>CM026292.1:5174893-5654265 GCA_014851415.1 Cnaphalocrocis medinalis
CGTCATAGAGTATGGTAGCCCCATTAGTTATTATAATACTATGGAAAAGTAGTATTATCATAAGAATACATTTCACGGCTTTATTTATAGAGTAAGTATACAGAAATTACTTTCGGTAGTCCCTTGGAAACTGATGCCATAATACTGACCAGAGTGAGATAGAACGATAGAACCTAGAGTGAGCCTTATTGCCAGCTGTAGAAGAGCCTTTCAGCTTATCGTTACTTTTTTTTATAGTTTAGAGGGCAGACGAACAGACGAATCACTCGATGGTAAGCGATTACCGCCGCCCATGGACACCCGCAACACCAGAGGCGTCACAAGTGCGTTGCCGATCTTTTAAGAAGGAATACGGTCGCTTTTATTTTATTTTTACTAGAAACGGTACGATTGGAGCGTTTCGCGTTTCCAGGGGCTACTGCAGCCTGCTGACCCCGTTCGTGTACTACTACTTCGTGACGTGGCGCTACACGTCGCGGCGCAACCCCTACACGCGCAACACCTTCCGCGAGCTGCGCGTGCTCGCCGAGCGCTCCGCCGCGCGCCCCGCGCTCCCCGCGCCCCTCGCGCGCGCCCTGCTCGCCGCCGTCGGCCTCGTCTGCCGCCTCGCGCCGCCCGCCGAACACACGCAGCAGTGAGTACCACACCACACAGTCACCGACACACGCAGCAGTGAGTACCACACGACACAGTCACCGACACACGCAGCAGTGAGTACCACACGACACAGTCACCGACACACGCAGCAGTGAGTACCACACGACACAGTAACCGACACACGCAGCAGTGAGTACCACACGACACAGTCACCGACACACGCAGCAGTGAGTACCACACGACACAGTAACCGACACACGCAGCAGTGAGTACCACACGACACAGTCACCGACACACGCAGCAGTGAGTACCACACGACACAGTAACCGACACACGCAGCAGTGAGTACCACACGACACAGTCACCGACACACGCAGCAGTGAGTACCACACGACACAGTCACCGACACACGCAGCAGTGAGTACCACACGACACAGTCACCGACACACGCAGCAGTGAGTACCACACGACACAGTCACCGACACACGCAGCAGTGAGTACCACACGACACAGTAACCGACACACGCAGCAGTGAGTACCACACGACACAGTCACCGACACACGCAGCAGTGAGTACCACACGACACAGTAACCGACACACGCAGCAGTGAGTACCACACGACACAGTAACCGACACACGCAGCAGTGAGTACCACACGACACAGTCACCGACACACGCAGCAGTGAGTACCACACGACACAGTCACCGACACACGCAGCAGTGAGTACCACACGACACAGTAACCGACACACGCAGCAGTGAGTACCACACGACACAGTCACCGACACACGCAGCAGTGAGTACCACACGACACAGTAACCGACACACGCAGCAGTGAGTACCACACGACACAGTAACCGACACACGCAGCAGTGAGTACCACACGACACAGTCACCGACACACGCAGCAGTGAGTACCACACGACACAGTAACCGACACACGACAAAGTAACCAACACACAACACAACACAGTAGTAACAGTAAGTTTACTCCTTTTATAGCTGGAGGCACCAAAGTATAGCGATGACCGTTATTTTGCGTACTTTTAAATAATAAGACTTTCTATCAAAATTGGTTTCTGCGCACTCAAGGTCATAACTACACTCTCTTGCCTCGGACTATACAATCCTGGGTTTTTTAGGCGGGGCGTGAAACGGCATCTCAGCAGGCCTTCAAGGTGAGAGTGACAGATTCAATGGACACTTTGTCTGTTCTTTTGTGCCTGTCGATCTCATATTTGGATCTTACGGCCGCTTACCATCAGGCGGAGTGGGGTCATCTTGATTGTCCTCAATATAAACACAGTGACACAACGCGCTCACCGTCGCTGTTGGCCGCAGAACACACGCAGAAGTGAGTCCACGCATAATAATAGAAGGTTCTATGGAGCAAGACCGAATGCGATGGAAGACTACTGTGGACGCCCTCTGCCCGTTTGGGGACATAGGATATTAAAGAGAGATGGAGCAAGAATATTGACTTAAATTTCATGAAAACTTGTAATAGTGGGAGAGCCACGGTTCGTCTTGAATGGGCCGGCTCGACCAAAATAATATCACGTCCTCACAGAAAACCGGCGTGAAGCAGTGCATGCGCTGTTTCGCTGCGTGATGGTATCAATTTCTTTTTATTTCAATTAAACCTAATATCTACGAATAATAATAATTATCTTACGAATTCCTTTTTTTACAGATAACAACAATAAGACGGCACGTCTTAGTGATTAGTAACGAACATTTCGTGAACACAGAGGTCGTGGGTGCCCTTCCAGGCAAACGACGGAGGCCTAGGCGAGGCCATGGATTATAATAATATATTAATATAAGTACCAACTATCATAATACGCGGTTCTTGTGCTAGCTCGGTGAATATTTTAATATTTATTTGTACTACTAAAACCGAGATAGTAGTAGAACTTCACAGTATTAGGTGTGTATTTATGTACGGCGTTTTTGCAAATATCTTATGTGCATAGGGCATTGGTGAAACTTAGTAATTTTGTGCCAAATTTCTATTTGGCTCTGACCACAAGTCGAATCTGTATATTATGAAATACTATTTATAAAGAGGTTAATTTCACATTCCACGTCAAGGCTTATAGGTAAACCGAAGACACGAAACATTTATTTATTGAACTACTTGCGCGATGTAATCGATTTCCAGCGCCATCTATTGGTACTGGTCTAAGATAAGTACCGAAGTGAAGGGCTATAAAATCGACAAGAGTTAACCGCTTAACAGTTGCCCCTTTTTATTGACGGTCACAAAGTTTATAATTCATAAATTACTGAAAATGCTATGTACAATGTAATTTTGACTACGTACAGTTGCCACAGCAACTAAAAATATTTATAAGCATGGTTTATTACTGAAACCTATTTAAAAGTGCAGGATGTGTCAAAAGCGCCGTGTGTAAATGCACTAAGATCTGTCAATAGTAAGGAAAATCGAACAACCCTTTGGTCACGATCTCGTATTTTGCAGTTTTTCAAATACTTTTAATAACATATCTGTAAACACTGGTGTCTTTGTACAAATATTAAATGATGCACTTGCAGAAGAAATTCAACTTTATTACTATGCACCTTTTCATACCAACTCTTGCATTTCTAGGCGCGGGTCCAGACCACAAAAAAAAAAATATTTGGATTTTATTGAGGGACACAGGTTTTGTGAAGGTACCCTGTCAATTGTAGCTGATCTTAAGTTGATCGAAGTATGACGTCACAAATCTATTAAGGTTGGGCATGCCCACAACGATGGTTCCGCGCCCGTGCATTTCTATCTTTATACGGGAAAAAGTATGGTTAAGTTTTAATATAAGGCGAAGTATTTTCGATCCGATTTTAGTTAAGATTATTTACGTTAATTTCATAAGACCTATGTATTCTTCAGCAATACACATAACTATTATAAGAGTGGAAAAAATGCTTCGGCTAAAACTTGAAAAAAATTGTATTAATAATTATTAATACGTTATGAATTGGTGTCAAATTGTGTTAATTATGGAATTTTAACTTAATCATTCCACTTTTGTATAAAATCACTAAAAAGCAAAGTTTGTATTAAAAATGTACAGTCATCCAAGATATTGTTTTAACCTAATGGAACGAATGTTTTAGTTCAATTAATTATTGTAATATATTACCATGTGACAAGGATGTCTTTTTTTCTAAATAGTCAAATCATTTTGTTGGCCGATTGGTCCAAATTATACAATTGCCCAATGATTTTCTGAATATTATGTTATGAATTATTAGTATTTTAATAAAAACAATAATGCACTTGGTTTGGGGTGATTGTAGTCATGTTTTATAAATAAATGTTGGTGAAAATATGCGACTTTTATTATTATTCGAATATCCATCAATTAAAAAACTTATTTCCCGCATGCATCACCCTGTTAGATGTTGCCTTTAAGGTTACCACAGATCAATCGATCGATGGTAACGCGACGTTGATCGATTGAAAGGTCTTGTAGAGATTATCGGTCGACTTATTGATTTTTACCATCGATCGATTGGACCAGGGTGTTACCAGAACACCCTTACATAATTGAAAGGCATCGAAATTTTGAAGAACCATAACTTGACGTAAGCAGCTGTGTGGTGTTATCATTTATTTACAAAAGTATTTACAGCCACACATCAAAGTATTCAAAACTTCATTGTATTCTTTATTGGATTGTCATCCTACTGTCAAACACATGAAGTTGAAAATAAATTTAGGAAATTTGTGTGGTAGGTAACCTGATGTGTGGCTGTCTGTCTATACTGCCATCTATTTGCACTTAATTAGATTCGTTAGGCAGTAAAAACTGCTGACATCTGCCATAGTTACTGCCACATAGATGGCGGTGCCATCAAACTGAACACATTACAAAACGCAAACTAAGATAATATCCGGAACTAATTTTAGTCCCTTTTAACATTGCGTGTCGGGATGGCAAGAGCTTACGACAAAATCTCGTGTCTCAATAGACATGGTCAATATCGACCCTGCTACGAGTTACGAATTCTGGATAGCGATACTTGCGGCACCGATGACATAGTCCGCGGCATGTAACTATATGCGGTGACCGTTAGTTTCCGAACTTGTAAAATAGAAGACTTTCTACTAAATTTGGTTTCTGCGCACTGAAGGTCATCGTCAAACTTACAAGCCGCGAACTATACCGGTACTATTTTCTGATTATCACAATAGGATAAAATTGCAGTTACCTTTTGTGCAATAAAGAGTATCCATCAGGGGGTAGTCACGGCCATATCACGTGGACAAAGGAGCAACTATGATCAAAATGAAAGGGTCTACTTTGTAGTAAGTTTTTATTTAACTTAAGTCCTAAGCGGTAGCGGGCACGGGCAGCGGCGCGGGCGCGGGCGCGAGCGAGCGCACCTCGTTGGTGGGCTCGAGCGGCGCGGGCTCGTCCTTGGGCTCCGTCACCAGGATGTGGTCGGGCTGGGGCTTCTTCGGGCCGTTCTTGCCTTGCTGGTCCCACGGAAGCATGATCTTCACCTGGTTGAGAGAACATTTTGGGCGTTAGTGAGTGTTGATAAAACCTATAAATCGACAGGTCCCAAGAACAAAATTGTATCTGCTGCAATTATAGTGATAGAGTAGTGATTCTACAAGTCGTTTATATCAGAGAAGTATGTGAACATCGGGTAACCAAACTCCCTTATTTTAGGGCATACAGACATTATAAACAATTTTATTAGAATTACATAATATTGAGGAAATGAAGATAAAAGGCTTGGTTACAAAGACAAATGAAGCCATCATATTTAGGGAAAGTTTACTAGTCAACTAGAAAGTAGGAAAGTGCATAATTAAATATGGCAGTACAAAATGTACATACAAACTAACTAAAGTAGATTTGATGTGGATCAAAATCCAAGGTAGTATTCAAAAAGCCTGGTTAGATTTCTTACTATCTCATAGAATAATTCAAAGAATGTCTAGCAAGCACCGTACAAGAGCTTGTATAGAACAAACCCTCCAATAAACTTGCTAATTTATTATCCCACTAATAATTAGATCACAAGCTATTGAGAATGCTTGCAATCCCTGAATTGTGGGAAAATTGCATTTTAACAATTCAAACATAATGTTTTCTTAGTTATATTCAGTAAAATTTTATCATAAGCAAATTAATTGCATATTAGAATAAACTAAAACCAACCTTAATTCCAAGCACTCCCTGCCTGAGCAGTACGTGCCTGGTGGCTGTGTTGACGTAGTCATTGCATGGGTCTCCAGAGTGGATCATGAGGCCGTCGACGAACTTCATAGACTTGGCACGCTGGCCGCGGAGCTTGCCGGACACAACAACCTCGCAACCGCGGGCGCCCGACTCCATGATGAAGCGCAGGACACCGTAGCACGCACGACGGACGGCGAGTCCTGAAAGAGTTAGATTATGTTACAAGAGAACTGACTTGCCATGATCCAGTGGTCTGAATTAAAAAATATTAAAACCTAAAATACCCAAACAAGTTTAGACACTTTAGAATGCTTAATTTTTCAGTTCCATTCCAGATTACACAGTAGGCTTGTCAAAAACAAATTTTGTTTTAATCAAATTGGTCAGTGATTTGCAACAGTTGCTTACAATTAAAACCACTATGATATTATACTGTTTAGATTCACACTTATGTGTAAAGTCAGTCAGTACTTACAAGAATTATGCAAGAACATTGTATGAAAAGCTGGATTGCCTTAGTAAACTATTTAAAAAGTAAGTATCAGCCTATTTACTGTCCCACTGCAGGGTAAAGGCCTACATCTTAGAAATCAAATCATCCCTGCTATGATGGGATATATCAGTTCTTTCAAAACACTAGAGCTTCACAGGCGATTTGAATACTATCACTATAATAAGTGAAATAATGCAATTTCCGACAAACACAATTGAAATACCTTACAACACTGCTTTTTAAACACATCACAAATACTGGATTTAGCACTGGGTCACGAAACTAACCTCCAATAAGTTTGTATCTCAAAGATTCAGCTTGCGCGATGGCGCACAGGCCGCGGGTGGCGACCTTCTCGGCGTACAGCTCCACCGACTGCTCGGGGATGTTGAACCTCTTCTGCACTACCGATGTGAGCTCGCGGATTCTGCGGCCTTTCTCTCCCAGCACACTCTGTGTCCTGGTGGCCATGATGATGATCTCCGACCGCGTCGGCGTGACGCGCACCTCCACGCCGGAGTAACCATCCTCGGCCAGCTCCCGGGTCAGGAACTCGTTCAGTTCCGCCTTGAACACTCCGTCACCGACGAACTGAAATTGACGGAGAGGTTATGTTTTCATTCGCACTATTTGAAACATTACGCTTCGTTTGCCCACTTATCACGAGTCTACACTGACGTAAACGATGGGAGAACTTCTCCATATTTCTCGTAAACCTTCCTAGAGAGAATACACAACAAAAACAGAATTCTATGTTGGTCACTCTTGTAACATCCATGATCATCTCAACTTTCACTGACAGAACTGACCCACTCGTGGTAGTATCATATTTATTAGGAATTGAACAAGGATTCGGTATCATTATTTTAAGTTTATGAATGCACTTAAAGCACGTACTTTTCGCTTTTTAGAAATGTTGTTCACCGCCATGATTGCAACGGGAGCTGAGAAAAACCGAAAAGACCGGAAACAGATCTAACAAACGTCAATGTCAAAATGAACCCGTTCGAAAACCACATCAATTGCATTCATATTTTGTAATTAACAATTTCTTGCATTTTTTTTTAATTAAATAAGAAAAAAAGTATTACATAATCATTTCACATTATTACTCAATTGATTGATTTATTATTCGAAAATTACCTAAGTTTGGTCGATGTTTTCAGATTCTATGGGCCTTGAAATCCGCTGAACGATTTTTGAACGTATTGTTGCGTTCAGAAATGGATGAGTTCATTTTCTTAAAAAAATCAAATTACAGCCTCCTTTTTTTAAGTCGGTTAAAAAAGAATACCTATTATAAATAGTTTAGAGTTTAGTGCTCCCAAAGATTATTTTACGTCTTATTATTCTAATCAAGCTTGCCTTAGCTTTTAAGCATCATGCTGAGTGGTAACCTTTTTGGAAGCATAAATTAGTAGTTTTAAATCCTTTTGTATAAGATTATTTGCTCCAAATAAATATTTTTCTATTCCTTCCATTTTTCTATTCTAAATTAAATAACATAATGTTGAGCGGGACCCCTTACACCCCGTTAATATTATCTCACTGCAGAGCAAATGCCATCATACAAAATTATTAGGTATACCTACTTGCATTAAAATCAAGTCATCGCTAATTTAGAATAGGATTAGGCTTAATTAATCACTACCAGACTTTTAGATTACCTTTCCTCTCATTTACGGATTGTTGATCACCACAACACAACGAAAACCTTAGCTATCTCCGAAAAATTAGAAACATAACTTTTTGTGTTGTGTAACCCGGGAATCGAACTCAGGAAACGAATTGTCCGTATCGTATGGCACAGAGTACGGTAATGTCAATGGTTATATAAAACATTGGAGATCCGTTATTCTGGTTTAGGGATAGGAGGCAGGAAATGAAAACATTTAAGTTTTAGTTATAACTTGCTGTTATTCTTGACATACACGATATCTATTGACACACTGTTGTTTATAAGTTTATTATTTTTTATATTCAAAATTTGAATGCCGTGTTGGCTTTGACAATCAATAACCATGCAGGTTTAACACCCCCCCGCAAAGCGAACACCCTGTATAAAAGAAGACCGAACAAAAATACAGCACGTACAAAAACACAACACACCCTATATACAATACACACATACATCCTATATATAAACGCACACAAAAAAAAATCCTGTATAAAAACACCTAAACCTACTTTACACACCTATCAACTATCTACACCAAAACATGATTACAAAAAAAAATATTCTGAACGCGACTTTACACTATACATAAACCTAACCCTACTGTACATTTATTATGCTTCAGTTTCGGCAAAGGTTTAGTGAAGATGTCGGCGATCATGTCGTGGGTAGATATATACAGAAGGTTGATGTTATGGTGTGAAAGTGATTCACGAATGAAGTGGTGCCTGATGTCGATATGTTTGGTGCGTGAATGGAATGTATGATTGTGAGCGAGCTTCAGTGCACTTTGATTGTCGGTATGGATGACGATGGGATGGGCGATGATGAAGATTTCACTGATGAGTGACTGGAGGTATATTGCCTCCTTACAAGCTTCAGCCAAAGCCATGTACTCGGCTTCCGTGGTAGAAAGCGCGACAGTACGCTGCTTGCGTGCTTCCCAAGAGATTGGAGAGCCACTCATCAGGAAAGCGAACCCTGTGAATGATCTACGGTCCACAAGATTGTTTCCATAGTCCGCATCCACGTATCCTACTGGACAGAACTGGGCTGTTCGGTGAAAATGCAGCCGAAGTGCTTTTGACCCTTTCAGGTAGCGAAGAACTCGCTTAGCGGCCCTGAAGTGTACCCCCCCGTAATGTGCATTGAACTGAGAGAGGTATGAGACCGCATGGGCAATGTCGGGTCTAGTACATATCGCAATGTACATTAGTGAGCCGATAAGCTCCTGGTACGGTAGTTCTGGATTGTCCTCTTCCTTGTTAGGGACAGTCAGTTTTAGACCGGGTTCAAAAGGGGTGGTGACAGATAATGCATCTGTCATGCCAAATTTATTTAATAGATTTTCGATATATTTGGTTTGATCCAAATAAATATTACCAGCAGTCTGGTGTACTCTCATGCCAAGACAATCCTTGCATACTCCAAGGTCTTTGACAGTGAAAGTATTTTTCAGTTGGTCTTTGAACAGATTCTTCATTCTGTCACAAGTTGACACGACGAAGAAGTCATCGACAAACACAGCAACGAGAAGCAGGTCATTGCCCTCTCGTCTGTAGTACAGACAATGCTCGTTTGCCGATTGTTTCAGCAAGAGTTTGCGCATAGCGTCGCAAACTTTAGCGTTCCACTGACGTGGCGCTTGCTTGAGACCATACAGTGCTTTTTTAAGTAAGCACACCTTGTCTTTAGGATTAGTGGAGAAACCTTCAGGTTGCTCCATGTAGATTTCCTCCTCTAAGTCGCCATTTAGAAAGGCGGTTTCTACATCGAGGTGGTCTACCGTCAATCCATGATGAGCAGCAAATGCAAATAAAAGTCTAACAGAAGACAGTCTAGCAACTGGTGAAAAAGTTTCGCCATAGTCAACTCCCGCTACTTGAGTGAAACCTTTAGCTACTAGTCTGGCCTTGTACTTGGTGACATTACCACTAGTATCCTTTTTTATTTTATACACCCATTTACATTTGGTAGTTTTTCTACCTGCGGGTCTGTCGACAAGAATCCAAGTTCCATGTTTATTGAGAGAGTCAAATTCAGCCTTCATGGCTTCCAGCCATTTGCCTTTCTCCGGGTGATCGAGGACTTCTTTGAAGGTCTCTGGTTCCCAATCTGAGGTCATGTGGAGCTGCTCCTCATACCGTTGAGGAGGGCGCCTGTCCCGAGTTGGGTATCTTCTCTGAACTTCAGGTGCGGGCTCTGGAGAAGGATCAGGATCTTCGGTTGAACTCGAAACCTCGGGGACCACAGGTGCATCTGAATCTGTATTTAAAGTTGACGTGTCAGACGTCACAGATGTACCTGGTTGCGGTTGGCGTTCTCTTTGTGAAACTATTGGTTCTTCGTCCATTGGTATAAAAACTTGTTCAGGTTGAGGTAGTGGTGGAGATGGCACATTGCTGTCAATGGGTTGCAGGTTAGGCTGGTGCAGCCTTTTGTCTTCTAAGAAGACGACATCTCTCGATATAATAATATTCCGTGGCGATTGGGGGTCTATAAGACGATAACCTTTGGTTTCGGTAGAGTAACCTACGAAGATACATGCTTGCGTCTTAGATTCCAGCTTAGTACGTTTCTCTTTGGGTACTAAAGCGTGGGCTTCACAACCAAATACCCTCAGGTGAGAGAGGTTGATTTTTCGTCCACTCCACACTTCCTCTGGAATTTTGTTCTTTAACGCTTGTGTAGGCAATCGGTTCTTAAGATAAATTGCAGTGTTTACTGCTTCGCCCCAATACGCTAGAGGTAGGTTGGAATCTTTGAGCATGGATCTGGCTTTTTCGATAATAGTCCTGTTAGCGCGTTCGGAGACGCCGTTCTGCTGAGGAGTGTACGGGACCGTTGTCTGGTGTATGATACCGTTCTCTTTTAAGAAGGTAGACATATCCTTATTTACATACTCACGCCCGTTGTCAGAACGCAGAACTTTTATCTTTTCACCAGTCTGATTCTCTACTAAGTGCTTAAATTCTACAAATTTAGTAAAAACCTCTGATTTCGATTTTAAAAGATATCCAAAAGTTTTGCGACTAAAGTCGTCTGTAAATGTTAGCAAATAAAGAGCACCGCCCCACGAGTGCGTACTCATAGGTCCGCAAAGGTCCGAATGAATTAATTGTAGAACCTTACTCGATTTGCTACAAGAACTTTTGAAAGGTTTTTTAGCTAATTTCCCTTGCAGGCACGGAACACACTTTTCCGTAAATTTCCCGCTAAAATCTATGCCTACTAACTTACTTTTTAAAAGCTGCATAGTATTGGCATTGAGATGGCCAAGACGTCTATGCCACAACAAAGGTGACTCTTTCGTAGGTGTGTACAAAGCATGAGATTTGTCGACATCTAGCTTGTACATGCCCTTATAATTTGAGCCTGTCGCTATGACTTGACCCGTCAGTTGACATCCACCTGCCAAGGTGATTGTCGCGCCTTTGGATGTAAATAAAACATCGTAGCCTTTTTTGGTTAAATTACTTACGGATAAAAGACTAGTGGCTAAACGAGGAACGTAAAGTACATCGCTTATTTTATGTACATTGTCGGAAATATTAATATTTACAGTACCTTTACCCTCACTCAGAATTTGGTTCTTGTTGGCTACTTGGATGGGAATGATGTGGGAGGACATGGAGTCAAACCAATCTTTCCGATTGCTCATATGTGAGCTTGCACCAGAATCTATGAACCAATCTTGTGAACCTGTGGATGAAGGATGAGTTAAACAAGATGAAAGTGTAAATTCTAATGTATTGTGAGAATAAACCTTTGCCGAAGCTTTCTTGTTCTTATTCCTACAATCTGACACTAAATGACCTAACTTTTTACAGTATGTACAGAATTTCTTCTTCGGTTTAGTCAGTAGCGCCGTAGGATCCTCAGGTCTGGTACTGGTAGTGCGACATGGTCGAGAGTCTTCCTTTAGAAGAGCTGCCACTACGTTCTCCGACGTTATTCGAGCGTTGGAATGCTCGAGAGCCATGACGAGCGGTTTGTACTCGTCTGGGAGTCCAGCCAAGATGATGATCGCCAGGAACTCATCTTCTACTCCTGCTCCTATTCCTTGTAATTCTTGTTGTATGCCAAGGGAAGTGTGTACATAGCTTTGGAGGTTTCCACGATATTGGTTGGAAAGCAACTTTTTCATGAGTTGCAGTCTCCTAGTTAGACCACTATCAGCATAAGCCTTCTTGAGGCTGTTAAAGGTGTCATAAGCTGTTTTAGCTCCTCGAATCACTGGGTATATAGATTCGTCACACGTCAAGCATATTTTAGCTCGCGCTTTGGCGTCTTTACGCTTGGCGTCAGGGTCCTCAGAGTCGATGGGTGATGTTACGACGTCCCATAGATCAAGGTCCGTGAGCAAACATTCTATTGAAAATACCCAAGTGTTGAAATTTCTTCCGTTCAACTTGTTGATGGAGACACCATGGGATTCGTGCCGAGTGCCGTGAGACACCGATGGGTTATCCATAGCACGTTATTTGTGTTATTTGCGCTCTTCAATGCGTTGCGCTGCCCATAACCTTCTGGTTTAGGGATAGGAGGCAGGAAATGAAAACATTTAAGTTTTAGTTATAACTTGCTGTTATTCTTGACATACACGATATCTATTGACACACTGTTGTTTATACAGAGTTTATTATTTTTTTATATTCAAAATTTGAATGCCGTGTTGGCTTTGACAATCCAATAACCATGCAGGTTTAACACGTTATTTCCCCAAAAAAATGTTTTCAAGACTTTCTTGACGCATTAAAACTTTTTTATTTTTGTTCCTCCTACCCTCAAAAATTAAGAATTTAAATGAACGCATCCATAACATAATGGGAGGGAGGATATGGCGGGGAGTTGAAAACTTTTAAGAGTCAAACGAATGTAGTTCATTAAAATTATAGTATTTCTAATCTGAATTCTAGTGATTATATTTGTAATGGTTACCTCGTTTAGTTGGCTCTCAACTTAAGACAGTTTCCATTCTTCTTCTTCTATTCAGCAGCATGTGAAGTTTCCATTGTTTCCGTTTGAATATTTTGAGTAAATTTTGGGGGAAAATTATCTATAGGTAAGCGAGGTATGTAAACAACGTTTTCAATGCAATTTATTTATTACTCAAGATCTTTTCATTACATACAAACGCACCATATACTTAGCATAACAATAATTTACTATTAGGACAAATAGCCCTGTAAAATATTGAAGTACGTCGTGCAACTTAACATTTCTGTTGCATAACAGCAAACTAAATAGTTAATAATAATGTAATATTAAGATGTTTATAAAAAAGCTTGTGCTTAAGGAAATATTTATATAATATTTAGGTGATACACACAATAAAGTTTTAACAATATCTGAGAACAAATCTATGGTAGTTCGTACGTACCTAATCAGATTTAGCGTAGTAAATCATACCTAAGATCCTTATGTAGCCTACTATAATATTTTATTACAGAATTAAACATTGAAAAAACAACAAGGAATTAAGTATGGAAACATTCATTCGTACTGCGACACGGAGTCGATTCTTAAAAAAAGATAAAAATTGACAAACCGCAGCGAACGTCGCATTCACTTATTAGCCCTCTACGTGCGCTACCTTTAGGGAAACCAACTAAACACCCCCGCGGCGGCCCATGGCAGTTACCGACCGTAATTCCTGTATTTCTTCATACATCTACTTATACAACACGCCGCGAGAGAAGCATCTAATATTACCTAATGCCTTAAAACACCCACGATCTTTAAAATCATTTAAACGCAGCGTGGCTACGTGTTAAAAAAATACTAACAAATGACTAAATCTGGTTACTATACTACAGCCGCTAGATTGCTACAAGATCTATTCTATTTTAAATTAAGTATTGTTAGTAATCATAAAGTACGCTCAACAACATTATTATGTTATAAAGATATTGAGTTTTTTTTAACTAGGCGTTATCTTTTACCCCTTATTCTTGCGCTTAGATTAATATAAACTGGGTAAATGCTTCTAGTAAGTCCCATATCGGGAGGGCTGAGGTGTGGGATAAGTAGTTACATTGGTTTGCATTTAGAGAAGCGTCGAGCAAAGGCAGTTAACTAACGGTACACGATCGTTTCACTAGGCAAATAAATTATTCTCGTGAGAAGCCGTAGTTACATCCTACAGAATGACTAGATGCCCTACACTATCTTAAAACAACATAAACATGAATTTATCCTTACAGTATAAGTTACAATGCTTATAAATTGAATTTCGCTTACATTTAAATGGACAGTGAATATTACAATTATACACAAGGTGTACTTATTACTAATAAGTAGTATTAAATAAAAACGTTATTTTTATTTATTCTAAGTCAACATTCACGACTTATGCTATCTTATAATAATGGACAGATTGCGTGTAGCGTGTGTTTGTTCAAGAGTGTTCAGCGCTGTGCGAATGTGAAGGTACTAACATACTATGTGCGTGGGTTCTATTCTCTTGGATACCTACTACAGCTAAGTACTAGGCATAGAAGCACTTCATTTTTGCTGCTTGCTGTAAATGGATTATTTTAGTAGTTGTAAATAAAATGCGAATTAAAGATTGAAGTTTCAAAGGACCTGAGAAATGAGTTTATAGACTATTGAATTTAGGTACAGAATTCAGTTTTTCTTTATGTTAAAAATGCAGTAGATGAAGAAAAGGGGCTGGGGTCAGTAATTTATTATCTAAATGTAAATAAACACTTCTATATAGCTGCTAGACAGTAAGCTGTAAGTCTATATCTAAACAGTAGAAGATACAAAGACTGCACTGATAGTTACGACCTGTAACCTTATTGTTAGAATCATAAGGCTCATTTTAGACATTCTATCAGTGGTCAGTCTATCTACATTAACCATTGGGTTCTAAGATAGATTCTACAGTGGGACGTGAGAATAAGGGTTCGAGAAGTTTTTTTACAATTCACTAGAAGTATGTACAGTCAAATCCATAAATATGTGTTTAAAACTTTACTATAAGTTACGCCCTTTAATAAGCAAATTATGTGTTACATATTTTTGGACTTTGAGTATACCGAAAACAAAATTTGACCTATAGATTTACACTAAACAAAATCATTAACTTCTAACTATACTAGTGCTGAACAGTTTAACATGAAGCTTTAGTTATGAAGTTATAGTATATAGACTGGTTTCTCTCATTATCCTGTTACTTTACATAGTTTTGGCACAGAGATAGGAAAAGATGAGATCTATGACTAGGTGCGTATTAAGCCTAGATCACAGAACGGAAGGAGCGGTGCGGAATGATGCAAAAATATAGCTTATTCACTCGTACACGATGATGCGTAAAAATCTTTACGGCTCCTCCACACTCTCCCGGTGGCGCGACTGTTCCTCTGCTTCACCTACAATGTCACTGCGGTTTTAATCATAGACTTCAATTCAACAAATTCCGTACGAAGGATTCTGTTGAACGTTTGCGCCGTACTCTCAATGCTTACATGTTCTTGTCTTCTTTACAATGATATAGAACAATTACATTAGTTTTTTTATTTGCTACCGGACAAGTGAACAGGAGCCCTTACTCATAGCCGTAACACAACATCTCAGCTTCCTAACTATAACCCTACGCTTATTGACATTGGTAGTTAGCGAAAATGACTAAGTCATTGGCACTCCCGCGCTATACACCTTTTCCAAGCTGAATAATGCTTTTTTGATAATTTTCTCTGCATTCGGCGTTTTTGTTAAAGCAAGATTTTCGTTACAAAATATATATTTATCATACAGTCATTCAGAAGACATGTTGTGTTTTAAAATGACTTAGGAAATCAGATTGTGCCATTTCACGAATAGTTCCAAAATTATCCGCAATATGGCTGCTAGAAACTGCTGGAATGTCGGACAGGTTTCAATACTAAACTAGATGATGAAACATTAACTTAACTACCTAATGCGTGATGGAAAGTTATGATAAACGAATTGTTTCTGTTGTCATAAAATCATATTAAACCAAAAGGACATAAGGAAACCAAATGAAAACAAAAAGTAAATTCAATATAACCTTTTAATAAAACCAAAATTATAATTACAACAACGTCAATTTCATAATAGAATTAAGTACTTGTACCCATCACCACAGATAAAATAGGAATGTTGAAAGTCAAAGGTTAAAAAAAGCTTAATAAGTACGAAAATGATAGATAATTTTAAAAGATTTTGCCTAAATCATAAGGCGATAGTGATCAATACTTAGGAGTCTCTTTTTCAAAGAGATTGAAATAGAGAGAAAGATTACATAGGTAAAAATGTCTGAATAAATAAATATGCTAAAAGTATTGCACTTGTTATATTATCCAATTAATTAAGTACACAATAGATTAGATGATCTCATAAAAATCACATTAAATGGACGTCATTTGATTAGAAATTCTAATTAAAGGATTTTTAAAAGTAAACTTCAGGCTCAGTGAGGACTCCTAATAGTGGCTAGGTAGCACTATTGGCGCAAAAATATACATTATTAAATAATAGTCAATTATCTTTTCTTTAAAACATACGTAGATATTTCAATAAAACTAAAGATGTTTCAGTATACCGATTTCCAATTTAATATCCATCATAATAAAATAAAGCTAGATTTTATTTGTATTTCATGCGAAAATCTATTTTCATATAGTTTTGAATAAGTGCTGCCACCTAGTGCCATCGCAGCCCTCACTAAGTTTGCATTGCAGTCAATATTTCCCTTATGGCACTACATAATAATAAAGTATTATTACAATAATATAAATAAAATTTCATTAAATTAGAACTAATATAATAATAATATAAAAAAACCTTGGAATGTCGCATTTTAAACTCACTTACTCATAAAACTAAAGTACTGCCGTTAATACTCGGAAATTATCAAATTCGGCATTACCTCGAATCTCTAGCCGATGTCTCCCAACACATAGAAAAGTACCTCGTTTATTATTTATTAATCCTATATTTTCTATAAATTATTTAAACTTGTGAAACCAATTTTTAGCAACAGTTTAAAAAATAATTGTTTTTATTTAATTACAATCAACTACGTAATTAATAGAGATGGCAACAATATATTGAGGCCATGATAGCATAACTAGCAAAACTGTTCGTTGCAGTCAAAATCAAACCAAGAGCCTAATTTTGACCGTTAGATGGCTCTTTAATTTAATACTCATTGATTGAACTTGATTAGTTGTTAATATCTGTACATTTCGAGTTATTTTTTTCATCGCAGTTTCTACAATGGTCATGCTATTATGTCGCAAGTTCTTCTGTTGCCATTCTCATACAGATTGTTGTTCCATTTGTGTAGTCATTGATTCTCACTCTGAGTATAAGCTTGTTCTTCAAAGCTGTCTTTCAATAGTTTGCTTAGTCGAATTTACACTATACAAGCCCATACAAATGAAACATCAACCTCTCATCATTTAACTAATCTTAAAATTGATTTCACAATCGATCCTATAAGACTTGCTCGTGTCACCACACACCGCTTGCGGCGGCACCACGTTCTACCGCCTTTAGCTTTAACAGGTCGAACCAAGCTTTACCAGGTCGCACCAGACTACCAGGTATGTAATAATAGTACCTAGTTATAGCTGACCATCGATTTACAGCTGCGAATTTAATTCAACATTAAGTGTGTCGAAAAATAGCGAAGATAACTTAAAATTACTATGTCCTCCAAATGTCACAACATGTTAAGGTTTCATTATTTAATTATGTTAAAACACGAACACGATTAGTTACATGAGAGTTTAAAATTGCTATCCCACTGTCCTTTTCCGACACAAATCACGCTGAATTCACATTTAGCTTAATGCCCGAGAATCAGAATGCAGGTCGCCTCAATTTAAGCGTTTACAGGTCGTCTCGGGCGAAGCGTTTAGAGGTCGTCTCGCGTAAAGCTGTTACAGGTCGTCTCGGGTGAATCTTTCACAGGTCGTCTCGGGTCAAACTTTTACAGGTCGTCTCGGGTCAAACTTTTACAGGTCGTCTCGGGTCAAACTTTTACAGGTCGCCTACCAGGTAGTCTGATGCGGCCAGTGTCGCCGGTCGTACCTGCCGCGTCACTCAGCGGGACTAGGCGCGCGCGAGCTGTATGTAGCGACACTTGCAGCCGGGGCACCGCACTCAGTAGCGCTGCTGGTACTCGTGGTGCCAGCGGTTGAAGTCTATGTGGAACACCACCAGCGACCCGTTGTCAAGACCCGCCAGGAGGAACCTGTAGATATAATGAGCTTATATTGATACAGTGTACAGGCATAAAAGTGTCAGGCGCGGATTGTCGTGTTAAATAATAGATGGATAGATACTCTTTATTGCACAAAATATTACAGAACTTGATAATATGGTAATTTACAAATAAAAATCGACGGTATTATCGCTAATAGCGATCTCTTCCAGACAACCTTGATTGAGGAATAATACATCGCTGTATTATTTCTCGACTCCAAGGATATCTGGAAGAGATATCGCTTTTAGGGACTAACGCAGTACCTAACGCGAATAAAGCCCCTTTAGCATGTTAGATCATTAAAATAAGCAAAATAAAAATCAGTTGTTCGAAGAAAAAAAACAAGAAAGGATTTTCACCGGTCATTAATGTATAAAACAGCTGAATTTTATTTTGCTTTATTTTTTATGAGGGTTTCGGGATTAAAACGACTAAAATTTTGCGGTTTATAGGTATTACGTGCCCCAGATATCGCTGGATGGACCAGGTCAAGAAGGATCTTGGTCACCTTCAAAGGCCGGAGTGGCAAGAGGTGGCTGAGAATAGAGCGCAGTGGCGAATTCTCGTGTCAGAGGCTAAGATCCACTTCGGGTCGCTGAGCCAGCGTAGTAAGTAAGCGGTGGCGGGGCAAGATTTAATTTTGATGTGGGCAAGACTGATTTCGCAGGGCCCTTTTCTTTTCTGTCGATTTTACGACGATGATGACCGATAAAGCTGGTGGACACCCCATCTGGGACGTGATTAAAATTTTTTGAGGCGCGAGGCCCCTTGTACCGCGAGGCCGTGGGCGGTGGCCCACATCGCCTACGCCTTGCGCCGCCTCTGTTAGTAAGTAAGTATATGTGTAGTGTGTGTGTGTGTGTGTACTGACTTCTGGTCGTGCGAGAGCGCGAGCGAGCAGACGGGCGCGCCGGCGGGCGGGAAGGCGTACAGCGGCGCCAGCGTGAACGCGCGCCACACCTCCACCACGCCCGCGTCGCCGCCGCACACCAGGTACTCGCCGCAGCGGGACAGCACCAGGCACTGCGGGACAGGGACGAATCACAGTTTGAACTTGATCAAAAACGCTTCATATAAAACACGAGCTTCCGCCCTAACAAATAATGCATTATTTGAGAACAAAGATAGACATATCGCACATAAGATGCTACAGTGACGTAACTTACATTTTACAAGTTTGTAGAAAATGCAATTTAAAAAAAAAAATTACTCTTTAGCAGGCATTACCTGAAAACGATGAGGGCTAGAACGTTCCTATATATTGGTTTATATAGCTCAGATACTGTATTTTAACAAAAAGGAAAAACGCTAAAATAAAGTGAGTCTCGCCCTCTAAAATGGTTTTTTTTTATGACACCCCCCCAGTTGCGTCACTGTTTCTCCAAATGGACTTCCATTTGGAGACAGTAACTTCACTGTTTAATCGAGTCCAAATTATTATAATAAAACAATTTGTATCGTTTATTGCTTTTATTTCAAAGTACACGACTACAAAATCGAAAACCAAAAAAATATAACAGTAACTTATCAAACTTTAGAGTTGCCACCAGATGTGTCTTTGTAGCACGGACCATGCGTCTTTTTGCACTTAATACGTATAATAGTAGTAATTAAAAATACTTTGTTAGCCCGCAATGATCACGAGTTTACAGCAAAAATCCTTGTTAATGGCTATTTTCATCATTTACAACCCACGCTCATCCACTGCTGGACATAGGTCTCCCCCAATGCACGCCACCGCTCCCGATTTTCGGCCACTCTCATCCAGCTTACTCTAGCCAGCCTTCGAATGTCGTCATCCCATCTTGTAGCAGGGCGTCCAACACTACGTTTGCCGAGTCGCGGTCTCCACTCAAGGACTTTATGGCTCCAACGGTTGTCAGTTCTGCGGCTAATTTGACCAGCCCACTGCCACTTCATTTTGCTAATTCGGTGGGCTTTGTCGGTGACTCTGGGTCTCTGTCGGATTACATCATTTCTGATGCGGTCCTTCAAAGATATCCCTTAGCATAGCCCTTTCAATTGCTATTTTAAATATTAGTTAATCAGAAGATAATTAAGTAACAAGTAGCTTTGGCAAACTTACTTCACGTCACTTCTAAAAAGTCCCTCATTAAATCTTGCATAGTAGCTGGGAATTAAATTGTTTCCAATCAGGCCAAATTACTAATTATTAGCGTGGCTGAAGTGGCAATGGGCAGGGCACATTGCGAGAACAGACGGTCATTGGGGTGGAAAGGTCCTTGAGTGGAGGCCACGCGCAGGAGGCCGCAGCCGTGGCAGACCTCCCACCAGGTGGACCGACGATCTGGTGAAGGTCGCGGGAGTCCATTGGATGCGGGTGGCACAGGACCGATCTGTGTGGAGAACTTTGGGGGAGGCCTAGGTCCAGCAGTGGACGTCTATTGGCTGAAATAACAAATTAACCCGGCACTACACCGAAGATATCCCGGGACGTCAGCCTGTACGAGATTAGCATAGCTCTCAAATAGCTTAAGAACGACAAGGCACCGGATGATGACGGAGTCACCGCGGAGCTTCTGAAGGCAGGTGGACGAACGGTCCTGAAAGCCCTTCAGAAGCTATTTAACTTCGTCATCATCGAGGGAAAGACGACCAAAGCGTGGCATACAGGCGAAGTGAGGCTTTTCTTCAAGAAAGGAGATAAATCCCAATTGAAGGACTACAGGCCCTTCACGCTGCTGAGTCACATATACAAGCTGTTTTCGAGAGTTATGACGAACCGTCTCGCACGTAGGTTGGACGACTTTCAGCCTCCTGAACAAGCCGGATACCGCAAAGGCTTTAGCACCATAGACCACATTCAAACGCTGCGGCAGGTTGTACAGAAGTCCGAGGAGTACAATCTGCCATTGTGCTTAGCGTTTGTGGACTATGAGAAAACTTTTGATTCTGTCGAGATTTGGGCCGTGCTACAGTCTCTCCAAAGGTGCCGAATTGACTACCGGTACATACAAGTGTTGCAGTCCCTGTACGCAAACGCCTCCATGTCAGTCCGTCTTCAGGACCAGAAGTCTAAGCCTATACCACTCCAGCGAGGTGTGAGACAGGGTGACGTCATATCGCCGAAACTGTTCACAACTTTGTTGGAGGACGTTATTTTTAAGCTTCTGGAATGGGGTGGACATGGCATCAATATAAATGGCGAGTACATGACGCACCTTCGATTTGCCGATGATGTCGTAGTCATGGCTGAGACCTTGGAAGACCTAAGCAGAATGCTCGACGACCTCAGTAGAGTCTCTCAACAAGTGGGTCTCAAAATGAACATGGACAAGACGAAACTCATGTTGAACTCTCATGTCGTACCCACTCCTGTATACAGTTACGCCATTGTTTCTCCAGTAAACACATACAACAAATGGCATAACTTACAGTTACGACGAACTATGTCCAAGCGATGTCCACACTCAACGGGCCCCCCCGCGCAACTGACTGATCGGTCACTGTCGCACCAAGTATTGTGCAATTTTACGGTAAAGCTACAAAGACAACTCGCGCCATCTACCCCAAAAATAAGGAAATGATTATGCGTCTTTGTTTCATCATAAAAAATATCACTTTTTAAATGTAATGGCGCTTATAAGTCATTTTCACGATTTTTGAATTTACGTCTATGTAGCATCTTATGAGCGATATAAAAATAAAAAAATAAATAACATTTAATTCAGATAAGTAACATCCATATTTGTGTTAGTAACAATTGACTTAAGGACTATTATTAGTAAAGAAATTAAATTGTAATTATATTGGAGTCAAAAATTAAATGAATTAAAATTCAAATTAAATTAAACCAATTAAATCAAATCAAATTAAGTAAAACTAAATCATACCAAAACAAATGAAATTAAATAAAATGAAATTAAAATTAATAAATATCAACTAAAATCAAATAAAATTAAATCAAATTAAATTATAATCATAATTAAATTAAATTATAATTATAATGTACCTATGCTGTCGCGAACTTTTTTTTAGAACTTTTAAAGGGCAGCGTAAGCTCTCTCAATAGGAAAATATCCCTCGATATTGAGACATTTTTCATTGGTGCTCCGCTCCTTTTGGTCTTAGCGTGATAAAATATAGCCTTCCTCGATAAATGGAAGATCTAACACTGAAAAAAATTTTCAAACGGACCAGTAGTTCCTAAGATTAGCGCGTTCAAGCAAACGATCAAACAAACAAACTCTTCAGCTTTATAATATTAGTATAGATACATAGCCGTGACGTCACCGCTGTGTTTTCTACGCATGGCGTTTAAACTTTGTATGATAGCTATTTGAAATGTTGCATTGAGACAACTACTTTCTTTGAGTTTTTTTATATATATGTAACTAGCGGCCGCCCGCGACTTCGTCCGCGTGGAAAAGTAACTTTTTACCCCCCTTTTAACCCCTTACAACCCCCTTTTCGCAATAAAAAGTGGCCTATGTTCTTTCTCAGGGTCTAGATTATCTGTATACCAAATTTCATTTAAATCCATTGAGTAGTTTTGGCGTGAAAGAGTAACAGACAGACAGACAGACAGACAGACAGACAGACAGACAGAGTTACTTTCGCATTTATAATATTAAGTAAAGTATGGATAGGTAGCAGACGAGCAGGCGGATTACCTGATGGTAAGCAATTGCCGCCGCTCATGGACACCTGCAACACCAGTGGAGTTACAAGTGCGCTGCCAACCTTTTATCCCCTTCCCCCCCGGGTGGGCCTCCGGTACCCTCACTCACTCGGCGAAACACAGCATAGTTATCCAATGATAGGCAAGATCCACTTCGGGTCGCTGAGCCAGCGCAGTAAGTATAATCATAACCAGCTGGAGTGACTACGGCATTCATAATCATAATCTTTATTGAGTTATGTGGTACAATTTGATCTTAAATAAATAGTTACATATATAAAGTTTAAAGATTCTTTATTTCTCAATAAAAACATATTGTCACTTACTTGAGAACATAAAAATACAATAAAGTAAATAGTAATTTTACAATCGTTCGCGCCGATTAATAAGAGATACTTATCGTACTTAATACTTAATATATATATACATGTTACATATATACATGTCAAGTAAGTTAACCTGGAAGTTGTCGTTGTGCGTGTGGTGGCGCAGGCGCGCGCCGTTGAGCGTGTAGGCGGCGAGGTGTCCGCGCGCGTACGCCACCACCACCAGCCCCTCGCGCGACAGCGCCAGCTGCGTCGGCGGCCACGCCTCGTCCGGCGCCGCCAGCGCGCGCAGCACCTCGCCGAACGTCGTGTGGATCAGTACCGGCCCGTCTGTATGTAACACGGATAGCATCAGCAAAACATGAACGAACGAATTTAGCGTTTTCTTTAAACACATACGTAAATTGATTAAAAACATTAAGAACATGGGCGGTGGCAATTGCTAACCATCAGGTTATCCGTCTGCTCGTCTGCTACCTAAAAAATTGTATACCTATATACAGACGAATAAGAAACTCCTCCTTTTTTTTGAAGTCTTTACTTTTTAACCAAAAGTAAAGTAAAGTATCAGCCTACACCTACTGTCCCACTGCAGGGCAAAGACCTCCATCATAGAAATCAAGTAATCGCTACTATGATGGGAATAGGCTTAATCACACCACGCTTGTCTAAATTGGTGATTACAAACCCGAGCTTTGTTTAGTGTCAATTTGTTCTAACAAACTGTCACTTTTGACAGAAATAGTTAAGATCTATCTTATGTTAGTGGTACGGCTGGTGCATTTGGTAGTGACCGGCCTGCCTCATACATTAAAGTCCGTGGGTTCGGTTTGTTCTGTCAGTTATGTTCTTAGCACGAAGTCAGGTATGAGATGTTGTGTGAAATGAGTTATTTATTATTGTGTGTGTGTATTTAGAGCAAGTGTAGGCGTCACTGGGCACTCACTGAGCGAGGAGGAGATGACGAGGCCGAGCTCGGCGGACACGAGCACGGCGTTGATGGGCGCGTCGTGCCCCGTCAGCGTCACGCGCGGTTAGAGCAAGTGTTTAGTGTAGGGGTGACTGGGGCACTCACTGAGCGAGGAGGAGATGACGAGGCCGAGCTCGGCGGACACGAGCACGGCGTTGATGGGCGCGTCGTGCCCCGTCAGCGTCACGCGCGGTTAGAGCAAGTGTTTAGTGTAGGGGTGACTGGGGCACTCACTGAGCGAGGAGGAGATGACGAGGCCGAGCTCGGCGGACACGAGCACGGCGTTGATGGGCGCGTCGTGCCCCGTCAGCGTCACGCGCGGTTAGAGCAAGTGTTTAGTGTAGGGGTGACTGGGGCACTCACTGAGCGAGGAGGAGATGACGAGGCCGAGCTCGGCGGACACGAGCACGGCGTTGATGGGCGCGTCGTGCCCCGTCAGCGTCACGCGCGGTTAGAGCAAGTGTTTAGTGTAGGGGTGACTGGGGCACTCACTGAGCGAGGAGGAGATGACGAGGCCGAGCTCGGCGGACACGAGCACGGCGTTGATGGGCGCGTCGTGCCCCGTCAGCGTCACGCGCGGTTAGAGCAAGTGTTTAGTGTAGGGGTGACTGGGGCACTCACTGAGCGAGGAGGAGATGACGAGGCCGAGCTCGGCGGACACGAGCACGGCGTTGATGGGCGCGTCGTGCCCCGTCAGCGTCACGCGCGGTTAGAGCAAGTGTTTAGTGTAGGGGTGACTGGGGCACTCACTGAGCGAGGAGGAGATGACGAGGCCGAGCTCGGCGGACACGAGCACGGCGTTGATGGGCGCGTCGTGCCCCGTCAGCGTCACGCGCGGTTAGAGCAAGTGTTTAGTGTAGGGGTGACTGGGGCACTCACTGAGCGAGGAGGAGATGACGAGGCCGAGCTCGGCGGACACGAGCACGGCGTTGATGGGCGCGTCGTGCCCCGTCAGCGTCACGCGCGGTTAGAGCAAGTGTTTAGTGTAGGGGTGACTGGGGCACTCACTGAGCGAGGAGGAGATGACGAGGCCGAGCTCGGCGGACACGAGCACGGCGTTGATGGGCGCGTCGTGCCCCGTCAGCGTCACGCGCGGCGCCGGCGCCTCGCCCTCGCCCACGATGCCGCCCGCGCGCGCAGACCTAAGCGAAAACAAATACAATTCATTCTATTTATCTAATTACTAAATATTTGTCTAAAGATTAATGCCATGATCGACATCAAGACTTGTAGGTAAACTGAAAACAAGAAACACTTGTGCGATGTAATCGATTCCCAGCGCCATCTACATATAATGCGTCAAAAGTGGTGAAATTAATTTATAGCGCCACTGCAGCTTATGTCATAAGTAGGTTAGGTAGTTATGATAGCCCCATTGGTTATAAGACAAGAGTTGCCCGAAAATGTCTCCGTCCCGTTTTCAAGACTTTCTTGACACATCTGGTTCTGGTCTAAATTAGTAATTATAATTAGTATAAGTCGTGGCAGAAGACTTAATAAGGGGGTATTGTCATTGGTCGATAAGTCTGTCAGTAGACATGCCGGACTCACTTGTCAACGCTACGCCAGTGTGGGCTTCGTGCATTGCCCGCGCCCCACATGTGAGCGCTAGCGACCAATGTAAATGCCCGCCTTTTTTGTCGCAAAGTAAATCTAAGCCGTTACCAATGCCAGAGCAGCACGGTGCAGTCCTCGGAGCCCGAGGCGATGTAGCAGTCCGACGTGATGTTGCACTCCGAGCGCGACACGCACGTCACCACGCCGTAGTGGCCGAAGATTATTTGTACTATTTTAGCTGCAATACAAATGTATAACGTAAGTTTAAAGAATAAAGTAAGCCGAGTGAGGGTATCTAACCAGTTCGGGGGAACGGGATTATAGGTTGGCAGCGAGATTGTGAGCTCACGGGTGTTACAACAACATACACACCCTGATCCAACACAAATATCTGAATCCTTGCGTTAAACTGGCGCCCAAACCACAGCGCCAAATGGGTCGTCATTTAAGGAAAAATCTACACAAATTGTTATAAATTAAAAAGTTCCGTGAATGACTGCCAAGAAGTGGAACAACACCCTTTCTGCGTCTGTTTTCCCCAATAAATAAAGTCTATTATTTTTTTGAAAGCAAGAGTGGTAAGCCCGCTCC
Organism: Cnaphalocrocis medinalis; assembly: GCA_014851415.1. Lineage (NCBI taxonomy): Eukaryota > Metazoa > Arthropoda > Insecta > Lepidoptera > Crambidae > Cnaphalocrocis > Cnaphalocrocis medinalis. Next base: position 5,201,193 of record CM026292.1, read on the forward strand.
ATCGCAGGCTTCTTCTAAACTCTAGAGTTCAGTATGAAGCCCATAAAATACAAGCAAGCAAAGGGGCAAGTCTATATACAATTGAAAAAAAAGTTATTTGGAATGATATATTAATGGTACTTACCGGTTTCCGTGGAGAAGACCCGGAAGCTGTTGTCCCAGAAGCCGGCGGCGATGAGGAAGCGCGAGTCCACGGTGGTGACGAAGCAGTTGCTGCGCGCGCGCACGCGCTGCGAGAAGTTGTCGCCCAGCTGCCGCCGCGCCAGCGCGCCCGCGCCGCCCGCCGCTGCGACCGCACACATTCATAAACATCCGACAACATCGCAGCGTATAGAAATAGAAATAGAAAAAACCTTTATTCAACTTAGGTCCATACACAACACTTATGACATATTATCTACCAATGGTTCGGAATGTCGATTTCTACCTAGAAGACACTAGCAAGAAACTCAGACATCCAAATATAGAAACTTAAAACGAAATTGAATTCATGACCAAATCTCTTTTTTAGCGGCGCCAATCGCTCACCATCTCACTTGATGGTCGACATTGCCAACTATCACATTAAAAAAAAAAAAAAACTACCTACCGGTTGTCTGGTAGTGTAAATGTTGGTTCAATATCAACTGAGGAAATTTGACAGATTGTAGTAACTTGATGTGCTGGCCACCGTACATTACCATAATATGTACGAAATTCGCATGCTATTTTATATAGCTAAAAAGGCATAAGAAACCTTTATTTATTAAGACACCTGCATTATGTATCAACCTATTTAATAGCGAATAAAGAATTATTTTGTATTTGTGATACCTACGTAAGGGATGTAAATGTTCACAGATACCCAATGTATGTACCTTGTCCTTGTTGGAATTTCCTATGGAATCAGTCGTGCTACTCACCCCAGACGGGGTCCATGATGAGCGGGTGGGGCGGCGGCGCGGCGTGGTCGGCGGCGTGGCGCGCGCCGGCGTGCGCGCAGCCGCCGCCCGCCCAGCGGTGCGCCGCGAACGCGCGCGCCGCAGACACCTGACCACATTAACACAACAACTTTAAACTACCACCTAAGTTTATGTATATTCACGCGTCACGATGGGTTGATGATATCACCAAAATAGGAGGTCCTATTCGGATCCGAGCAACTCAGGACTGGGAACTTTGGCGAAAAAGAAAGAAGGCCTATACTCTACAGTCGGTACTTCCGGGCTGATGATGATGATGATGATGATGAATATTTTGTGTAAACATATGCATGTAGAAAGTAAATAAATATCGGTGAGTAGAGATTGAATGCACTGTTATTTATTATCGCTTTCATTCTCTTAATTCATCTTTTAGAGTATCCAGCCGCAGGCGGCCTATATCCATCGAGGTCTTGTGACTTTGACCAAGGTCGTCCACCCAACTCATGGTTGAGCATCATAATGCTGCACTTAGAAAATTGGTCTCCTCTCCAGAAACTTTCTTTTCAAACGAAGGTCCCATCAGGTCGTCGAGTTATAGCTATGCTAATAATAATTATTTGCTAGAGGCGTTGGAAAATTATCGCCAAACGACACGGCCAGACCTTGAACTATAATAGGCTACCTAACTAAAGTCTTAGCTTTAACTGAAAGGCAAGAGCAACACACTTACCGTGACAGCAGCAGGCATAGCCAGCTGTGGATACGTATTCGCCGATACATGAACAACCGCGGCATTCGACGGTAGTTTTAGCCTGAGGCACACGTCGTCAGGCGCGGCGGCGAACATCAGCGGCGCGAGATGCATCGTCGACGCTCGCGGAGGGTGCGGCTCGCTCAGCAGCTGCGCCGGAGTCTGGCCGAAGCTTCGGATCTGGTCCTCGATGGCCGCTCGCGTGACGGGCTCCGTGATCTGGTCGAGGCGGACTCCGCCCTCGTATGTGAGGTAGTAGAATACGTTCGTTGCTCTGACGGCTTCGGGCCCTGATGATCGGAATACGTCCATGAAAAATTATAAGGCTTTTTTATATTAAGTACGTTTACTTACTATCAGTTTTCATTACGACTTATTTTGTTATATTGAACATTGAAAAAAATAATGCAACATTGAAAAAAATATAATTTTTTGGCAAATTTAATCTTAGGTTAATAGCGACGAGTGGTTTGATGGAACTACTGACAGTCCAGCAATAAATGATTATTTTTATAAAACATCATATGAATAAACTGACGTTCGAATGGAAACGCATCAGACAGTTTTATGTGTCGCGTTATGAAATTAGCCCTCTTTTTAGTCTCGTTAGTAACTTCGGAATGTTTCGTTTTTTTTTAATTTATCTATAATAGTTTGCATGAAAATCGCAGAAACATATTTGATCAGTGTTTTTTATGGTTTATTTAAGTAAACTTATTGCACAAACATTTGTTACAATAGGCGAACTTAATGCCCGAATAGGCGAAGTTAGGTAATGTTTAAAAAGAAGAACTGCCCATACCTCTCTGTTTGTATCCAAAAATGAGGTCTATCCACTGATGCAGCTGGCAGCTGACGAACTCGGACTCCAACGCCATCCTGTTGATCCTCACGAACTCCTCGGCGGAGGAGGCCCAGGGCGGCAGGATCACGTCGCCCGACGGCGAGTCGGGGATGTTCAGCCGGTACCCCGAGCTGTTGATCAGCATCTCGGGGAGGAAGAACAGCTCTGGGATGAGTTCCTGAAAGTGCGAGAGAGATTCTTGACATTCTCATATTGGTTTTTTCTTCTTATGAAGGTAAATAAGTGGGTAATGTTTTCGGGTATGACTCGACCCTACGACCTTTCAATAACCGGATCTAACCTAAAACTACCGAGTACCTACGAAAAAAAAAGAAGAAAGAAAGAAAGTAGTAAGAAAGAAAAATGTTTTCTGCCCTTCAATTAAGTAGGTATAAAATGTCTTTCTAACCATGTGGGTTTCTAAGGCCTAGTGCCAGAGCCCAGAGTTTCTAAGGCCTAATGCCAGAAAGGGAGCCAGGCAACTTCACAGCTTCGCGGAATGATCTCATTGTTCTTAGTTGTAAGGAGCCAAGCATTGTGGCGCGGTGGAGTGCAAGAATTCTGAGTGGTGCTGAGCATACGCAATATCTGCGCACATCTCCCCAGATTCTGCCAGTATAATAAAATTTAACCCTATTATTTGGTATGGCCATGGGAAAGTGGTGGGTTGTTCCGAGGATTTGTTAAAGCTATAAGCTTAGATGATGTGTGACCTGAAGGATATTTCACGTGGCGCAAACAATGTAAGCGGCCGGTGTACCGCGCAAAGGTTCAACAGACGCCGCGCCCGCGCACGTAAATCAATGTCATTTGTTACATAAGCGTACGGTTGAGCGCACTCGCCGATTTCCCACCGGTAACTGCCTTATAGTTCGGATCAACGCTGTTAATGTGTGAATAGATAGTAAAAATAATACATAATTTTTAGGGTTTGATTCTCGCACCAACACATCGATATCTACAATTGTCGTATAAACCATTTTGGCCAAATCGAGTTGTATATGCCATTTTAATCAGATTATTTTTCTCTATCGATCTGTAGGTATATTCGAAATATTGGAGTTCGCTAAAAAAGGTTTTTACGCCCCAAAAAATGAGCGTTTAAACCAAAAAATAGATACTTCATCTAAGTAACTCGTGTTTGCTAAAAAATATATTTTTAGGTCCAAATAATGGCTCGTATTACATAACGAGTCAATTCTTCAATTCAAGCTGAATGTTAGTCATTGTTTGATTGTTAAAAGTAGTGTCTAGCTAGGCTTTCGAGTGGATCGGCCCCGATTCGCGCCATTTGCTCCTTGCGAAATATTGCAGCGTGGCTGTGGTGGTTGTACAAGAACACCAACCGATTGAAATAAAAAAAAGTACCACTAAGTTTATATGTGATCATCTGATTGTTCCAAAGAGAGATGATTCAGTCCTTCGTAGGGCATGTTAAGGTGTTTTTTTTAATTTAAGTGGCAGATGTGAAGGTGGTGATCACCTGATGGTAAGCGATTGTCGCCGCCCGTAGACACCTGCAACACCAGTAGAGTCACAAGTGCGCTGCCAACATTTAACCCCCTTTCCGGCACCCTCACTCACTCGACGAAACACAGCGCAGGCGCTGCTTCACGCCGGTCTTCTGGTCGCGGTATCAGTCCAGTCGAGCCATTGGTCCCGAAACTTCAGTAATGGTACCCAGAGTGTCGGGACCAACGCCTTAATTTGCGAATTAGTCTCCATTACGTGTCACATACCTTGACATCGGAGGTGTCCCGTTGGCAGTTCTTCCACGACAGCGCGATGGAAGAGAACAGTCTGTTGGGGTGGTCGAACTTGCCTCCCTGGAGGGCTAGGAACATTGTCGTCATCGGCTCCTGTAAAAAATAAAGAATAGCTTAGAATGAGCAAACCGAATCTCATGATGGCATACTGTAGGACTTAGGTCGATCTACAATCAGTGGAAGTGGTGTAGCGTGGGTTTTGGCCGCCCGGGGCGGAAAACTAGTTTTTTTAACTAGGATGAATCCTAGGTTTTGATGCCCCGTGAACAGACAACGAGCAGACGGATCACCTGATGGTAAGCGATTGCCGCCGCCTATAGACACCTGCAACACCAGTAGAGTCACAAGTGCGCTGCCAAACTTTCCTCCAATTGGGCCTACGGTATCCTCACTCACTCGATGAAACACAGCGCAGCCGAGGCCGTGATGGTCGAGCCGGCCCATTCATGCCGAAGCATGGCTCTCCCAGGTTAAATTTCGCCTTGTTATTCTTTGTTTACTGGGCACTTGGGCGTAACACGGCAGAAATCAATAATAAGTAATTTATACCTACACAGCAGAACAATATGTTGCAGACTTGGCACTACTCCAGCCGAATACCGGGCTAATATTATTATGATATCATGCCATTTATTACTACATCAAGTACCTACATCAAATAACACTATACATACCTAAGCATAGGTACCTATTAGGTAGATATTTTTAATACCCAATTAAAACAAAAAGCTACACGCGATAGCACAATATGGCAGCACATTATTGTGGTTTTATTGCTAGTAGCGATTTCATAATAGACAACGTTTGCTAGTTAACCTATATCTAGCAAGTATTATTTCTTATAAATTATAATAAAAGGCTAGTGACAGAGTTGTATGTAGTTGTTATGGTTTTTTTTTAGAAACTAACAAAAACAGGTTCGTATCTAAAAAGTCCGAATCATCTCAATGAGTGAGTTATTAGGAAACTACCGACCTCACGATTCCCCAAATATTACTAGTCTATTTCTACTGTAATTTTGCAAGACATCACCAACTGGAAGACAACAAGTTACGTTCAATTAATTTGCGATTGAAAAATATACCATAGTAAATAATTCAGTCTTGATCCACGTTTTCAGAGAATCAGCCCTCCCTTCCAATTACTCATAAGTTTTCACATCTCCCTATTTCGGTCCGAACAATGCTGTGTAGACGTGGCCGTCAAACGGCGCAGGCGCGGCGCGATCATAGTAAATTAGAAGCAACATTAACGGCGGGTACTAAAGCGCGCTGTCACAACAATCGGCGCGGGCGCCGCGACGCGCCGCGGCAGATGCGTGGGCGCCGCGGCCGGGTTGCCAGCTCCACTATCAGTTTACCTAGTTTTATTCAAATAGTAAACAGATTTTTTTAACGTCGTAAGACCCAAGAATATATTCATGCTGTGTACTTATGCTGTTTTAGGATTACTGTCCAGCTTTTTTAAAAATATTTTCACTCTAAATGTGATAGTTTAATTGATTGTAATCTGTTTGCGTGTCTAATTCGATGGGCCATACGACGTTTAAATATTATGTTGCATCTTTAGGTAAATTAGGTAACTGTTGATACTAAGAATTGTTTACACACAGTTTTAAAGCAATAAATAATTCTGATTCAGATAAAGTTAACCTTTCCACGTCAACAAACCATACTTACTCTCGTTTTAGACCCTTTACAGTACGAAAATTAAACACCCAACAATATCTCATTACTCTAATTTTATTTTTTGTTTAATTTAATCAACATCTGGCTTGTCCATCCACAGCTAAATGTTGGGCCCTTTACGCTGCGTCACTGATTCCTATCCTATCCAGTTTTTTCTCATCTTGACACATCGATTCTAAGCATAGCAGTCTAACTAGTGGCAGCACGTCCTATAACACTGCTCCCACAACTGTCACTTCTATGGCAAACAGCCCACTATCACTTCATCAATCTAATTCGTCAGGCCTTTAAAAAAAACCAGCGGCTAACGGCCACCCCCGTTTTATCCTCCTGAAGTGTGGAGTGGAATTTGCCTATACATTATTGTTTTTACGTGTACATATAATAGGAATAGGTATCTATGCTCATAGCTCATTCCTCACCTCATTGATCCTCTTTTACCCCTAATATAGGGTAAAACACAACTGTATAGAACTGCGCGTACGCCATTAAAAGGTAAAAAAGCTAAAAGCCACTTTTGTGGTCGGAAATAACCACTCTAATGTGGCTTTTCGTTTTTTACGCAGATGCATTTAAAATTGCCGAGAGGAGGCGCGTACGCAGCATCCGAACTGGCTCGCTTCCTGCGAATTTTAGCTTTTAACTCCTTATTGGGTCTGAATTTGTTTTGTTGATTGACAAGATAATGGATTGCCAGACATGTGGGTACAACGGGTTCTGGTGTTTTGTTTAGGTTAGTTATTTATTTGATTTGCAATGCTTATTCCAGCTGACAGTTCAGCAAAAAAGCGTGCGTCTCACCTGATGGATGCAAAATCTCTCCTAAAGCTTAAGGGGTCAATACCGGTCGTGAATATGAGATTATCGACAATTCACAAAGCAAGTCTTTGAACCAAGTCAAGAGGCTCAAACCTATCTGTTTGTAGAGTTCTAGCCTCACACTCATCATATTCCAGTTGCATCTAAGCCTAGGGTACGCTTGGACAATGATCCAGGATTTCATTGGTCTTAATTTATTTACAATAAAAACATTTGAGACAAGAAATAAGTTGGTTCCGCGAATATAATAAAATTAATAGCCTCCGGAAACAGAGCGTTATTCTAATCAAACATAAGTGGATATTGTTTTAATTGCCTTTCTTTTGGTCCGTTCAGAAATAAAATGTCATCAGAATGTTCAATTAGGGAGACGGGTGCGACGCAGGATTGATGCTCGGTTTGAAAGGAGTAAATCATTATGACGCGGGTACAGGGTTGCGCGCGAGGATATTAAGCACATTTTTTGTTAATTTTCTAGAAAAGAAAAAAAAATATGCCTCAGGTTTCTCTGTATAAGGGTTGTGAAAGTCAGTCAGCCAGTCGCTTCATTGTAATAGCCAGACTTCCCGAATGCTACATCATGGTGAAGCGTACCCCGGGCTCTGAAGCTTTGGATTCCGCAAATCAGCTATGGTCGCTACTGGGAATGACACATTGAGATGATGTTAGCCATAATTAGTGGTTGTGATCAGTAGGAACTACGAATCAGCGGAAGTATAAAAACAAAAGAGCGTACGTTTTGGAAACAAGCATATTGATTTAAAACTGGTTGATTGTTATGATTGATATAGGTACCTGCAAAGACGATTTAAACCTTTGGGTACCTGTACGTATTATCTTTTAAAGAAAATCAAAAACAATTGTTGCATTATTCCCTGTTCTGTATTATTAATCTAACTTAATATCTATTTCGTTTAATTTTTTGCCAGCCCTAGTCACGGGTGCGCGCGCGTCGCGTTTTGCTTGCTCTTAGTTTTACGAGCTGCAACTTAATAAGACTTTTGAAACGCAATTAGCGTCTAATGGCAGAGTTAAATGCTTCTCACTGTATTTGGAAACGTCATGTCTTTATGGCCACTTATAATTAAATACAACGAACCTAATTCTTGTATCTAACATTTTTGTCGCGATTTATAACTCAAACCCACGATCTTTTCTGAAGGCGAGAGAGATGCTGAGAGCCACTAAGATACCGAGGATGCTCATAAGCCGACGAATTTTTAATATTTAAATAATCGGGTTAGAAAAAAATCCAAAAAATGTTGCTAAAGAGAAAAGTGTACAATTTCAGCAGTCCAAAATAATTTTTCACTAAATTTTATTTGATTATATTTGATTTATATGTTTTATGTTTATTTCATTTTTCCTTATAGGTATACCTTTATATTTCTCATAAGTAAATATTCTTCGATATTAATTAATTTCACCTTCCTAACTTTGTCCTGCATCCTACAAAGTCTTCTTTACCTATACATTTCCGTGGTCCCCGTAGCTAGGAGTAGATAGGTAGGTACTAGTACACATGTAACCGGACAGCCGAGTGGTGTAGTGTCTATGGTGCCTGAAGTACCCAGTTCAAATCCTGGGATAATGTTTCCGGGAGAGGATCATGGAGTAAGGTTCCGTACCACTTCCCCACAATTCTCTCCCCCTTAAGGAGGTCCCAGAGTTTTAGTCGGTATACCCCCGCTTCTGCGGGGGAGAGTCCGACCATAACCCATCAGTTTACAGTACGGATGGGTGTGCATAAAAGCAATTTCTCCTGGCGTCATCAAAAAAAAAGGTACTACGACTCCACTTTTGGTTCAGGTTAGGGAATGCTGCGTTGGCAAGGGTTGCGGGTTCGATCCCCGCTCAGTACAAACATGTGTGTGCATGAACATGTTTGTTTGTATTGGTCTGGGGTTTTTATGTATTATAAGATGTATTTACAAAAAAAAGTACCTATTATACGTATATATTTGTAATTTCCACTGTTGGTTCTGATATCAGGTAACACAGGGCTGAGCTACCTATCTCAGAGTCAGACCAATGCATGTGATGTAGTAAAATATTATTATAAAATGCCCCGTTGGCTGCCCACAGACACACTGATGAGGCCTATGTCCAGCAGTGGAAGAACAGACTGATGATACTCACGATCCTCACGAGCCAGTTGAGCACGAAGGCCGCGGTGGAGTAGTGCGTGCCGTAGTGGAACGGCGGCGTGGACTCGTGCTCCCACGTGTTGTACCTCTCCTCGAAGTACGCCCGTCTGCTCGGGTTCAGCGCTCCGATTGGCTGTGAAACAATTGAGGAAGTTAATCACAAACATTGGCAAAAATATCATAGGGGCTACACAGCCGTTGGAGCCGTACAGTCTTGAGTGGACACCGCGACTCTGTAAGCGTAGTGACGCCATGCGACAAGATGGCATGATGTCATTTGAACGCTGGCTGGAGTGGACTGGATGACAGTGGCCGAAAATAGGGAGCAGTGGCGTGCATTAGGGGAGACCTTTGTCCAGCAGTGGACGAGTGTGAGTTGCTGATGATGATGATGAGGGGCTATCGCGTGTGAAACGTCCACTAGATGGCGTACTGTAGAACTGAGGTCCTTCTACACGGTGATTGGTTATTATTGATGTGAGATGTCTGTCACAAAACACCCAATGACTGACCTCAGTCTAACAGTACGCCATCTAGAGGATTTCTTTTTCACATCTCTCTCTGAGCTCTTTATCCTCTAGCAAATCATCATCTATATTATAGCCCTTGGAAACGCGAACAAATACCGTGGAGTGTAGTGTGTCGGGGTTTCACTCATATTGTATCCAGTGGTGATTTTACTTGCGACCGTCAAGCAGTAAGGACGTAATTATGTGCTTAAAAATTAACGTCGCATGAATTCCCGTCTATAGTATATTTACTGTTTAATCGTAAAATTGTGTTTGCATGCTATTGGTTAATGGCTGGATAGGTGATCCTGTAAATGTTATTGTATCACGCCATCTTTTTGTACACCCTGTTCAAGAGCAAATAAACTATTCTATTCTTCTTCTTCTTCTAATAATCTCTCCTAGCCGGGCGTATGGACGGCGCGTTTTAACCACTGAGATACCATCGTATACCAACAGTCTCTGGTGATCCTTGAGTATTAATCTCGTACCTTGGACAAGTCCCTGTAGTTGGAGGGCTGGCTGAGGTCCAGCTCCTCACTCTCGTAGTTGGTGAGCACCCACGGGAACACGGGGTACTGGTTCAGGTCATTGTACGTCCGTCCTGGGAAAGAAATAAAAATAATAAAATATGTAATATTTTATTCAGTTCACAATTTCCTTACAAAATTGGTGTTGACTTCATCTATTAGGTGCATATTTATTGTACCAAAAAAACAACGTTGGTCTGATGACCTTTACATCTTTTCCCTAGATTGGACAAAGATGGCGATAAATAGAGATAAATGTAGATACTCGGAGGAATCCTGTAGTAAGACAATATAGGCTAGGTAGAAAATTCAAAATATCCATGTTTTTTTTCATGCGGTATCAAATACGAATCATGTAGCGCACTCATGCGGTGAAAATAATTAAGGTTCAACATGAACGCTGTTAGAGCATTGGAATTTCATAAAACTATAGGAATATTTTTTTTTATAATCTTGGCAGATGACAAATCGGAGGCACTCATTTATCAGAGGCCAAGGCATCACTATCGGTCGCTAATTAATTAATTAATTTCTACATAACCCAGTTAGTTTGACCTAGGTAGGTAGGTACAAGGATAAATTTGTTAGTTACAGTGAGACTTAGGCTATGGTAAGAAAAATACTTATTGTTATTGTTGTATAAAACAATAAAAACAATAAGTCCCAAGGCTGACGATAACTAGAGCTAGGACTGGGAAAAAACTTTAATTTAAAAAATAAACAGACTTCTAGATAATCTATATTCTGTAAATATATTTATAAGCTTTTCGACATTTTTGGAACAGTAAATAGGTACTCTACTCATTTTCAAAAGGCCGGCAACGGATCAGCGAAGTCTCTGATCTCACAGATGTTTATGGGCACATACAGGTAACCCACTTACTCGTTTATCAGCTCTAGTATAAAAAATAGTGTTCTTAATAGGTTGGTTGACAGTACATTCTCCGGTATAGTGACTGAGATTATCTATCTTTACATGTGCCTACTTGAGGCGTAAAATATAAACATAAAAAGTAGATTAGAAAACCTCATTGTCATTAATTTTGCAAGGCTCGTGTTGCTAGCGTCAATCCTAAAATAAGCAAATACTTTTTTGTCAAACCAAACAAAAGGCTGCACCTGTTGTCAAATTTCGTAATGTCACTTTCTAAGTCTATAGTCTATGCGTCCGCCCCCTGGCTCACCAAACCATGGCGACCCACTTGCGGCCAACATTTGCGAAACTGTGAGCCAACAAATCCTTCGATTGTCCCTTGACACTTTTGTTTGTTACCCGTTATGGTCTTCGAACAATTAAGTAATAGATATTTGCTCGCGGTTGTCTACGGTACTATCGATAGTATATCATCTGCTTATCGTACCATTACAAAATATCAGTATAGCACCTATCTTATTTAACCTATCTTACTTAATTTATGTACAGTCGCCAACAATAAAATGTAAACACTTCGAATCTTATGCCAGGACTATAAGGTTCCGGTCGTGGCTCTTGCCTACAGTTGTTAATTGTGCATGCCTTATGTCGGTAACGAGACAACTAAAATTGTCCATGTGACTTGAAGCAATCGGACAAATTCGTCTTATTGGATGTGCAATTGAATGATCGACTACGACGGTACTTACAACCATTAAGTAGTTGATTAGAGGAAATTAGACCATCTGCATCATTAGGTATTTTCATTCATTCATCTTGACCGAGGAGAGCCACTCTTCGGCATGAATGAGCTTGTGTCACAGAAAACCGGCATGAAACAGCGCCTGTAGTATTTTGCTTACTGAGTGAGGGTATCGGAGGCCCAATTTGGGGGAAGGGGAAAAGGTTTTATACCTAAATAGGTACCTATATTACCTACTTCTTTTCATAGTTTGTAGCTCTGATAACGGTTAATCAGCAAGAATCAACATTTAAATTTTAAGGCGAAAGATTTTTTGGCTTATTTCTCTATCGTCACCTAGTGAGAAAAAAAAAACATTTGTAGCTATAACCCATCCGTCACTACTAGCAACAAATGGGTTTTTTTCCCGTTTGTCGCCATTAGGAACGTAGCCTGAGGTGACATCTGAGAATATGGCGAATTTCTTAGTAGACGAAATACTACATGATGCGCTACGATTAAAATTCCAGTTTCACCACAAAATATGGTTACGCACTACTTTATTTCCGTCGTAACGATGTCTTGTTTATCATGAATGATGTAGTAAAAATAGATCGTAACATAATTGTTATTATCAAAATATTTACATTACAATACAATGAAACAAAATTGACAATAGACGTTTACCAAAAACTGTTATCATAACAAGTTTGCGATACTAGACAAAAACATTACTGAGCGTACCTAATACAAATTGGTTGGCTCGTCAAAGCTAGGACTTCACGAAGTGCAGTAGCGTCCTGTCGGGGAAGCTATAGGAGTCTATCTCGCAAGGAGTTCGGACGTCTGCACGTAAACTTTGACCTCAACGATATAATTTAACGCATAAACAGCGTCGTATGATACCAGTATCTGAGCGGTCATTATCGGGCGTTGCAAACATCTGGCCTATTGTTGTCGTCACGTGACCACTGCTACTTTTCCCGTGCGCCGACGCCGGCACGTCAAACGGTTGCCAACTTTCGCACTGGCACCATCGAATCGCCAAGAAAAAAAATAGCAAGTGCATTACAAACGAAAATATTCAAGTGTAACAAACAAGCGAAAGTATTTCAAAATCGGAACGCGGTGTAACCGACGCGGGAGAGGCCGCAACTGTTTGTGTTTCTTTGCCAGTGTTAGTGACGTTACTATAATGTTAAAAAACAAAGTTTGCGCGCGAAAAGTTTGACATTGCGAAAACAAATGACAGTTAGCGTGTGACGTAAGTGAGAGTAGTACGGAGAACAACAGCTGCTGATATGCTGAGAAAGAAAGCGATGGAGATATTGAAAAGGTAGCTATGAATATTTATTAGTATAAGTACGTGTTATTTGTACATAGGTATGCATGACGTGTCAAACAATTCTGTTATTACAAGGAAAACACTCCATTCAATCGTTGACGTAAACATCTAAAAGTAGAGTCATAATAATCTCTAAGTAGGCCCATGACGATTACGGAAAATGTCTCACTTTTGAGCTATTACTATAGAAGTAATGAGCGCAAAAAGTAACTTTTCAATGACAATGAAAGGTACGTAAATAAAGTATAAACAGGATCTTCAATATTCTATGTGAATGATATTATTGAACGTAAACATTTCGTAACCGTAAACTCGTAGGTACTCGTATATAATGCTGTATTATTCAGTTGAGCACAGTATCACGGTTTTCCATAGCGGACATGGGAGAGACGTGAATGAATTGTCCATGAACTCTTCGTTTGTATGGAACAGCTTGAAGCAGGTAGTACAAACGATGAAATAAACCATAGCTACCTAATGAATTCTAATAATCGTTTAGTGACTTTAAAATGAAGACTGAACAAAAAGAGACTGGCCACTTTCTCTACTTCTAATCAAACTGTTGTACTGAAGTAGCTAAAGGTCGGAACTAAGGTTTTCCCGGGCACTATGGAAGCCAAGAACAACGAAGAGACAGTCAACAGTAAAAGTAGATGATCAAAATCAAAAACTCTATACTCACTATTGAGCGGAGTTAGCGTCAGAACTGCCTATGAATTTGATACCATACAGTTCTGACGCGAACTCCGCTCAATAGTCAGATAGAATTTTTGATTTTGATCATCTACATTTGCTGTTGACTGTACGACAAACACCCAAGATGGCACTATTTGATCCGAGCCATGATGGTTGTCCACTTAGGTTTGGATGGATTGGATGTTCGTGGTACCGTCAATATTTATAGTTTCTATACTCGTAGTATAAGAGAAAGGGGTTTCTAAAGGCTTGAATATTTGAATCTATCGATTTGAGTCAGACTTATAATGAGATTGTCCCGTAACTTATGAGAATATACCTGTCACATTCAAACAAAAGAGAAAAAAGGGAGGAAAACTTTCGATTCGATCGTAACGTTCGGTTCATTTTACGCCCTGAGATTATGTAATCGAAATCCGTACCAAAATTCAATAAACTGAATTACTTTCTCTTCAATGTTCGCGAAACGAAAGCTAAAATTGATAGAAGTTTTCGTATTGTTGTCTTTCCGAATAATAAGCCGATCATAATAATACTATGATTATGACAATTTCCGGAAATTCTATTTGCCAATCAGGTTTTCTTAGTAAAAGTCCAAAAAAACTACTATTAGTCACGTAAATTAAGCAGTTCCATAGAAATCACACAATGCCCTGTATTAAATGACGTAAACTATTTACACGGCAATTATATCAATTAAAACGTTTAATTTTACGTAATCCTCGTCACCATAACTACAATCAACAGGTTTGGTAATTAGTACCAGGTACTAGGGCTGCCACACGGGATGAGTAAATCGTTCTAGCGAATCATTCCTAGTTGCGGCCACTCGCTTCGGTGGTCGGGGCACACTTCGACCGTGATCCAGGATTTATGAAGTCTGTTAAGAAGACGGGCCGAGTAAATCATTCCCACAAAATTGGAAAATGCAAATAGTTGATTTCAGTTATTTCGCAAAGAATGTCTTTTTAGATATTTTCACTCTGTTGAACCCACATTTTTGGCTTGCATTGATGTTTACTCAATGCAAGCCCTCGTGTTCCTTTTCGTCAATCAAAATCTATACGAAAAATTAAACTCATCGTTTTTTTCGGGACTCTATTATTCAGAACATCGGGACAATTTTGCTAGACGAATAGTTATTAGGTGTTAAATAATAGATATGTAATAGTTACTTTTATGTACGCTTTATCACCGGAATGTTAGTCCAGAGTGGGAGTCCAACCTACGAACTTACATGTATGAAGTAGGATTAATATCAAAATCAGTGTCGGTCGGGTCATAATCGCGACCATGACAACCCTAACTGGTACGGTAGTAACAGGTAGGCCTTATTCATAGTAAGTACTTTATGTACTACTATCACTTATAGGTGGTACTGTAGAAAAAAAATCGCCATTTTGCTAAATCATTACCTTTATTGACGATGATTAAGAGTTTAATCGTCCGATGTACTTATTAATTGATGCATTAATACTTTGCTGCCAGTTAACAGGGCTGCCGCATAAGTTGAAAATTTTAATGCGCATAGTATTTTATCAAGACTTATATCTCAGTTTAGCCGTTTATTCAATTGGCTAAGTCCTAGTAGGATCGTGCGTGAGATTTTTGTGCTAAAATCAATTTCTATTAAATTATTACAATTTTACTCACAAAATTGTAATAATTTAATATGTTTAAAAATGGTTATGTTATCGAATTAAAATAATTATGGCTGATACATTCGAATAAATCCTGTTGTTACTTAACTCAATGGTTTTCATTAAATAACCCTTTATTTTTAACAATAACTAGTTACCTTTCATTTAATTGATCAAAAAGTCAGTGCTGTGTTTTATTTCATTCAAGCGGTTTAGGACAGATGCGTTTGCCATAACCAAGCCGTCTTAGTGATGTAACGATAGGGAACTTTTTCGTTACTGGGCATTGATTTGCGGTCTATTATTTGAAAACCAAAGTAAATGTCTATGTTTATAAAAGTGTTATTTTGGACACTGAACTATTAACGCGTAGCGGGCGAAGCTCCCTCTGTTTGGAAAAGTGCAAGAGCAAATAAAAGGATTCAGACATCAGCTCTGAGTTTGCATCTTCTACAGTATCTACATCTACATATCCCATTGAACTGTGTAGTGGCCCTAATTATAGGTCATATTGAGGCCGAATTGAGGAATTTCTCATTAAGTCTCGTCTCCAATTGTATGCAAATTTAATTAAATAGCAATATGGTTGTTAGCACGCCGTTACAATGGGAAGTAATCAATATTGCCAACATGCCATTGGAACGCATAAAATGAATAAGTATTTACTTGTTATTCTGAGCCGAGGCTAATTTCAACACAGTTTAATCATTATCGGAAGTTTCATTGCATTTTACGAAAAGGTTTTAGTTTCGAATACTTTAAGCACTTATTTAAATATAAAAGTATTTAATGCATACAAGCATTTTTTTTAAATAAATAGCGTTAAAATATGCAAAAAGCTGTCTAAGCAACAACGAATGTTAGTTGAATGGGTAGAAATTTAATGAGGGAACATCTTTTTTTTTTGTTAATGTTGTTTGCTATCTTTTGTAATATATGGAGTGCAATAAAGAATATGAATATGCTTTTATATCCGTTTGTTGTGTCAATAAATGAAGCTTAAAATTGAACGTAGGTAGATTTTCTTGTGATGAAATTCATGCACCTAGTTGTAGACATATGTCATTTTTACTAAAGAGTTTTTTTTTTGCAATTTTAAATGTAAATTACTTATGTTTTGAAGAGAAGATCATAAATGTTGAAATCTCCTCCAAGTGGAATAAACCCGGTTACACAACATGGCACCGTTTATTGGTAAATAAGCAGATCATTTGGACGCACGAAACCAATTTAGCGGGCACTTGCACTGTTAGTCCAAGAGCTAGTGAACCCTGGGAGTAACGGTCTCCCTGTAAGGTTAGAAATTTGTATACTTACGATTTATGACATGCTAAGAGCAATAGCCATGACCTGGCAGGCGTCAGCCCTGCACGTCATCAGCCCCTTTATTTTTTAAACTGTTAAGTAAATGGAGTTTCAAAACTTGTTTCTGTAAATTTGAAAATTTAATAGGATAAAGTTTATTAATTGTACATCTTAAAAAAAAATTGACAGGCGATTACAATAAGCAGAAGTATATGACAGGTCAATTAGAAAACGTACAGTTGATGAGGTAAAATAAACTTTATCCTGTATACTTAAAATTTTTATATGTTTTCAAGAAAACGTCTCACAGTAAATATGTACAATGCCAGGCGGTTTTGAACAGCATAAGACCTTGACAGGCGAGGGGACAGCTGCTAAGGGCGTGCAAATAAGAAATGTTACATGAACGCATACAGTAAATGAAATGTATTTTATTGGGTTTTATGCAATCTACATGACCCAATAGCCGTCAGTTTCCCCATTGATCTGACGGTAACTAGGACACATTTTAGCAATGAACCTAATTCCATCATTAAAGGAATATAGATCTTATTAAAGAATGTAATAAAGTCTATAATTCTTCTGCTAAAAAGTTATTCTGCTGGTTACTAGGACATGTTTGAAATATGGAACCTGTATTCGTCAATAGAATAGAATAGAAATCATTTATTGCGGTAAATGTGGTTACAATAGGTACATCAATTATTATTAAGTTTCTCACATTTAACCGAATATTATCGGCATGCAATAACAGAGAGACAGCGTCGCTCGTCTAAATTTATTAAGTCAAATAAATACAAAAATTAGTCATAAAAACAGTAAATCAAAATAATAATGTCAACAATTGAATAAAACATAAAATTAAATCTTACATTCCATAAACTCATAAATACTGTAGAAGCATTTGTCACACAAAAGTTAATATAAATTAAATTTATTTTTTTAATTGAAAGTCCTTTTAATGCTTCTGACAACTTATTATATAACGTAATGGACATTAATACCAATTTTTTGGTAACTTGTTGTTGAGCAAGATGGTACTACCATATGAGAAATTATGAGAGAACAAATGAGAAATTAGACTTAATGTCCCAGCAATAAGAGTTAAAATTGAATGTAATTAGTTGGTATCATCAAATCGACTAAAATGACACTCAAATTAAATGATTAGCCCATCACAATGTGGTTCTTGCATTGGTTTTCTTAAAATGTATAGTTTATAGTAGGTATGTTTCAAAATTATTGCACAACTCCTGTTTTTAACTCGTAAGTAAAGGCAGGCCAAGTCTCACTGCCGTAAAGGAGAAACGGCCTGATAATGATGATGAAAACAAAATTAAAAGCGAAATTTCGGATGATGCTGAAGAAAATTAATGTTAAAAATAATGTAGATTGCAATGTAGATGTGCATAAAACCCAATAAAATACATTTCATTTGCTGTATGCGTTCATGTAACATTTCTTATTTGCACGCCCTTAGCAGCTGTCCCCTCGCCTGTCAAGGTCTTATGCTGTTCAAAACCGCCTGGCATTGTACATATTTACTGTGAGACGTTTTCTTGAAAACATATAAAAATTTTAAGTATACAGGATAAAGTTTATTTTACCTCATCAACTGTACGTTTTCTAATTGACCTGTCATATACTTCTGCTTATTGTAATCGCCTGTCAATTTTTTTTTAAGATGTACAATTAATAAACTTTATCCTATTAAATTTTCAAATTTACAGAAACAAGTTTTGAAACTCCATTTACTTAACAGTTTAAAAAATAAAGGGGCTGATGACGTGCAGGGCTGACGCCTGCCAGGTCATGGCTATTGCTCTTAGCATGTCATAAATCGTAAGTATACAAATTTCTAACCTTACAGGGAGACCGTTACTCCCAGGGTTCACTAGCTCTCCAGCTATGTGACTGCGACATACATCACATCACATCTCACACAGTACATCACAACACGCAGGAAGAGGCTCGTCTGCTTACGAGATGCCGTTTGATTATACACATACACTTCATCTCTCGGTTAGACATCATCTAACTAAAATTTAAAGAATGTTTTTTTATACTATAGGTGGCAAACGAGCAAGCGGGTCTCCTGCTGGTAAGTAATCACCGCTGCCCATGAACATCTGCGAGATCAGAGAGGTCACTGATGCGTTGCCGGCCTTTTAAGAAGCTGTACGCTCTTCTCTTGAAGGTCCCTAAGTAAATATTAAAAATGCTTTAACAATGTAGATACTAGGCTCCATCTCTACATATACAGGCTGTATCTGTAAACATTTACATCCCTTCAACCATTCTGAACAACATTGGTTGTACGACTTTTGAAAATCCGCCCAAAATGTTTTCTACTCCCCATTCAAAATGAACAAGTCACGTGACCGACTTTGTATGACAAATTGTCTTTTTTTGATGCGAATTTTCAAAAGTCATCGAACAAATGTTGTTCAAAATGATTGGTAGAAGACGTGGTTAAAGAAATGTAAATGTTCACAGAGTCACCCTGTGAGTTAGACTCTTTTTTTAAACCCATAGAAGATTTTAACACGGTAGTTGAACATAATAACACTATTAACCATTTCATTATATTCAAAAGCGTTTACCTATTACTTACAACAGATTTATCAGTATAATTAATCTGCTGAAGTAACCGACTTGTATGCAGTTTTAAATTTTCCGCTCTATCAATATTTAGGAGGAAAATTCTATTTTCCTCAGATCGTTAATGTAATTCTTCCTCAATACAAAGATATGGAAGATAAGAGCTAGTTTGTTGAAATATATAAAGGTCTGGCCTTGATGTAGAAGAAACTTAAACACACTTTACCATAAATTATTTATTTATTTAAAACTTTATTGCACAAAACTTCGTACAATAGGCGAACTTAATGCCAAGAGGCATTCTCTACCAGTCAACCTTTGGGTCAAGCAGAAAGGGCAAAGGTGCGGCGAAAGGAGGACTTTAAGTTTTAATGCAATTCACAGATTAAAGAAATGGTTACTACATACGAATAATGATTTAATATAATATAAATACCTGTAACTATAGACAAACGTATATACCTAAATACAATTATAATAATACCTACTAATAATAAAGATACATATATAAAATACATAAAATAAAATAGCGAGATATATAAGATATATATATATATATATATATAAGCAACTATATCTTATTTTATCGAGAGTGATCGTAAAAAGTGCTCACGAACCCTTTTTTTGAAAGCATCTTTGTTGGTTGAGGATTTTATGTCAATAGGGAGCAAGTTCCAAAGCCGTATTGCCTGCACGGTGTAAGAGTTGGTGACAAACGAGGTGTGGTGTCGCGGTGTGTAGAGACGAAGATTGTCGGAAGAACGGAGGGAACGGTCATGAGATTGGCAAAGGAATTGAAAGTGGTCTTTAAGATAAGACGGTGAAAGTGGGTTGTGGAGAATATTGAAGAGAAAACAAAGTATTCGACAGTTCCTACGCTGACGTATAGGGAGCCATTTGAGGCGATCCCGGAAGGCGGAAACATGATCGTATTTTCGAAGTCCAAAGATAAAACGGATACAGTTATTGAGAAGACGATCAAGTTTATTGGTCAGTGTCTCAGTGAGATCGGGGTAGCATACATCAGCGTAGTCGATAATGGGGATTATTAAGGAGTGAACCAGAATGAGTTTAGTTGAAGATGGTAGGAAAAATTTAAATCGATACAGGCTCCTCAGGCACGCCAACACCCTACGACTCACCTCCGCGATATGAACAGTCCAGCTAAGAGTCGAATCCAAAAAGAGGCCTAGGTTTCGTACTGATGGGCAGTACGGGATGGGTGTTCCATCGAACATAATGGAGGCAAGGTTATCACTATTAATTTTAGTCATCGTTCTCGCACTACCCACAATGATGGCCTGGCATTTCGCTGGGTTGACTGAGACACCAAAGTTTTGAGACCATTTACAAATGTGAGCAAGATTAGTATTTAAAGTTTTTACGATCTCTGGTAGCTCCTGTATTCCAGCACTCGCATAGAGCTGCAAATCGTCCGCGTACAAATGATACGAACAGTTAAGAGTGAGAGTTATCAAATTGATGAAAACAGAAAATAGTAAGGGAGAAAGAATACCTCCTTGGGGTACACCGGAAGTCAGATTATACCAGTCTGAGCTGGAGGAATTTGCAATTATAGACTGACGGCGATCACATAAGTACGAGGTAATCCATTCAAGGACAGATGAGGATACGTTGAGAGACTCTAACGTCGCGATGAGGAGATCGTGATCAACCGTGTTAAACGCATTTGAGAAATCAATCAGGACGAGTATAGTAAGCATTCCATCCTCCATTGCCTTCCTAAAGTCATCTGTAATTTTGACAAGAGCTGAAGTGGTACTATGTGCAGGCCTAAATCCAGATTGCAAAGGGTTAAGTAAGTTAAAGTCACTGAGATAAGCGGAAAGTTGTTTTAGTACGCAGGATTCGATGACCTTAGAAAGGAAAGGCAAAATAGATATCGGACGAAAGTGATTAGGTAGGGTTGGATTTGTGATCTTAGGAAGTGGGTGGACAAGAGCTTTACGCCAGGTATCGGGGAAGTGTCCGCAGTCAAGGGAAAAATTTATTAAATGAGTTAAGACAGGTAAAACCTGGTCTAGCAGGAGTAAAATCATTTGACGGCTAACACCATCGACACCAGTAGCCTTAGACGTGATGGAGATGATAATTTTTTTAATCTCGTCCTGAGAAGCAGGGGAAAATGAAAAAGGATTTGACCCGGGTAGGGGAATAGAAGCAATATACTCGAGGGTTCTAGTTTTCGTTTGTGAATCAAAGTGGGGCAAATTAGTAAAATGGGAGTTAATGTCATTAAGACTGAGAGAATTTGGAAGATCTGTCGACTTGGACTTACCAAAGCCTAAAGATTTGAGAAATTTCCAGACGTGGGAACCGGGAGATTGTGAAATGCGGTCATGAATAAAACGACGTTTGGCTGTCCGTATCATCTGGTTGCACCGATTACGAGCGAGTTTGTACCGCAACCAATTTTCTTCGGATCTATCTCTCTTGAACTGACGGAAAGCTCTATTACGCCTAGTCATAGCCATCCGTATGCCGCGAGTCAGCCAAGGAGCAGGAGGTCGCCTGATGCGAACTGAATGTAAAGGCGCGTGTGTGTCAAACAGTTGGATGATTTGCCTATTAAAGAATTCTACTTTTTCGTTCACATCATTTGCATCCACTAAAGCCGACCAGTCTATCTGTAATGCATCGCGTCGCAGATTCTCAAGATTGATTTTATTGTAACTCCTTAACTGGACCGTTCGAGACCTCCTTTTCGGGGGTCTGAGGGCGTAAGACAGATAGATGAGGTCATGCCTAGAGAAACCCGGTGCCAGAAATTGACCATGGTCGGAGACTAGAGGGACAGAAGTAGTGAGAATATGATCGATCCATGTATCATCCGAATCAATATTGTGATGAGTGGGAAAAAGTTGAAGATGATGGAGACCAGTCGACCTAAGCAACGACAGCAGTTTCTGCGAGCGGGGGTTAACTTTTACGAGGTCTGTATTCAGATCGCCCATTATTATGATGTGTGAATAATCAGAACAGAGAGATTCCAAAATGGGTTCCACACTTGGGAAATAATTAATAGCGGGTGGACAGTATAGGACCCCGAGCACAGCTTTAGTGCCACCAACAGATATTTCAATACAGAGATACTCGGGAGAGGCTGAATAGGTCGACGGTGAAGAAGCAATAATTTTAAAAGGAATGTCGGCACGAAGATAGATAGCCACACCACCCCCACCCTTACCGGTGCGGTCATTGCGAATAAGAACAAAACCTGGCAGGCAATAGGCAGCAGAGGGCAAACAGGGTTTTAACCACGACTCTGAGATGAGAATAGCACTTATATGGTCGGATTTAAAACTCTCTAGTAGGTCACTGTAGTGCCTTGGGATGCTCTGTGCGTTCACATGGCAGATGTTTAAATTCCTCTTCTTCGTGAGAAAGCAGGAGTGAAGCTGGTCGCCAAGGGTTTCAGTATTCGAGCACCCCGAGGAGTCATGGCATGAGAAGAAAGATGAAGAAGAATTCTGAATAGAAGTGAAGGACTCATTATCTGACATAATTGCTAAGAATATTTGTTTTTATAATATATATGTAAATAAATTAATAATATCTAATACCTATATGTAACTAATAAAATATTTAATACCTAATCAAAACTATAATAATTACTCGTAATACCGTAGAAATAGTACTTATTATGTGCATCACCCGCCAGCCGACTGTGTACAATATTGAGAAAACTTTAAAATAATAAGAAGCATTTAGAGTGACAACAGATAAAAATTATAAAACACTAAGATATATACCTATCAGAAGAACAAAGATCTGAACTACTAATAAACTGCAATGTGCCGCTTGAAACATTCAGTGTCAGTGCCGTTACTTGATAAGAAAAAAAAAAAAAAAGTTATTACGAAATTCCTTGAATAACGAAACGCACGAGATTATGTCAGATGGCTAAACGAAAAATCCAAAGCCATGAACATTTGTAGTTACTGACAACTGACATTGACATTCAGATGTAAAATAAAATAAATACCGTAGAATAGATTACGAGAAAAAAATTAAAATTAAGAAAATAACTGAGGTAGTAGAAGTAAAGTAATTAAAAATAACTTATGCATACCCTAAATTAACTGCAGAATGTTTCAAGTGGCAACATAACACGGGCACAAACTAAAACTATTTGCCTTTTGCTGCCTGCTTTCTCGTCTCCGGTTTACGTGAGGCCTGCGACGCTGCGGATGGCTTCTGAACCGGTGTGATCTGCCGGGAGGGTCCTACGATCTGCTGGGCCCCGGAGACTGTACTAGGGGACAGTTTTACAAGCTCGTCCAACTCATTTTTCGTGGTGATCTTGCGTCTTGAACCATCCGGTAGTTTGATGGTGATGACACCATCCTGAGACCAGCAGTTTCTCATCCCGTAATGCGCCCGGGCAGCAATGAAAACGCTCTGTCTGCTTTTGGTCAAGAATTCACACACAGCAAAGGATGTTCCCTTGAGCAGAGTTTTCTTCCGCCAAACGGCTGATTTGTCATTGAGACGATCAAATCGTACGAGCACAGATCTAGGACGAGAAGAAACTTTATCGCCCAGGCGATGACACTGCTCCATGCGCGCAGCCACTTCGGGCAGTTGCAATTTATCCCGGATGATCCCTGCAACAACACCTGACACATCCTCGGCAGATTCAGGAACTCCAGATACGAGAATGCATTTCCTGCGGTGCCGCATCTCCATAGCGTCCACTGCAAGCAGGCAATCAGCAATCTGCTTCCTGAGATGACGCACAACCTCCCACACAATATCCCGGAAGCTGTGGAATTCCGACGCCAACCTGCTTACATCTGACGCTGCTGGAGAAGCTTGCAGTTGGGATTCAAAATCAGCCATCCTCTTCATAAGGCGATCTTCAATATCCGCCTGGGTTGCCTGGAGCTGTGCTGCAATGTGGGCCATCCTGTTCTTTGGTGCTAGTCCAGTGAAATGTGTAGCTTTTTATTGGAAAACGATAGTGTGTGAAGTGCTGGCAGGTAGAAGCGTGGTATGTACTAAACCATGTGTTTTAAATGTTAATAAGTATTATTAATCATTTAATAAATATAGAGCCGAAATTTTCGCTTTTGACTTTTCTGCTCCTACCGCCCAAAAAAAAAAGTACTTAGTTATTCTATTCAAAACTGAATCTTTACTTCTGAATTTCCAGCAACTCATAGTAATACGCTATTATCAAGGTTTCGATATTTCGTGTAAATTGTTCATGATGATAAATGTAGAGTTTCGTAAGTTTTAGATCAAACAGTTGCTCCAAATATGAATAATTTAATGACGTACAATTGTATAGTTAAACATACCACACTACAATTTATATAGATATAACAGTTGTTAGAACTAAAATAAATGAAAATGCAGGAGATATTAATAAAAAACCTCGGAGAACAGTTGTTCCTATTACACATATATTCCTACATAATATTCTTAGAAACTATTTATTGATGCATCAACAAACGCCACTTTATATCAGATGGATAGATCTAAACCAGTAACTGTGTTAATAGGTGACTACAGTTGGTTACCAGTACCACGCTAAATGGTGCTAATATCGCAGGCGCTACTTAAACCATACTTACAAGTATGTCATATAAAAACGTGACGAAAATAGCGACGACTATTCGTTTCTGGTACTTACATCGTATAACCGACACTAATGACATAACATTGCCGAGACATAGCAAACTGCAGGAGAGCCGTCTACTCTGGTATGGCTATGTAATACGAAAACCGGACAACTAAGTGGGAAACAAATGTCTGGTCGTGACCACTAGATTCTAACAGAAGGGCTATACCCAAAAGGGTGTGGCTTGACGTCATAAGGGATGACATGCGAGCCAATAAAATGACCAATATGAAATCCCAAGCCCGTGTAAAGTGGAGGAGTCGTAGCAATAGGGGACACAACTGAGACAAAACGCTGAGATGATGACTTATGAGTCAGACGTATTATATAATAGCAGAAAGAAATGGAAGAACAAGTGCAAAGGTCAAAAATCAGGCCGAAATTTAAGAAAAAACTGCTGGATAATGTAAACTTTTGGGGGGGGGGGAAGGAGTGAACTTATGTAAGATGAAGAGACAGCCTTGATTTTACGGCTGTTTGCATGATGGTTTGCATGATCACTTACAATTAAAAATTATCAGACGTAATTTCCCTTATCGATTCATTGTTAGAAAATCACTACCTACTTTGATGTGCTAAGTATATGTTTGATGTGCTATGTATTGAATTATTTCAAATGTTTAGGAATTAGTGACTTACCTGCAATAGTATTGAGGAACATGAGATACTCGAAGTTGGAGATCTCCCGCCGCTGCCACTTCTGCGTCATGTTCGAGTTGCGCATGAGTTGCCGCGGGGACATCATTGACGCCCGTCTGTGGACAAAGAAATAAACTAATGTTAGGTTTATCATTTTCATCATCATAATCACCATCACAATCATCATCATCATCATAATTAAAAGCATCAGTAAGCTACTTATGTTCAGTTAATAAAGCCATAATTCGGATGCCTACGAATGAATATTTACAAAATCCAAAACAATTATCACTTTTAAATCTTTTGATATTCTGATCACTAGTTTTATGTCAAATGTCGAATACCTACGAGATATGAATTATATTTCTTATTGGTAAGAAACTAAGACCATCTTTCACGGATTTAAGATATCTATAAGTATATCCTGCTGTTATTCTAAATTAGCGCATAAATGAAAAAAAAAGTGATTTAATGATGTAATGACAATGTTTCTTTCACGTTAATCAGTTCTCATGTTATCAAGTAATTATTTTGTAATTACAAATTACAATGGAGGTAATAGAGCATTCATCTCAGTCTACCTATAGCTTCGGATCAGGTTGAGTGGAACGTGTCTCCAGTTACTTCTGCACGTGTAAGTTTATTCATTTACATTATATCTAAGGTGTTCCTCAGGGTTAAATGTTGGGACCAGTAGTTTTCTTTATAAATATTAGTAATTTGGATATACCCACAGTCTTTATAAACTGAGCATTTCTTAATTAAGTCTCATTATTTTTTATTCCTCAGATA
This sequence comes from Cnaphalocrocis medinalis, assembly GCA_014851415.1. Taxonomy (NCBI): domain Eukaryota; kingdom Metazoa; phylum Arthropoda; class Insecta; order Lepidoptera; family Crambidae; genus Cnaphalocrocis; species Cnaphalocrocis medinalis. The sequence continues at coordinate 5,227,412 of CM026292.1, forward strand.
TTAATTTGTCTGCTAGACATATGTCTACCAAATTACAAATGTTACATAGATTGTTTCAAAACGCGTACAGTTGAATTCGTATTTGCAATAATCCACCAAAAAGTGCGCAATCTAGTAATGGTGTCGGCAAACATGAAACGAATGGTGACACTTTAGTGACACAGTTTTCTGGTTTCAGCGAGGTCACATTAAGTTGCCAATTGGCTTTCTGTTACAGACATTTTGTACGCAGACATTAAGTGTCTGAAAAAGAAATAAGTTTACGCTTAAATATAAAATTCATATTGAGGCAAGGTTGTACAAAAAAATGTTAAGATTTTTTTTTACATAGATCTTCTAATTAAGCCTAATCCCATCATAGTAGTGATAAGTTGATTTCTATGATGGAGCCCTTTGCCCTGCAGTGTGGCAGTATAAAGGCTGATACTCTACTTTACTTTAAAAAAAAAGTTAAAATGACTAGAACGTAAGTTCTAGTGATGCGGTATTGACTTCTAGTGTAGGTCACAAACAACCGTAATAAGTCAAATTGGCCTGGAACAACCCACTCAAGTGAATAAAAAGCGTCTAAAGAGTAAATTGCCGTCGATGTCATAACTCTCGCAATGGTCTTGAGGTCTTGACCTACTAGGTAGAGGTACGAGGACTGGGATATTCCTCAAAGGAACTCAATACATCCATATAACAATATCTCATTGACCTGACCTAACTATGTACCTACGTTAGCAATGTAAAAGTTAACGCCTGCGCTGTGTTTCGCCGAGTGAGTGAGGGTACCAGAGGCCCAATCGGGGGATAAAGCGGGTTAAAAAGTTGGGTCGGACGGAATCGCTTACCATCCGGTGATCCGCTCGTTTGCCACTTATCATATAAAAATATTTCTTTATACCTTGGCTTTCTAATGATCAAGTTAACTGCGCATGAAAATTTGATATTCTTCGAGGAAAACATTATAGAAAAATAATTCGTGAATTTCTAAGAACATACGTAAATTTTAGATTTGTTGCAGTGCGGTCGTTACTGAATCATAACACAAATTGATTTGCTTTGGAACCGAAAAGATGCACGTGATATTAAATATTGCACATTTGTGTATTGAATTACGAACACATTTTGGAAAACAGATACATTTTAATAGTTATTTCGTGATCCTGTACAAGAAATTAAATGCTTCTTTGAATTTAGGATCATACTCGTATCTTATCTGCACAACTTTTCCTTCCGATTCGACTTAAGTTTTTGTTGTCGTCTTGTATTGCTAATTCTCTTCAGAGGTCAGTTATAGGTTAGTTATCAAGATTGATTTATAGATTAATTAAAAGCAGCATCTATAATAAAGAATTATGACTTAACATTGACAATTTATAGAACCCCCGACAAGTTATCATAATTTATGCGTTCTACTACTCAAGCCCTTTCATTTGATACCTATATTATTACGGGAATCAAAATGAAAATCATAATTTTGTATTGGCGGCAATAAATCTAGCTAAGAACACTTCCTACTATTATAACTTATAAACAAAAAAAAATCAAATTGGTTCATCCGTTCAGGAACTACGATGCCACAGACAAACAGAGAGACACGTTAAACTTATACCACCCCGTCGTTTTTGCGTCGGGGGTTTACAATGAATACAAAAAAATCATAACGTAACGTTAAGGGGCTATAATGACGAAACTAGCACCGCCAAGCGATTTACACGAGAGTTATACCTATTTCTTAAAAAATATCATATTGTCGCCACAATCAGTGTAAACCTTTAACCCTTAACGTATTTAGTAAAGTTCTATTTGTTTGTATTTGTCAATATTGACAGATCTATTAAGTAAGCACTACTGGTTCCTGATCAATTAATGCCACTGGTATCAGCGTTAGTTTCGTGTCGGCGCACGCGGTCAAGGGCGCGCGAGCGTCGACCCGCGTCGAGCGGTCTGCGCGCGCGCATACCACGCTGACGGTGCGGTATTGCCGTATCAGCGCATTACGAACTAAATGACCAATGCCGTTAAAGTTGAACCTTAGCCCTACAGTATAAATAAATAAATACTTTAACCGTAATCAATTGTACAGTGGCCAGCATATCAAGTTACTACAATCTGTCAAATTTCCTCAGTTGATATTGAACCAAACACGTTTGACATAAAAGTGAGGTTCGATTGAAGAAATTTGACAGATTGTAGTAACTTGATGTGCTGGCCACCGTACAATAAATACCTACTAATATTGTTTTGTTAATAGAGCCATCTCTCTCCTATCTCTATATGTCCAGAGTGTTGATATTATGTTAAAATTTAGGTAGGCATAGCTGGAGGCACGAAAGTATAGCGATGACCGTTATTTTGCGCACTAGTAAAAAAGAAGACTTTCTATCAAAATTGGTTTCTGCGCACTCAAGGTTTCTTGCCTCGGACTATACCTCTTAACTGTAACTATACTCCATCATCTTCCTGCTCTATTCCAAGGTTATCTGGGGTCGTCACAGTATGATTTTTTCTTACATTCGTCTCTGTCATTCTTCCTCGTATCATCTACCCCCTTTTCAGTCATGTCATTCTTCACACCATCCATCCATCTCTTTTTTGGCCGTCTCCTGTTCCTCCACCCATTTATATCCATTCCTACGTCTTTCGGTTACGAATTTCCCGTAGTGTTTCGGTATGTAATAGGTATTTAGGTAACCTATCAGCGAAAACCATCCATTGTGCAAGTACAGACCTACACTTTGGCTGCAATAAAGGATATAATAATAATAAATTCACACAACATCTCATACATTGACCTGACTCCGTACTAAATAGCTTAAGCACTTGTGTTACAGATATCAGACAACAGAGGATCACAAATATAATATTTAATTACATATATAACACCCAGACACTGAACAAACACAAGTGTTCATCACACAAATGTTTGTCCAGGGTGAGTGGGATATGAGTATGAGTATTGACATACTACGCCATCCTGTGAATTATTCACACGCCTTAGCCCCCATTAACTACTACTGGACGGCTTCTAAATAGGTTTACATTACAAACGCTATAATGTTAAGCAAACAATCCTCTAATCATTCAATCAAAACCGCATTAATGAACGCTCGACAGTAGCCTTAAGTCATTTATCATTAAGAATAACTTATCCATACTAATATATAAACGGTAAAGTGTGTCGATCTGTATGTTTGTCTTTCATTCACGGCAAAACGGAGTGACCAACTGACAATGATTTTTTAAGTGGAGATAGTTGAAGGGATGGAGAGTAACATAGGCTACTTTTTGCCCCTTTCAAATGTCCCATTTTAGGGAAGTGGGGGGCGCCAGCGAAGCCGCAAAAACTAGTTATGTATAATTCTGTTAGTTTTGGTCTCAGCCATTACAATTATCATTATAATTGAGACAAAGGAAGGCGCATGCGCGCGTGGGCGCGGGTTATTTGTGTACCGGAACATGGAGAATAAGGCCGCGCGCGCAGGGTTGACACTGCGAGAATCACGACTCCATAGGTACTAATTAGCTTAAGCATTTGTGTTACAGTGCATGGCTATACTGTAACACAAGTTCTTAAGCTACTTTGTACGGTGCCAGGTCAATATATGAATGAGGTGTTGTGTGAATTTATTTATATCATATTAACAATTTTCTAATTTTTATTTATAAATAGAACAGTCACACAAAGAGAATCGCAGGGCAATACTAACAACATTTTTTAATTTATGTGTTCTTTTCCCTTAAAAATGTCAGTGTTGATTGACATTTTCCCATAAAAAATGTTGTACAACGCCACCTTGTCAATGTCACCGAGAGGCCTTCTGAAGGCAATCCATCTATATCGTGTGGTCTTATTGGTATATTTTTTTATGTGATAGGTGGCAGACAAACAAGACGAATCACCTGCTGGTAACTTACCATTGGTAAGCCACCGCCCATAGACACCGCAAAACCAGTCGGTAGGTACCCACGCATACTCGGCGAAACAGCGCAGGCTCACTATTTCACGCCTGTCTATATTTTATGATCTATAAATAATGTCGATTTTTTAAAGGACGATAAATACACTGACAACTGGTAACCCTAACCGTGAGATCTCCAATCTGCACCCATAAACAAAATATTTATAAACAAACCATCACAATGACTAGGAACCAGCAATAAATCTGTACATTGACTTTTTGGTTATTCCACCAATTAATTATTCACAGTGTGGACGAGATTTATTCGTTAATTCTGTTACAATGATCGTTTATACGTGTTTTTACGCCCAAGGCGAGGAAGTCTGGCCCACGCAAAAAATACATTTGCACTTATTCAATTAGCTTTCCTGCTACTGTTTTGTTTAATTGCTCCATCGGAGAGCCACACTTCGGCATGAGTGTGCGTGCGTGATGCGTGAGCAGCGTCAAGGCTGGGTTTTCCGAAACTTCGGAAGTTTTCAGGAATACTGCCCGGAAGTTTTCTTTAAAAACTTTCAAAGGTCTGGAAATATTCCGAAATTTTTGTCTCTAGCTAAAATAAAAGGTGTCGCACACGCCATGAACATTCCAGTCACAAAAGAGCGCAATTTGATATTTTCGGAATTTAAAACCAATTACCTACTATGGATTAGGATCGAATAATATTTATACTACTTTTTATTTGTATACGAAGTTCGAAATCTTAAAAAGCTATAGCTGTAAAATTACTAATGACAGCGTTGTTGTGATCACTTTTTCAAACGGTTTCAGTATGGAGTTGTGTACCTAGAGATTTTATGGCCGAACATTGGAACGCCTATCATCACTCATGTTCCAGATTAAGCGACAATGGCAATTTAGCTTGACTTAAACGGCAAAGTAATAGATTACCCGCACTTCCTCATTCCGAATATCATAACTTAATCATAGAAGAACGCATGAAACGTATGATACTGCGCCGGATTCCGAGCGGCGCGCGCGCACTGAAGTAGGGATGTGAGATTATTGGATATAATCGATTTAATAAAAGTCGATTTATTTCTATTCAATATACTTAATTAGACTTTTATAAAAATTAATATTAGTTTTTCCTATTATTTTGAATCCAACAAACTTTTCATATTCCAATAAACCTAAGAGTTTCATATTAACAATTAGGTTAATCAGATTAAAAATTAAATAAATTATATTCTACTTCCGTTAATTTGAATAAATATAATTATGATTAAAGAATAACAAAATTTAAATATTTGTTATCATAAAAATGTCCAGCCCTATTTCCTTTGACCAGTATTAAAAGTATTAAAATAACGCGTTAAATACTTCGATGTCGAAATTGATGAAAAAATATCGATTATACGAAAATAATAATCGATTAAAATAAAAAATACTCAATTATTCTTTTAACATCCCTACAGCGAAGTCTCGAAGCTCTTTAAGCGGAGGAGGGAAACGCGCCGCTCTACTTCCGACCGAAATGCGCTATTTATATCACGAGCGGAAGACTACCTTAAGGCAGCTTACAGACTGAGCGACTTTATATAATGAAAAAAAATAATAAAACAATCTATCTATTTATCTTATGGCTTGGTAAGTTATCATACCTACTAATGTCTCAAACCTCTACTTTTTGTAGTGAGCGCTATTAATATGTTTTATAACATAGTGAGGGAACTACGCTCAAAGTGACAGAGCCGACGATTCAAAACGTGTCCTCTGTCTGAACCATATAAACTCTTAATTCGACATAATTCGTTGTCAGAACCTGTAATGTTCGATTTAAACCATAGCCACTTGCATGATTGAAGTGGGCCCTGAAATTTTCGACGAATTTCTGAAAATAGAACAATTGTTGTTCAGGAAGGTTGGTAGCAAACGTTGTTTAAGGGATGTAAATGTTCACAGATATTATCGCCCTGTATAATTTTAAAGTATATTTTAAGAATTTGATGCTAATTTTACAGATATAATAGACTGCCATGAATGTTAGGAATGTAAAGTTTACAGATACATGTATGATACATTTATTTATTTATACATCTTTACACTTATTATGTTTTATTGGATACATGTTAAACACTGTATTAACACTGTACACTGTATAAACAAACACCTCTATAATCGGCCGCGTGCGCCCAGCCGCACCACGCTCTCGGGTCGGACACGAGCAATGTGTCTCGCGGGTCGACGCGTCCGGCAGTGACATTGGCCGCCTACAGGCGCGCGCGCAGCTCTTACGATAAAGTTGCCCTACGGTTATTTGGCTGGAACTAATGCTGTCTGCATCTGCCTTCTGATTGTATTCCTATTCAAAGCTCTATTTCGCCAAGGGACGTTTACATCAGTGAGTCGTAACTACTACACACAAGGCATGCGCCATGGCGCAAAAAACTGGTTTACTGCGGCGGTTCTATACGCTAGTAATGTTAGTTCAATGGTTTACATTTATTATTTCAATTGTATATAAGGGCTACGTAGAGCGGCTGCCCTTCCGGCAGTCGCTTTATTTAATAACTCGACTTACCAAACACAGAACACGCTGAGATGAGCTTATTAGATTTTTTGCAATTTTCGCTAATAAGATTGTCATTAATAAACCTTAGTCCCTTTGGAAGGAACGTAGTTGGTTTTGGAACTTATGTGAAGCGCATACGGTTCAAAGTACGGTGTCTAATATATATCAACAGAGATAAAATATTAAATCTTTTAACTATAGCAATTAGGGATTAAAGCTACCACTTGTCCACACAAGCGTCCACGCATTGACATTTGCGGCGCAATCGGTTCTAAGATCAACGCTCCGCACTTCTGTGTCACGACTCACGTCTAATGTCCTACGCTTGAACAGGCTCTTTAGGTAATCCCCTTCCCCCCTCCCCCAGTGCAAAAATAGCACTTTTGTCTCAGACATAAGGACGGGTCAAAGTTTCAAAAACCCAACTACTGCCATATGGCAGTTTGTCCGCTGTTTGTAGGACCATATGGTCCTATACAGGAAGACCGACGACTGCAGAAAATGGATAGAAATTGGAGAGGCATACTTATATGCTTTACAGTCAACTAATTGCTGCGTGAAAAAAAAGACATGCTGCTGCCCTGTTTCCCAATACAATTTACAATCGAATGACTAGCATTCTCGAAATATACCTGGGTAGGTCCAGACCTACCCAGGTAGATGCCAGTATATAAAACAAAAAGTTAAGTCGGCGGTACGTTTATTAAATTCACAGCTATATTGGTATGAAAAAACTCAGACAATTACATAACCTTATTCAACGATTCCAAATATAGCAGTTTTCCCACGACCATTCTCGTGTACACAGATGCTTTTGGTTTGCTCAATAAAATGATAAGCACCGTTCATTTTAAAATTAAAACGTGCTTCGCTGGTGGTCGAGCGTCGTTAATTGATCGTCGAGGTAACACTTGTAATTGACAAGTATTTTGACTTTAATTTTGAATATCTGTGTCACCATATCGCAAATTTCAAGGTGGTCTTTAACAAGTATAATCAGTCAATAATCAATAAATTAATGTTTGTGACATAATTTACATTTTGTGTACGAGTATGATAAAAACTCTAAAGCGACTGATTTTTCAAGTAAAATGCTCTGTTAATAATATTATTGAATTCATGCAACATCTTACACTTGTGACCTGAAAGATCAGACAACAGGCGAATTTCTCAGACACTGAACAAACACAAGTTCATGACGCCAACGTTTGTCCAGGCTGGATATCGAATCCACGATCTTTGGTGTATGAGGCAATCACTACAAAACACTCCTTCGGGCCAGTCAGTAATGTACAGACAAAAACAGGCCTTTCAATCTATTCCAGATGATTTAATTAGTACCACGGGATGCGCGATGGCACACAGGACTGTACGTACAACCAACGCGGGAGTGGATTAAACTAGAGTTAGGTTGCTAGTTTGTTCAGACAAGCTTCACGTGCTACACGATTTCTTCAAAATGCACAGACAGAACGCTTAGGTATACAATAGCAAAAAAACAAATTTAAAAACACGCGAGACCTCATCTCGAGCAGCTCGTTCAACAGTAGAAAGAGAAGACATATTAACTACTGGCGACAGGATAGAATAACAGGTTTCCAGGTATGAGGCCGTATACTGCCTTTTAATTAAAAATAAAAATTAATTAATTAAATCCGCAAGAAATTCTTCCGCATCGCACCTCCCTACAAACGAGATCCGTTGCGTACCGGAGGCATTTCGCGTAATTACTACACAATAAACGCTTATCGGAGAAACGTATAAACATAAGTGTTTATGTCACTGGGCAAGGCGAACTGTTGACCCGAACAGTTCCTACTTTTACTTTGATTTTTCATCTTACTGTGGCTTTGGAGCCCGCGGTACGCTGTGTCACCGTGACATGCCGGGGGTACGCTGTGTCACCGTGACATGCTCGGGGTACGCTGTGTCACCGTGACACGTGTCGGCCGAAAAACGCCGGTATTGCTATGCGTATACCTGTATGCGTGACTACGCACACATACCTACACAGCTCACTTTGTATTCGCCACACAACCTTAAGGTTAAGGTCTAAATACCACGTCAATAGTAGGGTGGACCGGGTATGTGACTGGGTACAATAGTACCACGGGTCAATAGTACCATCGGCGATATTTCTCCAAACAAGTGACATTTGGTTTTGTGCGTAGAGTCAAAATATGCGCTTTTTGTGTTACGATCCGCTCACCAAACGGCGGCGCTCGCTTTGGAAAACGGACTTGTACAGGAAGGCTTTTTATATGTGATAGGTGGCAGACGAGCAGACGGATCACCTGATGATAAGCAATTGCCGCCCTCACAGACATACGCAACACCAGTGGCGCTGCCACCTTTTAGCCCTAATTCCCTTCGATTGGGTCTCCGGTACCCTCACTCACTCAGCAAAACATATCGCAGAAACTGCTTCACACCTGTCTATCTGTGTGATCTATAGGAAGATAAATACACTGAAAAATGTCAACCCTAACCTAATAGACACCACAACACCTTTGGTTGGGAGCCATACGTGCATTGCCAACCTTTTTAGCCCCTTTCCTCCCGATTGGGCCTACATCCATTACAGTATCCAAAAATAAGTTTTTTGTGGAAAAATACAGTTCATATGTTTCAGAAACGTCTAGATCCAAATAGACAGTCGTTTAATGTCAGCGTTTGAAGCTGATAATGGCTCACTTCCGAGTAATATACAAAATACGTATCGTAACTAATCATTTCCTGTACTTAGACTTGCCACAGCGTGTGATTCAACTATTATTTATTTGCGAACATAAATAAGTACTTAAAAAAGATTCTTATATAAATATACATAGAAGAGAAGCAGAGTAAAATGTTTCGAACTTTTCGAACAGATCTCGAGTTTGTGAGATACCGCATTAGGCAAGCGTGGTGATTAACCCTAATCCCATAATAGTAGCGATGACTTGATTTTTATGATGGAAGCCTTTTTCAAGTTTTGTGTATTGACCAATGAAGTCTATTATCTACTTGTCTTATAACATCATCATACATTATGAATGAGAGTAAAACTAGTAATGACAGTTTTGTAATGACCGGTCATAAATTTCCTTAATCAATTTATATAACGAGCAACGACTACAATGAGTTCTCTTGCTGAGATTTCCATTCCTAATAATCTTTGTCGAAGTTTTCAACTTAATTATATTGTAACAAGTATTGTACCCATATACAATACTTGTTAAAATAACAGTGAGCCACTTTGTTCTGATTACAGCTAATGAAGTTTCGCCTTTGAACAAAATAACTTGACGTAAATATTGCACTTAAGAATAAATTGCAAAGAATTGCTATACCAAAAATAAAAATTAAAATAACTTGACGTATTCTAAATCCTTACCTCAACATGGTATTTCCCAGTCTATTTACCTCTAGCGCTCGGTCACATATGTGTCACAACTGAAATTATCATCTGACCTACAAAAATGTTAACCGTTATCCTTTACTTAAACACCTTGACATCCATATACAGGATGGGGTATAAGTAGAAAATTAAACGTCCTAAAACATTATACTCTTCATTTAGAAAAACGTCCGCCAGAAAAGATCCCGTAATTTTTAAAAAAAAAAATGCCATTCACATGCAAAATGACCGCACAGAAAGGTTATAATTCGAGATCTAACTTTCGACCTCACATCCATTATTTCTGTAAAATTTACATCAAAATCTTAAAATATAGTTATTTAAATTTATTTATAGAGAAAGCCTTCCATATAGTCCATATGTTTTAAGATTCTGATGTCAAATTTCGGAGAAACATTGGATTTGAGGACTGCCACGAAAGTTAGATCTCGGAGTCAGGTCTGGGTCTTAGCTTTGTAAGATTTTTTAATAACAAAAGTTATAAGTTAGTATTTAGTTTGGAACTTCAAAGACTTATGATTATGATTATTATAATTATGTTCTAAGTAATGGGTAGAATAAGAGTTTACGAATGAAAGACTGCACTGGTTCACCCTGTACCTATACACTTTAGGACCTTGTCACAAATACATATTTATAAGAAGTGGAAGTCGTTTTCTTATACATAATGTACTGTGACAAGGTCCTAAAGTGTATACATATTTTTGAACTCGACTGTACCACGGGTCAATAGTACCATCGGCGATATTTCTCCAAACAAGTGACCTTTGGTTTTGTGCGTAGAGTTAAAATATGCGCTTTTTGTGTTACGATCCGCTCACCAAACGGCGGCGCTCGCTTTGGAAAACGGATCTGTACAGGAAGGCTTTTTATATGTGATAGGTGGCAGACGAGCAGACGGATCACCTGATGGTAAGCAATTGCCGCCGCTCACAGACACACGCAACACCAGTGGCGCTGCCACCTTTTAACCCCAATTCCCTCCGATTGGGTCTTAGGTACCCTCACTCACTCGGCGAAACATATCGTAGAAGCTGCTTCACACCTGTCTATCTGTGATCTATAGGAAGATAAATACACTGAAAAATGTCAACCCTAACCTAATAGACACCACAACACCTTTGGTTGGGAGCCATACGTGCATTGCCAACCTTTTAGCCCCTTTCCTCCCGATTGGGCCTACATCCATTACAGTATCCATATATACGATTTTTGTGGCAAAAATACAGTTTAATAGTTTCCAGAAACGTCTAGATCCAAATAGACAGTCGTTTAATGTCAGCGTTTTGAAGCTGATAATGGCTCACTTCCGAGTAATATACAAAATACGTATCGTAACTAATCATTTCCTGTACTTAGACTTGCCACAGAGTGTGATCAACTATTATTTATTTGCGAACCTTAAATAAGTACTTAAAAAATTATTCTTATATAAATGTACATAGAAGGCCGAGTTAGATGTTAAAGAGCCTTAGCTAAGTAGCATCTCGAGTTTTAAGATACAATCCGGCATTAGGCAAGCGTGGTGATTAAGCCTAATCCTATCATAATAGCGATGACTTGATTTTATGATGGAGGCCTTTCTCAAGTTTTGTGTATTGTCCAATGAAGTGTAAATCTACTTATGTTATAACATCATCATACATTATGAATTAGAGTAAAACTAGTAATGACAGTTTTGTAATGACCGGTCATAAATTTCCTAAATCAATTTATATAACGAGCAGCGACTACAATGAGTTCTCTTGCTGAGATTTCCATTCATAATAATCTTTGTCGAAGTTTTCAATTTAATTATATTGTAACGAGTATTGTAAGTCTACCTATATATCTACCTATATACAATACTTGTTAAAATAACAGTGAGCCATTTTGTTCTGATTACAGCTAATGAAGTTTCGCCTTTGAACAAAATAACTTGACGTATTCTAAATCCTTACCTCAAAATGGTATTTCCCAGTCTATTTACCTCTAGCGCTCGGTCACATATGTGTCACAACTGAAATTATCATCTGACCTACAAAAATGTTAACCGTTATCCTTTACTTAAACACCTTGACATCCATATACAGGATGGGGTATAAGTAGAAAATTAAACGTCCTAAAACATTATACTCTTCATTTAGAAAAACGTCCGCCAGAAAAGATCCCGTAATTTTCACAAAAAAAAATGCCATTCACATGCAAAATGACCGCACAGAAAGGTTATAATTCGAGATCTAACTTTCGACCTCACATCCATTATTTCTGTAAAATTTACATCAAAATCTTAAAATATAGTTATTTAAATTTATTTATAGAGAAAGCCTTCATATATTCCATATGATTTTAAGATTCTGATGTCAAATTTCGGAGAAACATTGGATTTGAGGACTGCCACGAAAGTTAGATCTCGGAGTCAGGTCTGGGTCTTAGCTTTGTAAGATTTTTTAATAACAAAAGTTATAAGTTAGTATTTAGTTTGGAACTATAAAGACTTATGATTATGTATTATAATTATGTTCTAAGTAATGGGTAGAATAAGAGTTTACGAATGAAAGACTGCACTGGTTCACCCTGTATACACTTATACTGTGGTGTGGCCAGGTCAGGATTAAGGACAATTCAATACCGCAATAGATAGTTATCAAGAGTATAACGTATAAGTAAACCAGGTTTAGTCATATACTTACAATGCACATTGTGTTGGATGGCCAACGTGTGAGTCGACCACAGACCTCAATAAGACCTCTCGTAAATTAAAAGTGACAAATCATTGAATCACAATACCGAATCTTCAGTCAGTTGAATTTTATAAGGAAAAAGGTAAAAAACAAAGGTAATGTTGTTAAAAATTGCAGTTCAGACCAGATTGGGAGGAGAACAAGATTATAACATTGTTTGCAATGAACGAACATGGCAGCCAAATTGTGTACTCAAATACATATTTAAAAGTAAATAAGACGATTGAACCTCATGTATGGGACCCTCTATTAAAGTATTTGTTTTCATAACAGCAACAGAAATACTCGTACTTAATTTTATTGAAATGTTTTATTGTCTGACCAGCGCGGTTCTTGAGATTCAGATTGGTGACAAAAAGACGGACGGACAGAAAATAAAACGTCATAGAGACCTTTTTCAAGTAGGGGATGATATAGGCTGAATAGAAAAATAGATTGCCTGTGAAATTTTATCTTAACTTTTCGGGAGGGTTTTGAATCCCTAAACACCCGCCAAAAAAAGCCTTCGCTCGAAAACATGTCGCAGGCCGTTAAAAATATATTTGCTATTTTTATAATATTACAAAAATTTCAAAAAATATAATAATAATGTGAAAATAAGATACTGAAAGGATATAATAAGTAATAAATGAACATATATTCAACATAACAAGTGAGTAAACTACGAGTACTGCGTCATTACGAAAAACCATTGGTTAACAATAAAGTAGCCTTGACAAGAGTCTAATATAGGACATTTTGTCAAATTCCCCGTAAAGTTTCATTCTGCGAATCGATTTACATATGTTTACTGTTTTTTCAAGTGCTACTTCTAGTTTATTAACACAAAATTCAATAATTCCAGTAGCTTAGCTTTATGTAAATATGATTGTGTTAAGACGAGTGTGATTGCTTATCGGGTGCCGGAAAACCAACTTAAGCGGAGTTTTTGGGCTTGGGTCGCATCTCAACATGTTGTAACACCGAATATCATTATTGTACCATGAGTATTATGTGTTTACAATACTTATATTTTTTGCGTAAATTTAATATTTCCGTGTGACTCTTACATCAATATAAATTTTAACTTCTGTAAACAGTTTTCGAAACTAACGCGGGTATTAATCGTTCTGTATGATTTATAGTTACAATGTTATCCTTCATGATTACTGTCGTAATAATTTCCACTAGGGAATGCAATCCCGACTTTAGATTCATCCAAATACCCTAAATAGAAAGTGTATTATTGTGTCTGCGCACACATTTGTGCACTGTAAATGTTCTGCGTCGACGGCTGAGCGTTAAGGTTGGCCATTGTCGAAATAACGGTTAGGAGGACATTATTTCTTTGTTACTTTACACGGATACTAGTACCACAGATATTATAATACTAGTCTAGTACCTAATTATGATCAGTTCATAAAGAGCCTTCGTCCAGTCCGTTAGGTCATAATTTTCATATTTCTTTGTTAATAAAAGGAAACTAATTAAGACCGCACTTAATGAGTTATGTCTGCACATAAAAGACATAATATCGCATTTTTGAAATCTCATGACAATTAAGGACTGGCGCCTATTACTGCGTTGCTTTATTGGTGTTGGTTCCTGGCTTTGTGAAAATATACCAAGGGCTTCCTTGCGTTAGTAAAATGTTCCCATCAACGGGGAAGCTGCTTTTTATATACCACTTAAGTGGCAATCAAAGTAATGAAATAAATTAATCTGCCCTTTGCATAATCCCCCTTAATAGTTTACAGAATCTTTATAGATATTCCACCATATGAGTAAACAAAAAGCTATAGTCCTATATTGGGGTGATTCTTTGAGATCTAACTATAACTTAGAGATACATTAACTATAATAATAACTTTAAATTTTAGTTGTTTTAATACTGAACCCCTCATAATAGGTAAAAGGTCGCTTTGACATGTAAAAATATCAAAATGAACAAAATTTAAATTAGCTCTTCCAGACAAAAAATCTTGCCTCTGGTATCTGGTAATCCTGGCGTCTTGGTAAACGTAGTGTAGGACGACCTTAGGCCAGATGGAGTGACGATCTGCGCAAGAGGGCTGGCTGGAGCTGGATGCGAGTAGCCGAAGATCGATCAAAGTGGCGAGCATTTGGAGAGGCCTATGTCCAGCAGTGGACTGCAACAGGCTGATGATGATGAGACAAAAAATACTTAATATTCACCAGGCAATAATGATGTTCGGGATTACAACGACTAAAATTTAACAGTGTATTTTAAGATTTTAACGTAAACGGAGGAATATTGAATAAGAGTACTGCCACGAAAGTCAAATCGCGAAGATTAACCCATTGACGTCAAAAGGGTCATTATTTCAGTTACGAAAATATTTTTAATACTGTAGTCTCTGGTATTTAATGATGTTATGGTGATATGTACATATCACCGTTAACGACAATGTGATGGGTTATCGTTAGTCAGTTATGTAATGGGAAAATTGCTGGTAATTTCAGACTTAATGGGTAAAAACGTGACCTTAAAGGGACATGACGCTTGAAAATAAACTGAAAATTACACATTAAGGGTGATCCAATAGAGTTCAAGGTACTATTTTACACATTTTAAAATTAAATTCTCATAGCTTTGTTCAATTTGCGAGTGATAGATAGTAGTCGAATTATATACAAATATTGACACTATATTTATATTCGATAATTTTAGGACTTAATCTCTTCATTCTTGTCCTGTTGCAGTCCACGGCTGGACATAGGCCTCTCCTAATGTTCGCCACTCCGATCGATTTTTCGCTATTCGCATCCAGTTCATGCTATCTTGCATAGATTGTGTCAACCCAAGGGCTCCACTCCAGAATTCGTGTACCCCAGCGGTTTTCAGTTCGACGTCTGATAGATATGGTCATACCTTCATACCTACAAATTGTTTACGATAGGAATATGCTACGATTTCTATGTAAAGTTTGTGCTAAGCCTACAAATCGCATGCGATGCACTATTTAATGACCATGCAATGCATTTCCGCTAGTAAGTTGCCATCACCACTTTAAATTGCGCTGCCAAGGACGGGCCGCTGTGGAAACCCATGGTGGCATTATCTTTAATATCAAGTCATTATGTTACTCGAGAAAATGATGACTTTTCGCGAAAACCGTCTTTTATATTATTTCTATTAATATTTATTGCATTTCCACATATGTATTTTGTACCTAAACATTTACATCTCTTTAACTACGCGTCCTACTGAGCAATCAGAACAACAATTTGTTCAATGACCTTTGGTAGATTTCTTCTTCTTGTACTTGACTTTTGGTTGGTCTTGCTCTTCTCCATTGTTTGAGTTTCTCCATTCTTTTATATGGAGTCGAAGCTTGGACTTTGATGGATCCTATGTGTAAGAAGATCGAAGCATTTGAAATGAGACAAAGTTAAGAATGAAGTAGTGTTGCAAAGAATGGGAAAGAAAGTAGAAGTCCTGAGTACTATTAATGAAGGAAACCATTTAAAGTACATAATGTTATACCATCATGACATTTAATTGTAAGCAACATTATGTTTCAAGTTTAATAAATTCTGCCATCGCTCGTCGGTTTTGCCATAAAAATACGTTTATATATTCTTAATAAATAATGGTATTATTTACGACAATGCTTAAGTAGGTAGGTAATAATAAGTACGGAGTCAGGTCAATGTATCAGATGTTATGTGAATTTATTATTATTGAGTAACCACTACCAAAACCTCTTAATTGGGATGTTTATCTTTCAGCTGTATGAATGTATGATGGAAATGGCATAACTGTAAATAAAGCACAGTTTATCTCCTATTGTTTTTCTTTCCGGGTAACAAATTTTGAATTTTAAAATTTGTTTGTCAGTCATGTCGTTAACCTCTTAATGGGCAGTAGGTTCCGTATCTCCAACGCTTTAGGTTCAAAATATGGTATCTAACTTATCGACAGAGCCCCATGAAGGGTTAATTGTCTGTTAACATTATGTATGTTAGTCATGCCATTAACATTTGTCATGTCTCTAGCCATATATTTGTAACTAGTGGCCTGCCCTCACTTCGTTTCGGGAGATTAGTTTTATGGTGATTCGATTCTGCTTGATTTTTCATGTATTGAAACTAATCTAGAAACTTACTGTTATCTTTATTATACGTAGTTTTATAGAAATGAAAATAGTAATGATCACTATTTGAAAAGTGTAAGCTACTGAGTTTTTTTGCTGGTTCTTCTCGGTAGAAATCGACGAAGCTTGGCTTAAGCTTCCATTTAAAAATGTTTCTCAGCAATGTGGATTTAAAGACTGGCTCGATAATGACATCTAGATGAGAATGACCCGGGTACATTGAAAACAATAGACTTTCACAAAGTCATTTATTATTTTATTATTATTACTCGTTATTTATAAGTTAATAGATCTACGTGTAAAGTTTCACTACCGTATCAGCTAGTGTTGTGAAAGGGAACCCTCTGTAAAGGTAAATTGTACAATTAGTGTGCAGATGCTCGATGTGAACAACCTGTGTCAATATGCGCTGGAGTCATTGGCTGACAATGAAGAGAATAGATTTTACTATGCCATTTGCAATACAAAAAAAGTAACTAATCAGTGCTACTCAAATGTGAAGGGATATTTACTCTGGAGTAAAATTAAACTTAAATATACATTGTAGCTTCAGGTAAGACATCTATATTTTGAATTTAGCTGGTGAACGGGATCACCTAGTCCTAGACCAATACAAATGCGCTGCCAACCTACAAACATCAATTCTCCCCGGATTGGGCCTCCGGTTCAACGATCAGGTTCCAGGAATTGGGAAATCTGATAATTACGATAACTTTGATCGTATAGGTATTTGACGTGTTTTTTTTTCAAAATTGGAAGAAATATTATAACAATGAGAGTAGGTATGTAGTGCGACGCAAGCGGCTGAAGGAGCGGCGTCGTTGGTTATGGACGCATTGAGATCTAGACGCGACAATATTATGGTTGGTGCTGAACGCATCCGCAGGTAGGGCTGCTTCCATTTATTTACTTTTAGACGTCAAAAAGCTTGCATTGGGTTTTTTGTTTGATAAAACTCTAAAACAGCATAGTGTCCGAATTAAAATATAGGATCTATTTCTTTCGAATTCTACTTCTATAATTTATCCATAGAAAAAAAAAACAATGTCGCTTTGCAACCAATACTCAGGTAGATACTTATTAATTATATTACTTATATACTTTATTATTATACCTTTTACCTATACATGATTTAAAAAGTAGCGTTTATTTTGACAGCGTTGATCACACCAATCAATCTGTCCATCAGTCAATCATGTCGCATTTGAATACTTATATGTGGAGATTGATAATTAAATACGTTCAGGATGATGAGTTTGTCTAATCTGTTTAATTTACTCATTCTCTCATTTAAGCCGTAAATTACCTATAGGTAGGTACTCTCTTGTAAGCTAAAAATGAACGTACAGCGTACAATCGTTGAATGAGTAAAAAGTGTCATCCCTGCGGTCATGCAGTTTAACAATACAGCCCTCGTGCTCACAGCCACAGCACATCTCGTATCGTCGCGGTAAAAGTTATGACAACAATAATGCGTTATAAAACTCGAGGAGTGAACCAAATCGCGCCGCAGTCCGCACACAGCCGCGCAAGGTCAAGAACACATGGGCTCTTTCCATACAGTCTATCGCAACCCGCCGCCATGTAACACTGCCTCTCGAAAAAAAGAAAATAAAAAAGTAAATTTAAAAAACAACAAACGTGAACTCGGATTCTAAATTTGAAAATTTTCGCGCGCACGTGGCCGGCGACCCGTTCCAATTTTAAACGCGTGCGGCGTTTTCCCGCGTTAACACGCTGTGTGAAAATCTTGTGCGCGATTTATTTTTGCGATACGATATTTCGGGAGCTCAGTTGTTGGACTGTTTATTTGATGGTTCTGGATATCAAAGTATTGTAAACAACGTTGTGGTTGTGGGTGGGAAGTGACGGGATATTGATTCAGAGTAAGTACCTAAACTTTATTGATTAATGAGATCACAATAATTATGGTAGTTATCCTAAATAGGGAACATGAATAACACAAGTTTGTATAATTTCTATTCATATAGAGGGTTCGATTCACAATCTAATTTTCAATAAACTATGTGAAATTGAAATTGATAGAAGCGAGTAACTTTCCACAACTCTGACTTGTCAACAGAAAGGGTAGTAATCTTTCACCTAACGATAATATGCTATCACGTATTGTTAACTATCACACTGCAATGTTATAGGTACATATTTAATCTCCTCTACACACTCACTAAACGTCATGTACCTACACACAATGGTGAACAAAAAGGCTAGAAAACTATCAACAAAAATTTTAACCTTTTATGCTTTTTTCTTATTTAATCAGCTTTATGCCTAAGCACCAAATATCTATTTCAAAATTCTTATTTGGCTCAAAAAAATAATATAAATCGTCCCATATTCAAACGGTACCGTCTAGGTAATTGGAAAAACCATAAACGCGACATCATATTTCTATTATTTATGGCTTTTAAGAAATCAAAATTCTGTTATACTGTAATTAAAAACAATTAAACAAAAAAATACATTTACTAACATGCATACAATATTTTCCCAGACATAAAATAAGCGAGGCACTGCCCGGTAGTTATGAAATCTCTGAGTAAGGGTGTGCTTCAAATCTGTGAGTCTAGAGATGTGGCATTTGAGCAATATGATTGGTATTTTTTGTTAATTCCGCACTATTATTTACGGAAATTTTAACCCTTTATGTAACGGTGTATAAATATGGTTCATAATAAACACAAATAGTTGTAAACGCCATTGCTTGTTGTCATTAGATACCCGACAAATGTCATAGATTGCGGCCGCTACAAAACGCGGTGTTTACGCTCGTCTGTGGTTATTAATTTGCAATATATTCTCATCTGGATGATAGATTACAGGGGCTCTATTAAATAATTACCGATAGCATAAGATGCATCAATAAACAGTTTTGTTATGGACAGTTTAATTGTTGTTACGTTTTTTTCCGTATTTATGGATTTATGTAATATTCAATAATTTATGTCAGGTATGTACATTTATTTGAAAATGCAAGTAGATAGGTATCTATTTTTTAAAGCAAAATATTTTTTCTATGAAATTGGACAAATCTTAAGTTTTTTTGTTTAACGACGTAAGCCTCGAAAGCCTTTTAAAAGGCATAAAACAATTGGTTTTCCATTGTGTCTACTGTCTGGGCCTTACGACGTTAAAAGAAAATAATGTCAGTAGGTACTACTTCACGATACAAACGTAGATATTAGATAGATCTTCATATTACAAAACAAAACAAGAACACACCAGCCACAATCTCTTACGGCACAATCAAAATACATACGCAAATTAATTGAAAAGCTGATTAAATAAGAAAATTAAAATTAGCACACTTTCAGATTATTATGCGTTCTTTGTTATGTAAAAATCAAGAACGATCCAAAATAACGGATTATAAACGTAAACGATGACGATTAATGTTTAATGTGTTTAATTGGCGCACTAATTCTATGACTAAGATTACTTCTAATTGGAAACTTTATAAAAAAAAATAACTTAAATATTTAAAATATCTAGTAACACGAAAACGTATCTATCCAAATTATAGCACGAGGGACCAAATTAGGATTTAGCGACGCCAATCCATTTTTATGAATTGTGATAAATTTAAGACAATCGGAGAGATAATATTTGGTTTTAGTTCTTAAATGTCGTACGTTGCAAAACGTTGACATCCAATTTTGTGAGTTTCTGATGGCAGCAATATTCACCAAAACAAAGACGCATCTGTCACGACAGACAATGGAGTATTTTTTAATTATCATCAATTAATATGACACCAACTGCCACGAGTCTTTGGCTAGAGTATAACAGTTACTTTCTTTTACACCTACTGACCCCTTACCTGTCATATAACATTCATTAATTAATAAATGAAATACTCTACCATGTGGTACTAATATGTGGTTAATTACCACTGTGTTATGTTTTCATACAATTGTTTGATATCATTAACTACCACATACTATACTACTGGTAAATGTAAAGATTCGCGGCTAAAGCTACTTATAGCTTTACAGGCAGGTAAAAACACACAGACAGGTCTCTTTGGTCTAAGAAACCAAATGAAACCCTATAGCTAGGTATGAAGGAAACAAAACAATCTGTACTTAATGCAGAACATGATTGAAATAGACGAATTAAATTGAAACCTATAAAAGTGTAAAAACAATGCCCTAGACTAACTAGGGTATTGTTTTTACACCCATAACGAAGGTTATCAATCTTACGATCTAAATGTTTAATTAATTCGAAGGTGACATCCTCTTCAACATTAAGAATCGAGACTATTAATAACAGCGCAAAAAATCTCACGCTGAAACTAAATACGATTGCTTGCAAAAAGTTATTCAAAACAAGGATTAATGTCGACTTAAGATTTATGGTAATGAGTATTTCAATTTGTAATAGCCAAAGCTGTAAGTAATAGAATAACGTTATTGATCTAATTTTAGCTCAAAAATTACTTTAATTTTAAAATTGTGATTTATTACGAGAGTATCCTCTTCACTTAAATCCGGTGTAATCGAGGTCAAACGCTGGTCTATCGCATTCTAAAAAAAAACAAAATTAACCTAAAATTTACGTTCCGATAAAAAAAAAATAACGTGCATGATTATGCAAAACCCATAATTACTCATAATTGAGTTATGAGCGACATTTCTCTGGCTGTTAAGGCTGTGAACTATACCCGACTTATTTTGTAACTGGTGAAATATCACTTGTCCTTTGGCGGAAAACCACAAAGTCTTATGTTTTAATATACGACGGTGGGAGTAGGTATGGTAACATTGATACCTTTGAAGGCGACTGATCTCATTTTAAGCCAGATTTGTTGCTAAAGAGCACTGACAATCAATAATATATTTTTGAACTGTTTTTTCAATTGACTAGGCCGATGGAGGATTTGGTAGTAAACCTATCTTATATTGTCGGGTGTGATTCCCACTCTTGACAAACATTCATGTTATCAACACGTGTAAACATAACATAGGTATGTGCTTATACTATTTTGAACGGAATCAGATCAATGTATGAAATGTTGTAAGAATTTATATTATTTACTTAATGCATAACAGGAAAGATTTCTTGGCTTTTGAAATTTGAGATAATTGTAACCACTTGATGAGTGTCTATTCATCTAATATGTATACTACTTATGAAGAGATAACTTCTACAGACAACAACCACAAGGCTTATTATGTGACCCGAAAAACAAAACACTCGCGCGATATAATCGGCACCCAGCGCCATCTATTGGCTTGGCAAAGATCTGGATATAACTAAAAGCAAAATTAAGTCCAAGAACGAAAGAGGGATCTTCTTTTTAAATAAAAAACAGCGAAATTCATTCCACCCTATTCTATTTCTCGCTAATAGAAAATATATGTTAGCATTATGTTTTATACATGAACGGATCTCATTATGTGAAAGACCTAGATAGAAAGAAGACAAACAAATAAAACTAAGCAATTAACAAGTATATATTTACAATAAACCTTAACCCATTTTATTTCCTTAGCAAATTTGTGTTGTGACTCATTCATTATGTGTGCCACATTTATCTACTACGTATAAACAGTCGAGGCCTGGGGTGCTGGACAAAGCCGATTGTGCCAGGCCCGGGGTGACACGTCTACTATAGGCTAATCAGAGCTGGACGGACGGACAGGCCACTTCACTGCACGTAAGTTACTTGCCTCTATGTTTAAAGGCCCAAATTGTGTGAATTGTTCTGATCGAAGACCGCCCTTGTGACTCCACTGGTGTTTTGGGTATCTATGGGCGGCGGCAATAGCACAAAATAATTTTGTGGCAATAGCTTACCTATTACATTAAAAAATGTGAGAATAGTAACCCTAGTAGATATCAAATACAATGACACATAATCGCCCATAGAGTTTTTTTTCATTCAAAAACATTCATTGACAAAACAAACATTCACTACAACATTCGAACATTCTCAAAATAAAAGAAAACAAAAGAAAGTCTCATTCGGAATGCGCGATAAAAAGGTAATTTGAGAAAAAAAGTACTAATTCTAAGGCCTACAAATACATCTTTATTTAAAATGATTTAAAATAACGGTATATCATTTGTGTGGAAGGGAACGTACCTGATATGAGAACTAATATGATGATATTTTTTGTTAATTATTAAAATTGTCGAATTTGACACGTTTATGACATACCTAAGTTGCAGGTGTTCGATAGATAGGTATGTGGGTTCAAAAAGATTGTGGAACAAACAAACAATGACATAAGAATTAAAAAATATGGTTAGACTTTCTTGAACAGATATCTAAATTGGTAGTCATATTTCGAAAAAAAGTATCCAAAGTATACCTATATCGATATCAGTGCACGCTCGTACCTATCTAAAAAAATACAAATAGGTACTTTCGTTACTTACAATCATGTGTGTCCTAAAAGTAATAAATACTTACTTGTGTAGGTATTTGCTACCAATGTCAAAACTACAGCATTTGAAATTAACTACTACATAGTACATATATCTATTCTTCTTCATCGATATGTTGTTAAGCAAAAAAAGGAAGTGATCGCGATGGCCGCAGCGTAACCGCTACTATAGGGATGCCAACTTATTTAGTAAATTTACACATATAAAATGCTTTGTCCCGTCTGACTAACTGACTCATGGATCAACGCACAGCCTAAACCGCCGATTGTAGAGACCTTAAACTGAGTGTGTGTTCATTGTAGGTATAACGTAGAAAAGAAATTATATTTTAAATTCTACCCCTAAGGGGTTGAAAAACATCTTTCTTTTAGACCTCGCTAAACTTTATATGGAAGTAATTCCTTGACTACCTTAAAATTTTGCATAAACGTTTTTGAATAGAATTATTGGAAGATATAGTTTATATTTTATAGAAACATCATCCTCTAACAGAATAAAACAATATTCTGTAGAAATTACCCCTCTAACGGGAAAAAAATATTTTGGGGGTGAATTGCTTCAAAATGTAATTGTTGTGTTTAATCATTAAATCTATGGTGCGAACGCAATGTTGACGTCATAGGCTTGAGGCAAACTGCTTTTCCCAGAAACAGTTGTAAATGGTTAGCTTCAGAACAATACAATGTTAAATTTACCTATTATACACATAGTAGGTTCGACAACCCTATTACCCATAGACAAGCGCTTAACCTGTCTACAAGTCTACTTGTAATTATTGTCTTAGAATGATTTATAGCTTTTAATTTGTCGTGAAGTTCGTTTGGTTGCGCAGTGACATTTAAATGACTTTACAAGTTAAAACATGGAAATAGATATCACATAGACTGTTGACGTCAGGACTCTTACTGATAATTATCTTATTAGTATACTCGTAATCTACGGTACAAGAGAAACAAAGAGAGAACTTACCTAGCTAGCCCATGAATGAACAAAGTTTCTATATGGGCATTTTTTTACACAGTAGTATATTTGGTGCACCTTAGCCTGATAAAGGAGAGCCCACGTTGTAATTACTGGCTTGTAGGCTGTAGGTTAGGTTAACTGCTACCTCACATTAAAAAAAAGCATTGGTATAATATTCCTTTCTCTAATCTTAGCGTGTAATTCCCGGTTGCGTCCGGGTACGCTTAGGCCATGATTCAGGATTTAGCGAGTCTAGTAAATACAATGAAGCGACTGAATCATGGTTACATATTTTGGAAACAACAGAAGGGTCTGTCGATGCACAAAAGCTATCCGGCTTGAGCTTGTAAACTGGTAGTTAAATTAAAATAAACTGTATTTATGATAGATTCAAGGGGCACATTAGTTTAGGAGCAGGAAAATGTATGTAATGTTGTCTCAATATAACTGTATGTCTTTTGGTTACAGGGGCGTAAGGGGCGCGGGAGGGGCGCGGTGGTGCTGGCGGCGCGCGCGCAGCATGCTCGCCAGCGTCAAGGGCTTCTGGAAGGCGTGCCGCTATGGAGACTTGTACATGGTAACGTTGCTATTCTAACTATGTACACACCAAAAAAATGTCACTAAAATGAATGAAAATTCTTATATTCTCTACTAAAACCGTCTTGTGTGAATTTTGGCGCCCAACGTGTAACTTACGGTTTAAGATCTGGGTGCAGCGATCTTAATCCATGAAGAGTATTTTTTATCTAATTGGTATATTTGAAATAATGTGGTTTTAAGAACGAAATAAGTTAGTTATCATTTTTTACACACTTTATCTGATGATTGTCTCTCTGTAGCAAACGCTCCCTAAAACCGCCTAAAATGTACACTGGATATCTGTGTGTATGTATTATGCAACTATCCTATTTGAGACAAAAATGGTGTTCACTGTGGTATTCTGTCACGACGGCGGAGTGTCATACCAGCTAACATACATTCTACAGTTAGTTTTATCTACCACAAGCATGCAACGGTGTCGAGATACGACACGCTGCAATTATGATAATACTGCAACTGCAGATAAAATCCGAGCCTGCGCTTGATGCGCTTCGGAGCGGAGCCACGGCGTAGGATATGTCGAAAATGTTATATTTAATAATATGCCTAATAATTTAATAGCCCTTTCCACACTCGCGCGCGGAACACGGTGGGTAATAAGGGTTTTTGCAAGTGAAAAATCGTAGCGAATTGCAGAAGTCAAGTGTTTCGCCATTTCGGTTTCCACTCCAGAAATATGGGAGTACATGGGCGGCGGCAATCGTTTAGGACATCCGTCTACTCGACTGTCACCTATCACATAAAAAAGAAGTAACCTAACTGTTTACTGATACACTATTAAGTCTACTCATCGACAACTTCCATCCGACATACAATTATCTATTGGATGTAAGGGCGTTTGAATAAAATGGATCTTAGTCAATAACACACTAGCAATTATGTAAATATCTTATCCACGTTATCTTCACAGCGACTAGTATCGGGTCCGCCATACTGGGTCAAGGCCAAACAATATGGAGCAAATAAAAATAAATATCTCATTTATCCACCATTTTCGTATGTAAATGTCGCTTATAACTATGACGCTCCCATTCGGGCGAAGCGTCGCAAAAGTGCGGATTAAAGTGTCGCAAGCGCCTTCGTAATGTGCGCAAGAACATAATTCACGCCTACCACTAGTTTAAAATGCGAGTTTATTAAACAATTTCATTGACCCGATGTCATTTCGGTAGTGACCCTGCCCCTGCCGTGTACCAATAAGGATCGTGGGTTCGATTACCAGAGAATAAAGTATTGTGATGAACACTTGTCTTTGTTCAGTGTCAGGGTGTTATATTTGTGTAAGCTAGCAATGAAGGTTCGTTGCTTCTGATACCCATAACAATGTTAGATTACAGGTAGGTACTGAGGTTACAAAAGGACGTTTGTGATGATGTCTGGCATTTATTTATTTATTTCAAATTCTTTATTACACTCGTTATTCCATAAAACAATACAAATATTTTGACGATGAGGGCATATTTTTGTGCAATCATAATTGAAGTCGAATCCATACTAATATTATAAATGCGAAAGTAACTGTCTGTCTGTCTGTCTGTTACTCTTTCACGCCAAAACTACTGAACGGATTTACTTTAAATGAAATTTGGTATACAGATGATCTAGACCCTGAGAAAGAACATAGGCTACTTTTTATTGCTAAAAGGGGGTTGTAAGGGGCTAAAAGGGGGGTAAAAAGTTACTTTTCCACGCGGACGAAGTCGCGAGCGGCCGCTAGTTATTTATATATTAACGAATTGATCAGATCTAAAACTATCCCCCCTGTATTGCGCAGTGGTTAAGGGTATGAACCCAAGGTCGGAAGGCGAGTCTCGATTTCCAGTTAAATCGATTTAGAAAACACAGTACAGGCAGATGCGAACACATCCACATACAAACAGAAGCTGCGCCATTGATCTTCATTCCTAATTTAACCGCTCGTGTGGCCACCAGTACCGCGTCGCTTTTCTGAGGCCATTGAAAGCTGCCGCTATTTATAGACGTGTTCGCGGATCGGAATCATTGCTTCAGTCCTACGAATAACGTGATAATAAAATAACATTGTTTTCCTTTTCGCATTCATAGGTTATCTTCCTCTTCCGCTATCCTAGTATTCATATCATTACGGAAAATCAATTCTCAATAGACATAGAACACCTTCAGAAATAAAAGTGACTTCTATGGCAGGTGAGCAGGCCACTTAGCGGAAAGTGAACAACGCTGTGACAATCATTACAATATAACTTTCTTTTTTTGCTATATATCTATACCATTTATAAAGAGAAGCCACCACAAGGCCTATATGCGGAAAAGACGAATCGTTTGCGCGATGTAATCGATACCCAACGCCATCTATTGGTAAAAATTGGAATTAATAGTAAAAGTAAGTCCTTTATTAAGTGATCAGTCTGCTCGTGTGTAACCTCTCATATTAGCGTTTAGTTCTCGGTTTCGCCTAAAGCTGGCAAACGTGAAGAATTGAAAACTTCGGTAGTAAGCAACTATCGTATCACACGGGTCGTAGACTTGAATGTTACTAAGGTTACCACCTTAGTAACATTGAAAAGGTTTTGTATTGTACCACCCCTAGTATTACAATACTAGGTACAAGTTCAAGTACAAAGGGCAATACTGATGTACCACAAGTTAATGTATTGTTTCCCGTTATTAGTGGTTACGTGGTTCCATCTCTACAATTTACAACTGTAATCATCACTTGTATAACCTTTAATTGCCACTGTACTTTAGCATGTGGTTTTCGAATGATAGAACTCAACAAGCAAGCCTATATTTAACATCATGATAGGTACTAAATAAATATCCAGACTTAAGCGACATTTGATAAGCGGCATGCTTTTTTATTGTGATGGCAGGCTTGAGCAAGCTGGTGCTTGACGAAACGAATCGAGAAAAAAAAAGATTCTGCACAAATAGTGTTTGTGATTTTTTATGTGATAGGTAGCAGACCAACTAGACGGATCACTTGACAGTAAGCTATTGCCGCTGCATCCCGCAACATCAGTAGAGTCAAAAAAGGCATTGTCTACGTTTAAAGTAACATTCCCCGGATTGGACTCTCAGTCACTCACTCGTTTTATGTGAGGTCATGGTATTAATATGGTCGAACCAACCTATTCATGCCGAAGCGTGGCTTTCCCACGTATATGACTAAATTAAACGAAAAACGATTTTAAACAAGTTGCTGTGGGTTTTTTTTTGTGTTAGGTGGAAGACGAGCAGACGGATCACCTGATGGTAAGCGATTACCGCCGCCCATAGACACCTGTGACACCAGTAGAGTCACAAGTGCGCTGCCAAACTTTAACCCCCTTTCCCCTTAATTGGGAATGTGCAACCCTTATTATTGCTGAATAATTAGAAACGACAAATCACTAAAAACTATTGACTCTCATAAACTCTTTACAGTCACAGTAACACAGTTAGTCGCTTGAGTCACTCATTCACTGTTTTATCGGTGCGATTCGGCACGGACACGGCACTAACTTATTCTATAACCTGATATGCGCCTAAATCAATTGCCCTAACCAGCCGTGGCCGACGCACTGTTAATAAACATTCGTTTTATCAAGGCTGTAAAAATCCACTCGTGAAGTAAACGTGATGGTTAAAGGGTATAAGGTAATAAGCGACAATGTGTAATAAATCATATGGCGTTTGGACGTTAGGTTACGTTACTCACGTGACTACGCACGTGAAAAGGGATGATTCGTATACAGACTGCGTTCGAGGGTCTTCACCAGCCCATGGCCCTTCCTACCGTCTCGGCATACGGACCGAATCTTGGGAGACGCTCACCAGGTACTTGCTAAGGGCTTTTTCCCCGGTGCGTTTCTTCACTCCCTACTAAGTGTCTTTAGCCCATCTCAATGTCACTTCTCCCCAAACACCACAGCACAAGCGACTCGCGCTCGGGCAGTTCCTCATCAATCGAACTCCTCCTAATACCAAGCCTTTTGTGTGCACGCGCACACACACACGCAACCGTCGAAAACCTTCTGCAGAGTTGACCATGTCTTGATAGTATACTGGTCCTATCTCGTTCCTGTTCCAGTCATTACATAAAGTTGACATTCCCACAGCGCATGGTCCCGAGTTTTATCAGCTTGCGTTCGAGGGTCTATAGTAAAGTAGCTTATATACTATCCTTTATATGTAATAGAAATCAAGTGATTGCTACTATGATGGGATTAGGCTTAATCAATACGGTCGCCTATAATTGCGGAATGGTGATCACATATCCGAGTTACTCGTATGTTCGAAAAAATCGAAACATATTTTTTGCTCGACCCGGGAATGGAACCCGTGATCATTGCCCAGTATTTAAAGCATTAGATCAAGGGGCGTAACACCCCGTTGCTGGGTCTATAATAAAACAAAAATCCTATAACCGAATCTTAAGCCCTAGTAGTATATCACACTGGTGGTGCGTCTCTTTAGTGTATTCATCGACTTTTCAATTCTATTAAATCTATTTAACATTTCAACTGCTTCGACAATCCATACTAATATTATAACTGGGAAAGTGTGTCTGTCTTTCTTTCACGGCAAAACGGAGCGACGACTTGACGTGATTTTTTTAAGTGGAGACAGTTTAAGGGATGGAGAGTAATATAGGCTATTTTTTGCCCCTTTCTTCCCCCTCATTTTAGGGAAGTAGGGGGCGCGAGCGAAGCCGCGGGAAAAATACTAGTATTTCATAATACTAAAACGCTCATCTGAAACCACTGTTAAACTTGCTCACATCAGCTTTTCCCCGCTATCGGTTTCCCCTGACTTTCTTGATCTTTACATCTATTTATACATTTGACACATTGTTTCTCGCAGTTTAAAAGTCACCGGGCCGCTTCCGCTTCCGGCGGGACAATTAGCAAATAGCAACAAATCGCCTTGAACCGTCGTCTTGCTTTCATTCCTACTTCGCGATCGGAAATAATATTGCAGATATATTATTTGTGACATTATCTTATTACTCGACTGGAGTTCCTAGAATCAATCTGAAGCTTTGGATAATAATGGAAACTAAATACACTACAGTTTAACATAGATACAGGTATTAATTTTATTTAACAACTAGTGGTCCGTCCTCACTTCGTTTCATGACATTAGTTCCAAACAGTACTAATAGATGGAGCTGGTTGTTGAATGCATCGCGTTAGTATTTCGCATTTTCGGTTTTTAGAATTTATCTCTATAAATAGTATAGATTTTGCTACACGTGCATGTGCAGCGCGTTGAGTCGGTAGCTGCCGCTGCGGTAAGCTAACAGCGCGTAGAGTTGGTAGCTGCCGCTGCGGTGAGCTAACAGCGCGGAGAGTCGGTAGCTGCCGCTGCGGTGAGCTATCGGTGCGTAGAGTCGGTAGCTGCCGCGGCGGTAAGTTAACAGCGCGGAGAGTCGGTAGCTGCCGCTGCGGTAAGCTAACAGCGCGGAGAGTCGGTAGCTGCCGCTGCGGTGAGCTATCGGTGCGTAGAGTCGGTAGCTGCCGCGGCGGTAAGCTAACAGCGCGGAGAGTCGGTAGCTGCCGCTGCGGTGAGCTACCGGTGCGTAGAGTCGGTAGCTGCCGCGGCGGTAAGCTAACAGCGCGGAGAGTCGGTAGCTGCCGCTGCGGTGAGCTATCGGTGCGTAGAGTCGGTAGCTGCCGCGGCGGTAAGTTAACAGCGCGGAGAGTCGGTAGCTGCCGCTGCGGTGAGCTACCGGTGCGTAGAGTCGGTAGCTGCCGCTGCGGTGAGCTATCGGTGCGTAGAGTCGGTAGCTGCCGCGGCGGTAAGCTAACAGCGCGGAGAGTCGGTAGCTGCCGCTGCGGTGAGCTATCGGTGCGTAGAGTCGGTAGCTGCCGCGGCGGTAAGTTAACAGCGCGGAGAGTCGGTAGCTGCCGCTGCGGTGAGCTACCGGTGCGTAGAGTCGGTAGCTGCCGCTGCGGTGAGCTATCGGTGCGTAGAGTCGGTAGCTGCCGCGGCGGTAAGCTAACAGCGCGGAGAGTCGGTAGCTGCCGCTGCGGTGAGCTATCTGTGCGTAGAGTCGGTAGCTGCCGCTGCGGTGAGCTACCGGTGCGTAGAGTCGGTAGCTGCCGCGGCGGTAAGCTAACAGCGCGGAGAGTCGGTAGCTGCCGCTGCGGTGAGCTATCTGTGCGTAGAGTCGGTAGCTGCCGCTGCGGTGAGCTACCGGTGCGTAGAGTCGGTAGCTGCCGCGGCGGTAAGCTAACAGCGCGGAGAGTCGGTAGCTGCCGCTGCGGTGAGCTATCGGTGCGTAGAGTCGGTAGCTGCCGCTGCGGTGAGCTACCTGTGCGTAGAGTCGGTAGCTGCCGCTGCGGTGAGCTACCTGTGCGTAGAGTCGGTAGCTGCCGCGGCGGTAAGCTAACAGCGCGGAGAGTCGGTAGCTGCCGCTGCGGTGAGCTATCGGTGCGTAGAGTCGGTAGCTGCCGCGGCGGTAAGCTAACAGCGCGGAGAGTCGGTAGCTGCCGCTGCGGTGAGCTACCGGTGCGTAGAGTCGGTAGCTGCCGCGGCGGTAAGCTAACAGCGCGGAGAGTCGGTAGCTGCCGCTGCGGTGAGCTATCGGTGCGTAGAGTCGGTAGCTGCCGCGGCGGTAAGTTAACAGCGCGGAGAGTCGGTAGCTGCCGCTGCGGTGAGCTACCGGTGCGTAGAGTCGGTAGCTGCCGCTGCGGTGAGCTACCGGTGCGTAGAGTCGGTAGCTGCCGCTGCGGTGAGCTATCGGTGCGTAGAGTCGGTAGCTGCCGCTGCGGTGAGCTATCGGTGCGTAGAGTCGGTAGCTGCCGCGGCGGTAAGCTAACAGCGCGGAGAGTCGGTAGCTGCCGCTGCGGTGAGCTATCGGTGCGTAGAGTCGGTAGCTGCCGCGGCGGTAAGCTACAGCGCGGAGAGTCGGTAGCTGCCGCACAGCGACATCTATTTTTCCCGAAACGAAGTAAACGGGCAACTAGTTAGTCATATTTTTTAATTTCTTCCGGAAATGAATTCCGTTGTGCCACAACAATAATTTTACACGGTCTTCAACCCGCCACAGTTGTTCGGCTGTTTTGTTATAAATTATGTTGTTGTTCTACTCGAGTCACAATTTAATTTCACTCATGTGCATGTCAAATCAAAATGTCGATCAAACTGCTCACGTGTTACTAAACACGTTCTTATTTTTAAATCATAGTATAAGCTCACTATCACACTACATGAAGTCTTTCTTAGGACAGCTGTGTGTAAATTCTTCTCGACCAACTCTTCTCTCCCCTCAACCCACCACCAAAAAGGACTTCCCGATTTTTTTTATGTGATCGGTGGCAGACGAGCAAACGTATCACCTGATGGTAAGCGATTGCCGCCGTCTATGGGACCTGCATTATCAGTAGAGACACAAGTGCGCTGCCAACCAAAAAAAAAAACGGGATTCTACGCTCAGTAGAAAAGACGCCGGTAAAGAGTGAAAGTGAAACGCATGCGCGTCCGTAATTAAAAAAAAATATGTCTGAATGAATGTAAATCGCGGTCAACTTCACACACACATTACTGCGAGGACAGAGAGGTACAATCATAGACAAACTATAGTAACATTGAACTTGACTCATTCCGTCAATGCCAGGTTTATGTAATAGTTGTTACGCAAGTGAGTGAACAAAACTTGTCATTAGCTGATATGAGCTCATATACATAATTCCAGAACTTTAAAACTGCACAATGAGAGACGAATGAGTAGAAGCTAAAAATAATATCATTTTTAAGCATCTGAATGTTTAAGACTACAAGACCGGGTTATTTTGTGTGAGAAAACCGGAAAAAACTAATAATTTTAAACAATTATGCGAATCCGTAATAAGTGAGTAATACATTATTTGTAAGCACAGTCAGCATCAAAATAATATTAGTGTTCAAACTTACCAAAAGTATCTGGGCATTTGACATAAGACAACTGTATGTCAGAATACGCTCAGATGCAATTTTATTTCATTTTTGTTGTACGAAAACAAATGACAACAAATAAAAGTACCTGGTAAAGGACTACTGAAAGCGATTCTTGTCAAATACGCATATTATTGGTAGGTTTGAACGGTAAGATCATTTTGAAGCACTGACAACCGCATTTAAGTAATAAAAAATAACTTGGTTAAATAAATTCCAGATAAGTATATACTTCAAGTGCACATGATATTTTTTTCATATACAATTTACACACATACAATATACTTTTTAGTTTTAACATTGTTCCATAAATGGCTCTTAGTAACGAATTACCAAAGTTGAAACAAAAGTTTGGAAACTCCGTAATGGTTTTACTGCCTTCAGAACAACAAAAAAATCGCACTACCTCTTCCGTGGCATATTTTTTTAATATAAAAAGCAACTAGATTATACAAAAAAATATTCTTGATTTGTATCTTGTATCCAAAAATAGATAAGATTCCACGGTACATGATTTACAGAATTATGGTAAAGTGTACATTTGTAAAGTACGAATTAATGGCCCGTACAGTAATTTTGATTTTTTAGCTAAACAATAATAAAAACAGATACCTAATTAAGTCCTAAAATCATAAAACAAAAAATGTCTTTTCTTGTATCAAAACCATTATGGACAGACCAACGGACCATTAGGGTCCGTCCTCACTTCGTTTCGAAACTTTATCCCCCTATTTCAACATTTGATCTAAACTTAGTTTTGGTCGCTGAAAAACTGATGCTATCACTTTAATTTGTGTCTTTTATAAAAATTATAGCATTATCTTTAAACCTACGAATAAACTTAGTCTCGTAGTCTCTGGTCGTTTTGTAATAACGGCGTAATAGTTCTAAATTATGTAGTACTAATAGATGGCGCTGGGCGTTAATTGAATTACGCAAGTGTTTTGTGTGTGTTTCGGTTTAAGCCATGTGACTTCCTGTAAAATTACCTCTTTATCAATAGTATAGAATAAATATAGATATTGAATTCTATAAATAATACAGACAGGTTCATAATAGATTAATTATTAGTTTTTAGATAAATACAAGCTAAACCAAAAACAGGTAGTTAACAATGCCAAGAGAGAACATCGAGATTTGAGACCGAGATAGATTTTTTTGTCATAACAAAAGCACCAGACAAGGTTTCATTAAACACACCTCACGAATTAATAGAAACATTAGCCGCATAAACGAGACATTATAAAACATTATACTTATTTACCCGTGGAATGGTTATTAAGGATACTTGGTCGGTGATTTGGGTCCGCTTGCGCCAGATGTTGATGATTAATTCATTAATTCTGTGAGAGTTATTCCCATAGTAACTAATTTAACAATTCCGGTGTAAAGTGCTAAACCGAATGCGCAAGACAATTTAGAAATTTAGTTCCGTGTCAACGAATAATTCGAGATTAAAGTGCTTAATCCTGATACGTGCAAATGGACCCTAGCATCTCCATTTGATTGTTCAATGACTTTTCTAAAAATTCGCTACAATAATATTCTAGTTTTCATACAAAGTTGATCACGTGACTTGATGATTTTCGAAAGTCGAAAAAAAATTCGACGATTTTCAAAAGTCGTAGAACAAAATAATATTGCTCAGAATAGTTGGC
The DNA here is from genome assembly GCA_014851415.1 of Cnaphalocrocis medinalis. NCBI lineage: Eukaryota > Metazoa > Arthropoda > Insecta > Lepidoptera > Crambidae > Cnaphalocrocis > Cnaphalocrocis medinalis. The sequence continues at coordinate 5,261,631 of CM026292.1, forward strand.
CAGAAGACGTTAAGTTTACAGATGCAAGTTGTAGGTATACATTGTTGATTTTGAATAGGTACTGATTATTACATAATCAGAGTCATCACTGTGCAGTTAATTGAGTTGTTGATATTACACGTAACTCATGTAACAACCATCGTAATAGCAATTAAGAAGAGTCACGAATTTTCTGCAGTTAAGAGCTAGAATTTTCTGTGTTGCTCATGATACCTATCCAAGATAAAACCGGAAAAAATGTAGTCACTACTATAACCTTTGCCCGTTACCATAGTAACGTGCTTGCCATTGTCTCACACTGATTTGTAAACTAAAATTAAAAACCAAACTGACTTCGTAAAGATGACTTTTATTTACAACAAATTTCATGAACACTACGAAGAGATGTCTTTCATGTTTTGAATTTCACTATAATTTATATAAATTCAATGGTGGCGCTATTGAACCCACTTAGCATACTCAAGTAATATCATTGGCGGTCGTTATGGGGCCATCTCGATGCTGCCGATGTTGAACGAGTCGTGATGGATTTGCATAAAGTTATTGCAATCTTACTCCTGAATCTTTCTAAATATTACTCATTAGCAGGAGTTTAATACTTGGCTTGACACGCTACCGTGTCTAGATACCAATAAACTCGGAAGCATTGACTTAATCAAGACAATGAGAGACTTATGACACTGATGAGATGAGTATTTTGTGAGTGTAGGTATAGAAGAAACAAATCTCACATATTGTCGATGTTCACCCATGGATAAGACAATAAGTGAGATAGTACCAAATGCCTTTTCGTACTAAAGGTATTCAGATAGTTGCTCGTAGCTAGTTCTAGAAAAACAACAAAACAATTCCTTATGCTTCAACCTTTGGTCTAAGAACTGGACTGATGGACGTTGTGTCCTTTACAGTGCCAATTTATATGTAACTATATAACTACTTACTTGTCAACTCTGAAACCATACACACCGTACCTATTTATTTGTCTAAAGAAAATAATAGAAATTGAATACCGTCACAACTGTTGTACTGTTGAATTGTTGCCAACAGGTCACGTTTCCAGTGTCGATGACCTACAAGGTTTGGCAGTGACGATGTCAACATAATGGTATCATTACTATTATATTAAGAAACCGGGAACATTAACAATCAAGGGAAACTGTTCAATGTAGGTAATAATCTTTGTCATGATGATTCATCCACAACTTAATGGAGGACTACAAATAACATTGTATGTAAAAATTTTGTCCACTTTCCGTCAAATGTATTTTTTAATACCAATTGCCATAATAATAAAAGTCTATAAAGCTTCCAGTATTTAGATCATGATCACCAGGGCCGCATGAGTCGTGTAGAGCAGAGTTAAATAAAGCTCTCGACCACCTACACGGTCAAGGTTTCGTCCGCGTTATCCTTCCGATTTATGTTCGCCTGGTACTATCGCGAAACAGAGAATATGGACACGGAAATATGTTCGATATATTCGTACTCGAAAGAAGTAAGGCGACCAACCTAAACTGGATAATAAAAATCTCGATAAGACTATATAGCCCAATAAAAAAGTTGTAGCCTTTTGTATTATTGACTTTATGCTTGTTAAAAAACTTTATACATGTAAATAAATGTTTTCTCTGACCTTTGAAGGTCTTCTCACCTCAATCAAAGGATAAACCAACTCAGTTTCCCACTATGAAACCTTGCGATGTTCTAGGAACATATTACCTGACTTCTAGATACCTTTATTGAATGTCACTTACAGAAGGTTCGATATATAGATATGCAAGGATTAGGAAAAACATATGTTACGACCTTACGTTCACTTGTGCATAGGTTCTTTGAGCTATGAATTATTTAGAGCAGACAGAAAAACAAAAGATTCGAGTCTACTACTTGGAACGATATTTTGGTATAGTTCAGAAGTTTTTTTTTATGTGATAGGCAGACGAGCAGGCAGATTACCTGATGGTAAGCAATTGCCGCCGCCCATGGATACCTGCAACACCAGTGGAGTTACAAGTGCGCCGCCAACCTTTTATCCCCTTCCCCCCCGATATAACTAACTAAATAGATAACCGAGATAACTAAATAGTCTTTACGTTTGCGTAGATTAAGCTTCTAGAATAATTTTATTCTTAGTACCCTGGCGCCAATTATCCTTAAGGTGCCCTATATTCTGTAGGCGTCATTGATTGATCGACATCTTACGCAATATGGGAGATCAGTTGCAACAACCATTAGATAAAGCTACAAAACCGATTGAATTTGTTGGATGAATAATAAATAATCAAAGCGTCTTAGGAATGTGAATAAATGACTTCATTATGAGGAAGTGGTTATGCATCAAATCTGCTCGGGGAACGTGTAATCTGTGATCCTGAACCCGTTATCTAGGATCATTTGATTTTATTATCATCATTTATCTGGAATATTCTTCGTCTATGATTTAATTCATAGAACAAAAACCTTTTTGTTAATGTAATGAGAGATTCTCATAAATGCAAATGATCTCGTAAATGCAACCGTGTCATTCTAATATTGAAATAAAACGCAATTTGCTTTTGAGCAAAAAAGTATGTCTACTTATCTATCTAAAAAGAAATCAGTATATGTAATGGAAGTACGAACTTATAATATACTTAATTATTTTCATTTGTCCCTTCTAAAACTTTATTAAGTCATCACCATTAAAGTCAGAGATACAAGATATATTATAACAACGTGCACCATAAACCAGATTAATTCAAAACTTAGCTCAGTCCCACTAAGTGTCAGACAGCGAGACTACATAATCTATATTAATTTGCTATTAGATGGAATCACGGGTTCTCTTTTTGTATTGGAGAACGGCTATACCATATCTTCTATAATCGCTTGTAAAAACCCAATTTTATTCTTTTTACAATAGTATTTTAAAAGTGCCTACCTACAGCCTACTACCTCATTTCTATGTAATGCAACGTTTATTGAGTCATTTTACTGTCAAATCCAAAACGGTTTTTCTATTGTGATTGTGCTAAATTGTCATAGTCTCGCACAATAGCTGGTTTCTAATAACACTGAACGTAAAGGGGAAGTTTACATTTGGCAAATTTAAATACTTACTATAATATGACCAGTATTTAGGGTTCATGGTAAAACTAATTCATTTTAAACATGTAAAACCCATGATACAATAAACAATTGAATTGAAATGTTTACGGATAGCTGTTACTTCCGCATCCATTAGCTGAACTGTATAATACATACGAGTATAATAGTTGAACTAACCTAAACATTTACCCTCCCTAATTTTTTGAGTACATTTGTTGATTCTGATGCCCATAACGACTACTACTAGGGTCGTAAGATCCAAAAGACGTACTAAAGGCAAACAAAAGTGATTTTGTATTATGACTGCTTATGGGCCTTAAGAAGTAATTAAGAGCTGATCCAGAAGCCTTTGATTGCACCGCCGAGGATCCTCGGGTTCAGGACAAAACTGGTAAAAGGGATTTGCTGTGAAGAAAATTACATTGTCACATAGTAATAATTGGCCACCATAATATCGGTTGTATCTATTACACAAGTGCTTAACCCTCGAATACACAGACATACGCTTTTAATTTTACAAGCTGTTCCCCAAACACAAGCCTATCGAACAAATAAATCATAACATTCATATGTTGCTGTATACATATTTCAAAATGGTTGATTCAATGACAAATGGCAGGGACGCATGAAACAAGTACTCAACTCAGCCACTGATACAATACTATGTACTTAGGTATTTTCCTAACAATCAGGAGAAAATCATGTTGCGTGTAGGCCTGCGCACACGCCGGCGGCACGTGTCGCGAATCATTTAATAGCGGCTTATCATATCGAGTGATGCCGCCTGTCGACTGATGCTCTGCTTGCAGGCTAATAGATAGAGCGAGTTACGCGCTAGTGATTATTGATACTCATGTTATAATTTCCTAGTGTCTTCAGGAAAAAGAACACTTTGAGAAAACGTCGAAAAAAGTATTTCCAAACTGGAGTCTTCCAGCAAATAGTTGTGGTGTATCTGATGTCTGTAACACAAGTGCTCAAGCTACTTAGTACGGAGTCTGGTCAATGTATGAGATAAATATGTACTGAAAAATATGCCTACTATAGCGTTGTAGCGAAACTCACAAGTATGTGTCTGTAATAACGTTGATCAACGGAAAAACACTAGGTAAGTATGTCACAAAAAGGATCGAATTTTGCACAGTCACTGAATATTTTTTGGAATGAGCTCAACAACATTTTAAGTCACGTGTTTGTAGGTAATTTCATCAAAAACAGTATTTAAATTAATAACATACAAACGTACATTAAAAATTGCAAACTCAAAGGTCATCTAGAGGGCGATGCCCCGCAAAGTGGCGACTATTACTTTTTTCACTGTCGCATTATGCGTCCCAGTGTTGTTAGTTTAAAGGGCAATTTTCGTTGTGTTCCGATCGAAAACACATGTAAACGGACGGGGTTGATCCGCATGTGGCGCGGTCAACCAGCGGAACATTGTAATAATGGACTTGGCGACCTACGCCACACACTTGCAGATTGCGACCGAATGCGACTAAAACTAGGGTTAAATTTTTAAATGAGCGTAACATTTCAGACTGATTATTATTTCTGTCAATCATAACAAGTCTGAATTGTCACGCTTATATTGCTGACGTTACCATGCATATACAAATGAAGCTGCAGTGATGTTTCTGCTTTATCTTTTCTAAATCAAGTTTAAGATAGGGGAAACACTAACTGCTTTTAACGTTCAGAAACGATGGGGCATGTGGAGTTTAATATCTTCGGTTCTGAAAAAATTAAGCAATATAGTGCTGAAAAGATTCGATAAATGGAATAATAAGACATTACTATCGTCAACTTCTACAAAAAATCTATAAAACATTAATTTGTACTACGAGTATTTAAAAAGGGTTGGGACGCAGCACAACTTAGATAAAAAGAAAAAAAAAAGAAAATGGATTCCAGTGAAATTTGTTGCTTACTAATAAATAGCTCTGACAACTTTATCAGACCCATAGTTGTCCATTTCTATGTCCTTGCATAGCCATGTTTCATCTGCCGTCACCGTATGGCGTCCATATCATCCATTATACGTCAAAGTTGCCGTTTATTCGACGTGACTTGAAGGAATCGTAATGACATTAATAATTATATCCACAATTACTATGCCATCCTTTTTATCGCGTAATTGTTCGGTAAACGTGATAACAATTCTCGTACCGGCATCTTACGTATCTTCTCTAAGGGTATTATAAAATACTAAATTTAGAATATATTTGCAACATTGTAAGGATTTTGATGTCAGTAGATGTGAAGTGTCATTGGAGATATTCTTAATATCACTTGTGAATCGCGATAAAGTAAAAGCGTATAGCTGTGGCGGTTAAGGGCAGTTTGTTGAGATTTGTTTATCAGCCAGAGCAGAAGCAATGTGTGAAATGCATCAACGTATTAAGTTTGTTGTTAGTAAACAATTCATTTACCATTCGAAATGTTTGTTTGAAGTAAATACGAGATCGACCAGGGCATCATAAATTATAAGGTGTAAGAAAGACTTTTCCCATACCATATGAAGTGTGTTTATAGATTGGATATTAGCTCGTCTTTTGATAGCATTTCTCGGTTTTTCTGGGCATCATAAACTAGGGCATCATAACTTAAAAAAAAAGACATTAAAACCGCTGTAATCATAATGTTGCTTAATATATATTAAGGAGTAAGTTAGGCATCACTGACCAGGACATCATAATTTGCAGGTGTTGGCGGCTCTGGCGGCGCAGTCTATCAACATCTCGGTGGGCTTCTGCCAGGGCTTCAGCGCGGTGCTGCTGCCCCAGTACACACACGAGTACCCACTCATCACATATGAGCAGAGCTCATGGATTGGTGAGTTTAATGATATTTCACACTATGTATTTTAGAGCAATAAGATTGTCTTTCTAGCTGAGAAGTTGAATTTAAGAAAGAGCAAAGAAAATAGGTGCCTTAGAAATTGGTGCAGGAGACCAAAGTTAACAAAGTTAGGCAACTCAGTTAGTTTCTGTACTTAACCCAACATGTGGGTCTTTCTTTATATTTCGAGTCGCTAGCTATTTTTTAAACACGAATTATACAGATAGTTTTGCTCGTATTACGTTTTTTGATGTTTTAGGCATATTTCCGCATTGCACTGTTTTATCAACAGATCTAAAAGATCAGTCTACTTAGTATGCAAGCTTAGCAGCATTTCCTTGTATGTTAATATTGTCAGGTCTACAAAGGGAAACGTATTTTTAAACGTAAGGTTAATTAATTGTACAACAAAGTGACAAAACATGAAGAGAATTTCAATATCTAAGGTTCATTAGGAACGGGAAAATGTAATCAATCGATTACTTACATTCGTTTATATGTTATGGCTGGCAGACGAGCATATTTATCATCGATGGTAAGCGATTGCCACCGCCCATAGACACACGCAACACCAGTGGAGTCACAAGTGCGCTGCCAATTGATTTATTGATAGAAACATAATAAAATTTGTATGCATTATTTATAAAATAATACTGTTACATATTCAGTTAAAACAATACTGACGTAATTTTTATATATGTATATGGTGTGACCCTGAAACTTTCTCTTTCATTTGTACTAAATAGAAAATGTATTCAAATATTATTAAAACAGCTAGTTAGAATGCAAATAAGATGCAAAATCACTTGCATGCCAATGACTTTCCTTAGCAATATAGGACAATGATCTTTATTTATTCTTTCCTTTCTTACACCAGTCATTTAAAAATAAGGAAAAGTAGCATTGAGTCCTATAATAGACCCACGATAAATCTGACAGTTCTGTTGGTTCATATAGTCGTATGTTAATATTACAACTCACGAGACTTCAACACGAAGACTATTTGTTAAGATTATAGAATAAAGAAATTGCTACATTACAATATGATTCTATGTCCGTCCTCTTGGAAAATGATGTAATTGTAACTATTACATTACAAATGGATATTTATATCATTATTCGTGACCTCTTCTTCTATTTATACATATTATTGGTAGCTGTGTACGTACATACAGGGTGAATCGGTAAACATTTTACATCACTTAGCTTGGCCATTTTGCATGGGGAATTTTTTCGACTAATTTCTAAAAGTTGTAGAATAAACGTTGTTCTGAATGGTTGATAAAAGAAGTAGTTAGTTAAAGGGGTGTAAATGTTTACTGATACAACCTGTATAGAGATTTGTAAATAAAAATTACTTATGTTTCATAATAATAATTTTAAAATCTTATATCTATCTACTCTTGGGATCATACCCACGAGTATACACTCGTGATTATGAAAAAAATTGAATTTTCATAATCACTGGTATGTTGATATACTGGAGACTTCTATGTATAGATCTAAATAGGTGAAAGCTGATTTCTGCCACTAGTGTTCATATCTTATCAGAAGATTTGAATACGTAAGTGGAAAAATCAACATCAGCTAAACCAAAGTGCAATGTCAAATACAAGATAGTCAAAGATACGCACTAGGACGTCACACGGTTATCATATATTAAAATATACTCTAATTTAAATAGATAGAAATTAGATCATTGTGGTCGGTCACATTTGGACATATCTTCTATACTATTTATAAAGAGGAGGAGGCCACGCACCTTCTCATTGTGGAATCAACTTCCCGCAGCGGTAATAAACCAACATTCAAATCTTCAAGAAACGAGCCTATACCTTCCTAAAAGGCCGGCAACGCATCCGCACTCCTTCTGGTGTAGGTACCTAGCTGATGTCCATGGTGGTGATCACTTACCATCAGGTGACCCGCTTGCTCGTTTGCCTTCCTATATTGTAAAACAAAACTGAAAAGACAAAACACATGCGCGATGTAATCGACACCCAGACCCAGAGCCATCTATTTCAACGGCTAGAAACTAATCTCCCGAAACGATGTAAGGGCAGGCCACTAGTATTGATCCTAAACGCGCGCTCGTGACAATGTGAACTGTCAATAGTAGAGCAAGCTAATCGGTTAGCATTACCTGCAATTGCCCTGTGCCCTGTTAAAACAGCAACATTTTATATATGAACGTACAAAGTTATTAATTACAGTCATGCCCTTTCCTGAAACATACATGTGTATAGATTACTTGACGGCCACGATGGCGCAGTGGCTAAGATGTTCGCCCGAGGCGCGAAAGGTCGCGGGTTTGATTCCCGGTCAAGTCAATTTAGAAACTACATTTTATATTGGGTCTAGGTGTTCTGGGTTGACGCCCCCAGTTATTTATCGTCACCTGGTACTCATAGTACAGGGGTTGCCCTAGTTTGAGACCAGGTTGATTGGTGTGATTGTCTGGCGCATTTATTTGTTACTTCTATTTCATGGCAGAAGTAAGCATTGCATCCCACAAGTTCCGCACAAAAATAAGCAATTTTATTGTGAAAGTGCCCCGCCCGTACTTTGTATTGGGACATTAGTTTCAAATTGTACCGTTAGATGGCGCTGGGCGGTTATGTCGCGCAGTTGTTTTACATTTAAGCGCTACCGTACAACTTATATTATGTTACAATTAAATATATACAGTCGTAAATATTCATAGCGTAAGGTCCAGCTAATCTGACCCAAACAGCACAGCTGATGAGCTGATAGCACACGCCCGGTACCCGCGGTAGGCCACAGCGTGGTGCCGGAGGTCGATAAGCGAGGGTTGGCAGCCGTTGTTTAGGCGAGGAGGCACGTACCTCAGCGTTATTAATGTCACTTGATGACTTAGTTCAATATGCCGTCATAACAATGGGAAGGTTTCTTTGCCAAAGAAAATAACAGTTCAATTTCAAAAGCGATCTTTGCTAAATTCTTTCAGAGTTTGGGTGTTTTGGAGAGATACCTACGGCTATCGGCATCAAGGATATAATACGTAGAATAGTATAATAGAATCGTACACAATGTATACGATACTATTATACTATAATATGTTCAGAGCTAATTTTCTTACACCTTTACATGTTATAACCAGTACACAAGCCTTATGAATCCGTAAATACAATGTTCGTAAAATGATGGATGAATGCATTTTACGAATAAAGTAGACACACATTTCATGGCAGTACGTGTTACGTAATTTGTAATTCAATTTAGAAAAAAAAATAGTTTTTACTCTTTTGATGTTTATCAGTATCACAGTAGAATAGAACGCATACACGCCTTGTTATCTACAACTAATGCTGTCCAACATCCAATACGCTAGCTATTACGAGGTCTATTAGACACCGAACATGAGAACAAAACAAGTACCTACCTAAATGAAATGCAGTATGAGAAATGCCTATTTGCGATTGGCGTGATGCCAAATCGAGTAATCCTTTCGCGGCTTTGTTCGTCCGGAAAAAGTTGGGACTCAGCCAGGGAACAAAGGTCTACGGAACAATGTTCCTACAAATATATCGATGTTTCTTTAGGTCAAAAAATAGATTCGCAGGATAAACGTCGTATAGAAGTTATCGAACCAGTAGTGAGAGCGATTGAATTAGTTGCACATAAAACATGTAGTTTTAGAAAACAATTTAACAATAAATAAAATCTTTATTAGCAAAAGGATATTTTACTAAATAGATAAAGCTAGGAGGTATGTAATCTTTACTATTTATTATTTATTTACTAGTAATTTCTTAGGAAGATGATAAAGCATGTAGGTAAACCAAAACACGAAACACTTGAGCAATCCAATCGACTCCTAGTATAGTTAGAGCTACAACTAGAATTCGGATGATTCAAAATGTTTATTGTCTTCTGAGGAGGGATATAAAGATGAGGCTGTGTCGGTTCTCGTGTGTCCTTCCCATCCGGGCGGGAGCAACCCTGGTGTTTTAGTAGGTATGTCTCAGGACGAGGTTAGAAGACAGCCCCACATAACCCGTACGCTTTTAACGAAGTTGGCCTATAATATCCCGGGCCGGCTACATTTCACCAGGGTGATATAAAAAAGAAAGATTTTTGTTTTGACGGCCTCGATGGCGTAGTGGATAAGGTGTCGCCCGAAGCGTGAAAGGTCCCGGGTTCGATTCCCGGCCAAGTCAATTCACAAAACTACATTTACTAAGTTTTCTTGGGTCTGGGTGTTCAGGGTTGAGGCCCCCATTTAATTAACGACATCTGGTACTCATAGTACAGGGGTTGCCCTAGTTTGAGACCAGGTTGATTGGTGTGATTGTCTGGCATTTATTGTCATTATCATTTCGACAGCGAGTCTCGGCGTGATCTCGAACCCGATCGGGGCGCTGCTGGGCGGCATGATGGTGGACGCGGTGGGCCGCCGGCTGCTGCTGCAGTCCATCGTGCTGCCCAACCTCATCGGCTGGCTCGTCATCGCCTTCTCCGAGACCTACGTGTTCCTCTGCGTCGGGAGGTTCATCACCGGCTTCACGATAGGTAAGATCGTTTTAACAGTAGGTCTAGCACGAATTTATCACAGAAATCGTAGCGTATGCGTATCGTATACAATTTATATGAAAATTTAAGTGCTCTCTCGAACGTAAGCAGATCTAGAATTGACAATTTGCGCACACAATATTACACTCACCAAGAAAGGGACGGGGATAAGATTTTAGATTTGCTGGCTGTAAGTTACACCATTCTGAAGCCAGCAAACCTAGAATGTGCAGGTAGGTATTTAATTTGTCCAGGGTTAAGAGATCCTAAAAGTAAGTAAGTAAGATGCATGGATAAGATATAATATTAGGCCAAATTCATGAAGTTGAACGGCTTTTAATCAACTTATCTATAAATAACCTCATCGTGTTCATGTACTGTATTCATTATTTACTCGTCACATTTTTTTGTTTTATCTACAGTAAGAGTATATTTATTATACTAATAGATAACCTATCATACATTCATTTTGTAAATATTTAATTAAGTCTTCAAGTAAATTAGTTACAGTGGGCAGCATAGAAGTCTATGTCAGAAAGTAACTAAACGTCCCATTTCTTTCTTTACAGGAATGTCGACGGTATCCTACATCTACGTGGCGGAGATCACGACTCCTGAGAAGAGGGGAGTGCTCAGTGCCCTCGGTCCAGGGCTGGTATCGACGGGCATCTTCATCGTCTACTCCCTCGGAGCCTTCGTGCACTGGAGGAAGGTCGCCGCCATCTGCGCGGGATTCTCCCTCCTCACTCCTTTCCTTATGTACTTCGCGCCAGAGTCACCCCTCTGGCTCGCATCCAAAGGCCACATGAAGAGGCATATCACGCCATGTTCTGGCTCCGTCAGAATAACAACACAGCACAACAAGAGCTCATGGAATTCACCAAAGACCGGAAGATTGGAGAAACTATGACCTTCAAGGAAAAACTCGGCCTCTTCAAGAGACGAAGCGTCTTGAAGCCTTTCATAGTCCTGATCGTCTTCTTTATATTCCAAGAAATGTCTGGTATTTATGTAATTTTGTACTACGCTGTCGACTTCTTCAAATCTGTAGGTACCAGTGTCAATGAATTCACAGCTTCCATAATAGTTGGAGGCGTGAGGGTATTCATGGGGGCAGTCGGAGCTTGTCTAATCAACAGCTTCAGAAGAAAAACGTTAGGCAGCCTGCATCAGGGTTGCTACTAGGAGTTGCAATGCTCGGGGCTGCAGTCTGTGATAGCGTAGACGGACCTCCTTTAGTGAAATTAGCTTGTGTATTACTACATGTGTCTTTTAGTATGGTAGGATTTCTTCAGCTGCCCTGGATAATGTCAGGGGAGTTGTATCCACAGGACATAAGAGGAGTCATGTCTGGTGCGACGTCGTGTTGTGCCTACGTCCTTATCTTCTTTAACATAAAGACGTATCCTCAGTTGGAGAATTTGCTGACGAGCAATGGGACTCTGTACCTGTTTGGAGGCTGTGCTCTCATTGGAGCTGCGTACTGCTACTTCTTCCTACCAGAAACTAAAGGGAAGACTTTGACTGAGATTATGAGGCAGTTTGACGAGAAGAAAGACCCAGATCCTGAGGCTGGGTATGAGAAAGAGAAGAAGCACAGTTTAGAAGGCAGACCAGTGCAGAGGAGGCACAGTGCAGGGGCAGCGGTTTCTTTGGAGAAGAATGATATTTTTTCTTCAAACTGGGTGAAGGAACAGGGTGAAAAGACTGCTACTCATCGTGAATAAGTTATTTCGTTGTGCTTGTTGTGATTTGATAGGTGATAAAAAATACAAGGTATAACGTCTTTAGCCCTGAACATTTGTAAACAGATTTTTCTGGAAATTTTGAAATAAATTAAACGATGTTATATTGACAACAAATTCTTCAAATGTAAAGGGTTACAAATATAAATAGATGATTTTTAAATATTTATATGTTGAAACTGTGAAACAGGGTTGTGTAAAGGAACTTTTGAACGAGTGTTGCCAGAATGAAAGTTACTATTAATTTGTGATCGTTACCTATAGGTATTCTACCGAGTGATTTTAGTAGTTCGTAATAAATGTTACATTCCTTAGTTTTAGAAATATTTGTATAAGAGGTGACGTTAATGTACTAATAGAGATTTAACTAATTTAAGTACAAAACTGATATTTGTGATCAGACGAAGTGGTTGCTAGGAAAATAGATAATTTTGTATTTTTTTATTATAGAATTGAAATCATTGTGATCAATCGCAGATTTATCACAAATAAATCAATATAGGGTGTCTCATAAAAAGTTGCATATTTTGAACCACAACATTGTTATGTTCAAAGTACCTATGCAAAGGTAAAAAACATCCTGTGTCTAAAACATAAAAAATACACATATATTTTTACTTAACAAATATTTATATATTCTGTATACTGTACAACAAAGATAGTGTGTAAGCTGTAAATCAAAGACGTCTGCAAATAAGATAACTTATTACAAATAGAGTAGCGCGTACGCAACAGTGATCTACAATACTGTAACTGTGATGAAGAAAGCAATTAATATTATTAATATACTTGTGTGAATTAAATATGTGTTGTTTTCCATTGTTTGTTTCTTTTTATACCTAATATCCTTTCCTCTTAACTTTCATTTCGAAGTTGCCTAATACAGTAACATTGTAGAGACACAAAAGTGCATACATTCATATTTTTTAAATAACAGACCCAATAAAACATTTTTTGCTTTGAGACTGTGATTTTTAAAAAAGAAATTTAAGTTAATTCTTACTGAGAAATGCTATTAAAGTATAGAATATTTTTTATGATAAATTTTGACTGAATTCTAAAGATGTATACTATGCAATTAAATTTTGGGGGTAGATTTGAAGCTGTATCTAAATTAAAGACATATTTTTATGTAGGTATTGCAACATGTCATAGTGCTCCAAATATTTTAAAATAGGTAGTATATTGACACATACCTACATATTAATGATGTCCCAACATGTATTGATAAAATAATCAGTGCTTGATTAAGATACAAGTAACGCCATCTCTTATCAGTATTGGTCATTATTTCCTGTATGATCAAGAAGGTTGGATCGATTGCGGCAAAGCCTTCGTAGTGTGCTAAATCACCAATAGATGGCGGCACTATGGGAGAAACTGTGTCGGTAGAGAATAGTATAATGCATTTTAGGTTTCTTTTAATTTATTGTACTTAGTAATAGTAGGTATACCGATTTAATAGAATAGATGCTTTATTATATGCAAAAGCACAAAACTAGAAAAAATACACGTTACATTTGTTTAATTATAGAAATTATAATTATGTAAATGAAATCCTGGAAATATACACAGAAAAAAATATCTTTTGTTTGTATTAATTGTGTTATAAGTCACTTTTCTTTTTTCACAATTCTTTTAAAAATCAAACGATAATTTTAATTTTGGTCGTAAATCTTTATATTATGGCAAGAGTGAACACTGAACGGGCATCTTTTAGGCAAACGCATAACATCCTAGGTCATCGACGCATTCCGGTGGTGAGGTTGTGAATAAACGATAGCCTTAAATAAATATAACTGACCTGGTGCCAGTAGCGTACAGACGGCGTAAGGTCGTTTATTCACAGGATTACTAACATAGGATACTCATATTATAAATGTCGTCGAGCTATCAACCACTCTTGTCTCAGACAAGGATGGTGGTCCTAAGTCCAAAAAGGGTGACCCCACGTGACGCCTGTGTGTAAATCTAAAGCAGGGGTCACCAATTAGTTTCGTTTGGGGTCCGTTTTCAACCATCGCGGTCCGTACAAGGAACGACGTCTATACGACGGGGCTCCCAGGGATGGGTCCTAGCGGCTACGACGGGGAACTCCACAGAGTAGCTCGGCGGAACGCCTTTGGCCCGCGGTCCGGCATTTGGTGACCCCTGCCCTAAAGAATTGAAGGCACTGACCTGGTCTGCGGGATGCCGTACTTGATGCCGACGCCGACGCGCGGCAGCGCCTTGATCACCTTCTTCACCGTGGCCTGGTCCGGGAACGCGAAGAATATCGACGCTGGAATAGACAATATTGACCAGTTAGAGGAAAATTAAGGTGGTTAAGGGTTGGCCAAACTCTTGTAACTTTACTGGTGTCTATGGGCGGCGGTAATCGCTTACCATCAGATGATCCGTCTGCTCGTCTGCTACCTAATCACAATTCACTACAAAAAATAATCATAGCTCATATCAAACGCTAGATATTATTGACAGGACGTCCAACTTCGTAGCATATTTTGTTGTAATTTGACATATATGTTCAAACATATTCTATCTTATAGATTGATCTGCCATATTATTACGATCAAAGAGATTTATTTTATAAGCGGCCGCCCCATATTCGTCCGCGTGGAAAAGTAACTTTTTACCTCACTTTTTAACCCCTTACAACCCCTTTTTCGCAATAAAAAGTAGCCTATGTCCTTTCTCAGGGTCTAGACCATCTGTATAGCAAATTTCATTTAAATCCGTTCAGTAGTTTTGGCGTGAAAGAGTAACAGACAGACAGACAGAGTTACTTTCGCATTTATAATATTAGTATGGAAGCCATATTGTTGTTTATGCAATAGGCTCTCTAACTCTAGTTAGAATTTCTTTACGACTGTGTGTCTGTGAATTATTTTAAGTTTCGGGCTTAAGGGACCGTTGCAGATTTCAAATGTTAACCGGCCCTCTTTACCGCCAAAAATTGATAAAAACATTATCTTGTTCCTTCTAAGTTTATCAAAAGAGAGCAGACCTAAAAAAAAATAGGTAAATAGAATATAAAAATCTGCGCTTACTTCTGCTGGCCAGGAACATTTCGATCGCCACATTCTGCAGCAGGTACCTCCTGGAGAAGATGGCCCGGATCTCGCTGAAGTACCATTTTCCGTGGAGATGCTCGCAGTATTTCAGCACCTGGAAGCAACGAGAAATATCATGGTCAATAAACTTCGAGACATATCTTAACTAGGAACTTAAAAATGCTTCGTTCTCACTCGTATTGTACGACGTAAAATTTTAGCCGTTTTATTATCGAAGTCCTCATAATAATAGGTAAGACGAGTAATGCCCCTTTAGCAAGTTAAATCATCAAAAGAAGCAAAATAAAAATTAGTTGTTCCATACCATTATGATAATCTAAGTTGCTAAAGGGCATTTGTGTTACCTATTATTTGGGCTTCGGGATTAAAATGGCTAAAATTTATTTATCGATGTAGATAGTAGTTAGACATGATTATAGATTATAACTACAGCATAATTCAGTTCTCCAAAGAGCTTGTAATAAATAAGTTTCAATTAATTAGTACCTAGGTACAGTGCCTTATTATAACGTATAATCTTTTAGGTTGAATGTTAAACGATATAACCGCATTGTTATTTATTTTATTCATGTATTCTGTAATCAATAATATCTATCTGTTAAATATAACGGTTCCGGTGGTATAAAAATATTTACAACAATCATATAAGTTTAAAGTTATATTAGAATAATATGAAATGAAACAGCGCGCAATAATTATACGTTAAAAAAATAACAAGAAGTAACTAAATAATCCTAATCCCATCATAGTAGCGATGACTTGATAACTATAATAGAGGCCTTTGAACTGCAGTGGGACAGCATAGATGCTGATACTATTAACTAAATAAAGACGTTTAACCTCACTTGGTTGTCTAAATTTAAAAGTCCGACTTAAAACCTCTGATATACAACATAAACAGTTTTACACTTAAATTCACTCAATAGATAAAATATATGTCCCCGTGCATTCCTAATACTTCCAAGATAGAGATCAAACGTTCCAAAAAAACTACCAAAACGAACTTTATTTTTGTTCCCGCTCATTTCGTTCAGTGTGGCCAGTAATCAAATTAACAGCCGCGTAATTTAAGGTTCGTTTGAGTTGAGATCAATAAAATGGTCTCGTGTACAATCCTATAGTTATGGCGAGTGTAAATAACTGGCAACGTTTATAGCGTGTCAAGTTTAGAATAAGATATTTTTGAATCGGTTTTGAATAGATGGCGAAATGAAGAAGATGGAGAAATATACTTGAAGCAGTAGTGGGTAGATAAAATGATGATGACTGAATTTAAAGATAATAAGAGAGAAAACTTTTTGCTAAGATAATTATGTAACACTTTATCCTTCAAAATATTATTATAATATCGTAATAGCACGGAGTATATCCTCTGTGGTAATAGTCATAAAGGTGTTCTATATTCAATGTTTTTTTAATATGATAGGTGGCAGACGAGCAGACGGATCACTGATGGTTAGCGATTGACGCCACCCAAAGACCGCAACACCAGTAGAGTCACAAGTGCGCTGCCAACATTTAGCTTCCTTTTCCCTCAATCTTTACGGCCTCCGGTACCCTCATTCACTCAACGAAACAGCGCAGGCGCTATCATCACGCCAGTCATCTGTGAGGTCGTACTTATCACTCCGGTCCATTAATGCCGAAGCGTGTCTCTCCCAAGGTTTAATATAGTATTTAGACATAAGTACAGTGTAAACGCGCTAAAAGTCACAGAAAACCGGCGTGAAGCAGCTCCTGTTCTGTGTTTCGCCGAGTGAGTGAGGGTACCGGAGGCCCATCGGGGGGAAAGGGGATAAAAGGTTAGCAGCGCACTTGTGACTCCACTGGTGTTGCATGTGTCCATGGGCGGCGGCAATTGCTTATCATCAGGTGATCCGCCTGCTCGTCTGCTACCTATCACATAAAAAAAAAGTGTACTATTTGGAGGGAACCGATCCAATCATCATATTTACATTCAAGAGCGTGCAAAAACATAACTACAGATTCATCCCATAACAAGATGACAAGTATCACCATTGTCTACGTGCTCTATCTCACATTAGTATGCGGGGGTCATTCAGCACTCATTTGTTGCATTAGTCGATTATCGCCGCCACCCTCTCATCCACTAATGACATACAACATCACACCCCCGGGAGCAAATCTCTATGGAAAACAAAGGGGAAGAGTGCAGAGGGGAATTCGTTATGGGAAATGTAAGTTTGGAGATGAAATTACAAGTTGTAAAAGTGTTTTATTTGAGGGAAAAAAACACGATCAAGTTTTTAAATGAAATGTGAGAAAATTATTTAGATAAATACTTTTAAATAGAGGAAAAGGTTAGCAGCGTGTTTGGGACTTAATTGATGTTCCATCAGGCAATCCGTCACCTCATGTCCACCTATCACAAGAAAAAATGTAATAGAATAGAAAAAAATATATTCAAGTTTTATACAGAACACTTATAAATGTCAAAACATATTCTACCACTGGTTCGGAACGTCGATTTCTACTGAGAAACTCAGTAGTTACATTGTTTATCTTTCACTTCTACTACTTCTTTCTACATGATTATTTTATGAGATAGACGAGCAGACGGATTACCTAATAGTAAGCGATTACCGCTACTCATAGATACCCCCAACACCAGTGGAGTAACAAGTGCGCTGCTACCTTATGACCGTCTTTTCCTCCGATAGGACCTTCGGTGTGTTCCGGTATCCTAACTCACTCGTCAAAATACAGCGCAGGTGCTGTTTGACACCAGTTATTCTGTAAGACTATCACTCTGGTCGAGCCGGCCCATTCATACCCAATCGAGACTCCCACCCGTGCGATTTCACCGTTCAAATATTGCAGACGAGACAGACAAAGTGAAATAGTAATTTCTTTCGTATAGTTTTGTATTCATTTCATATCATCCCTTTGGCCCCTGCCCCGCCGTGGCGCGGGTGTCTTGCGCCCGGGGCCTTCACGTCGGGTCCAATTGTGGGCCAATTAGTCACATCACCCCGTGAGTGACGTATCTCTCCCTCTTGATAGGGGCGCAATGATCACAACACGCTTTTTAGGGCAAGCAAAAATTTAGTACCGTTGTGAAAATACAAACAATACTTGACGCATAATAAACTAACCGTGGGAGAGCCACGCTTCGGCATGAATGATACCAAGGCCGTTCAGAAGACCGGCGTGAAGCAGCGCCTGCGCTGTGATTCGTCGTGTGAGTGAGGGTACCGGAGGCCCAATCGGAGGGAAAGCGGGTTAAAAGTTGGTATCGCACTTATACAGACTCCACTGATGTTGCGGGTGTCTTTACACGTCGGCAATCCATCAGGTGATCTGTCTGCTTGTCTGCCGCCTATGATATAAAAAAAACCAAACAAATCCACGCATCAGAATCCTCCCCACAAAACCAATTACAAATCAGCATCAGAGGGAACCAGCAAGTGCATGCTAACTGCACAATAACGCGTCATTACGCTATAGACGCCTAATGGCGCTCTAGCACGGCACTAGGGGGACCAGGTGACGGTATTTTTATGGAAAAGGGAGGCAACAAGACACGCGCGATCAAGTGCGAAAACTACAAATAGTGTGATCATCATTTTAGTGAAAATTATTTATATTTTTGCATACCTATTGTAGGTAATATTTTAGTTAGTTTCGTACATAGACGGAACCAAAGATACGAGTAGATATTAATCCGACCTGTCAGCGTTTATAAATACCTACGAAACGTAGTTTGTCCCATTAAAACTGTACTTAAAATTAATCATTTAACCAGTGTTAGGTTTAGTTTTTAAAAATAGGTTAGATTAATAAGTGACATTCATATTATGTTTTAATGAGTAGGTAAATAAAGCTATTTCAAACCTTATTAATTTGACCCCACATAAACCGGCGCGCTGTGGGGTAACCATTGTGTTTGGTGGTGGGTTTACCAGCTCTAGCCTAACCTATTTCCTAAAATAAAATTTAGCACTGTTCCTTATTTTCGGGAAGTTGATCACCTTACAATTCAGATTATTTTACGGTGACATATACAATGCGTAGCCCGTAATATACTGAAGAGTTGGTCACCGTACCACACACCAAGCAACCGGGGGCATCGTGAGAATAGCCAAATGGCGAGATGTGATTTATTTGCAGTTTTCCCACAAACGAGGAACTACAGATTGCGAGGTGTAAATATAATTCCATGGAGCACGCCGTGTGGTTTAAATTAGAAATGAATTAAATCATTTTTTTAGTGGGAAAGGGCGGCAAGCGGGTTGCTCGTAGTTATTAATCAGTATTTTTTTTACATATAGAACAACGACATGAATGGGCAAGCTCGACCGGAGTGATACCACGGGCTCAGAGAAGTCCGGCCTGAAGCAGCGCCTGCGCTGTTTTTTCCGCATTTGTTCTATGACATAAAAAATTCAACATTTCATACAAAGTCGGTAATCAATTTGTATGGGGAGTCGAAATAAATTTGCCAAACAACTAAACTTAACCAAAATGCTACCAACTAGATAAAAATAAAAGCTTTTTTTTACATAGCTGCCTTTTTTGCACATGCCGGGCTGCGCAAACGCAGCGCAGGAGGCACTTGTCACGTCCGCGGGTTATTTACGAGGGAGATAGCGATCTGTCGCGATCGCTATCGACGAGCCGGATCGATGCCGTCAATACCCTGCCTGCCTGCCTCCCTGCCTGCCAGAGCCTGGATGCCTATGTAGAGCAGGTAATGTTTTTATCATGAAATAGCTTTGGTTTACTTTAGAGCGATGGTAGTTCAGTAGCTCAGTATAGTATATATAGCCCACATTTAAATAAGGTGTTTTGTATGGTCCACCCATTTAACCTATTTAAAAACCTCTATCTTGAAACATTTTACTTTTCTGAGTGTCTTGCCGCCCCGGCTAACCTTCTTTATGTGATAAGTGGCACACGAGCAGACGGATCCCTGATGGTAAGCGATAGTCGCCGCCCATAGACACCCACGTCCCACATGCCGGACTTACCTACACTCATTACTCGTATGCAAGTAAAAAGTCAGCCTAAATACTGTCCCACTGCAAGGCAAAGGCCTACATAGAAATCAATTCATCGCTACTATGGTGGGATTAGGCGAAATCACCACGCTTGCCTAATGCAGATTGGGGATCAAACCCAAGCTAAGTACGTTCGAAAACTTCGAAACATACTTTTACTCTTCCATTACTCCTTTTAATTGTGGGAGAGCGACGCTTCGGCATGAATGGGCCGGCTCGACCGGAGTAATACCACTGCCTCACAGAAAACCGGCGTGAAGCAGCCCCTGTGCTGTGTTTCGCCGAGTGAGTGGGGGTACCCAGGGGGGAATGGGACAAAAGGTTGGCAGCGCACTTGTAACTCCCCTGATGTTGCAGGTATCCATGGGCGGCAGCAATTGCTTACCATCAGGTGATCCGCCTGCTCGTCTGCTACCTATCACATAAAAAAAATTGCTACGGATTTCTTCCACAACCCGATGCCGGTCTAACATGCGCTCTAATCTATTCCGGCGGATAAGATCTCGGCTCGGCGGACGTTGCGCGGGCGCGTCTGCTTTGCATGCGCCCGCGCCGGCTGGACGCCCAGCTCGGAGGGATTTATGCGCTGGGAACGATTGAAGGCAATGGGGGATGAAGACGGGAAAAAAGTAAAAGTAGTTAGGTATGAATACAAGATGGTGGGAATACATAATTTAGCGCACTTAAGGTACATTATTGCACTAAGTAAATTTGAATATCCGTTAGCATTTGAAGAGTCGTGAAAGAATTCAAAGATTTACAGAAATAACTTGATCTCTCCAATGTTGTGGGCGAGTATATTGTACGTACAGCCAAGCCAATATTTGTAGTGGCTCAGTATGTTGGCTCACCACAGCCTGATGATAAGCAAAAGAAGGACATAATATGTTATAACATGTCAAAAATTGCACACCTTAAAATCCGATAACCCAATGAATGCCATCAGAGAAAAGTGGCAGCGTGTTATAAAGCTTACCACCAATGCAGGACCACTGTGTCTAGAGTGATACCGACATAGAATAAGAAGAAGAAATCCGATCACTGATTATGACAGATCTACCTACGAAGACATCTTCAACGCTTAAGGTTGTCAAACAAAGTCTATATTCGGTTCACGAGTACTAGTTAAGTTGACGCACCGGCGCGCGCGCAGAAACAAACGCGGCGCTTAAGCTAATTCCAGCGTGACGCGGAGGAAGTCCTAATTAAAACACCATACATCACGCGCGGGCAGCATCCGACGACGCTATTACTGCACGTTACCACGTGTTCTCGATCTGATAATGTCTATGGGTTATTCTTCGAGATCTGACTTACGTCGCCAATTTGTAATCCAATGACGGATATCGTTCTGTCGTCTGTTTTAATATATCGATCGACGTTGACTAGTTTTTTTTTACCATTTAACATTGTTCGATATCGATTGATAGTTCTAGTAGAAACTATCGGTTGACGTCGACTTAACCATTCTACCAACGAAATGGAAAAAGCCATATTTGGACTAAAGTAAATAAAACTGTAATTAGCATTGGCATAAATTACCAGGGCGAACTATTCTATACACTGTCTGTCTGCAGGGCAAAGGCCTCCAACATAGAAATCAAGTCATCGCAATCACCATGTTTGCCTAATGTGGATTAGTGATTGCAAAATCGAGCTATGTTCAAAAAATTAGAAACATACTTTTTACTAGACCTGGCACTCGTCCCTGAAATCACAGCTCGGTACTTAAACCAGTAGACCGAACTCGTTAGACCGAAGTAGAGCGATCTCGTTGTAAACTCACACGTTGCATCCTCCGTCACGTTCGAGTTCCCCGCCGGTGGTACCGCCCCGCCCTCCCCATTTCGCAGTTTGTCATCGGGAATGGTTAATAAATTCCCTGTCATCGCGTCTCTCGGTTCAAGGGCTATTCCTAGAGTTTTGCTTTTTTTCTCCGCGCACCGGCAGTCTTCTTTTAATTTTTTTTCTGTAAGGTTCGTGTATAAATCTCTGCCTATTGATGCGGTATCGCGGCTATGGCCATGTTTATTTTGTTTTGTATAGTACGGATTCCGCGGTTCTAGTTTTATTGGGATTCATGTTGTGGTTTCGTGACGAAACATTTTTGGGAGTTTTTCTACAATTAAGGGTAGAATGGGAATCGGTGCGAACTTCGAGAAAGCCGCTAGAGTGTTTTTTGTGCTACCAAAGTTTCTTAATTTTCAGTTAACGGTCTAAGAAAGATAAGAGACATTTAAGCGGTTGCTTACTAGTTTTAAACACTTTGTCGTGGGAGAGCCACGCTTCGGCATGCAATGCGCCGGCTCAACCGGAGTGATAACATCGTCGCACAGAAAACCGGCGTGAAGCATCGCTTGCGCTGTATTTCATCGAGTGAGTGAGGGTACTGGATGCCCAATTGGGGGAAAGGCGCTCAAGGTTTGTAGCGCACTTGTGACTCTATCGGCGTTGCAGGTATGGGCGGCGGCAATCGCTTACCATCAGGTGATCCAGTCTGCTCGTCTGCCACCTACCACATACAAAAAATCCCAAAGACTTGCGCAGTAACCGTATTTTGCGTCACGTGACATGTTATACGACGTCATAAAAACACCGGCGCGAGCGCCGTTTGGCTGTCACCGCCGGATTAGCGGTTAGGATTTAATTTACGCGTCTCCGGACAAGTTCCCAGATTCGAGGATTAAGAAGGATCAGGGAATTAAGGTACGTCGTAAAACTTATAACTGTTGTGTGGTTTAACTGCTATTTATTAGGAACAGGTATGAGAGAGTGAGATTCTTTGGTGTAGTGAAATAATGAAGCTTTCTTCATAAGACATGGTATAAAAAGATGATACAGCGATGATGAGTTCATCTCATCATCATCAGCCTGTTGCAGTCTATTGCTGGACATAGGCACTTCAAGTGCTAAATTGTTCTTTATACCTAAGTGATACTGTTAGGGTATCGGAAGATTCATGGGGCCCTCGCAGACGTCGCCGTGCACCGCCAGTCCGCTTGTGACCACTGCACAGCTTGACGTTTGGGCTGCTGTAACGCAGCCCAAACGTCAACCCGTACATAATTATGTGCTTAAAAATAAACGTGGCGTTAATTCCCGTATATAATAATAGTAGTTCCAACTCAAGCGCTGCTTCACGCCGGTGTATTCTGTGAGGCCAAGGTCGAGCCCTAAGCAGTTTTCCTCACGATATTTTTCTTTACTGCCGAGCTAGTGGTAAATCGATTCGAAGTTATGTTTAGAATTCGCACATCCTCATACACAGAGCTACCATCGATTACTAGGACTGATTTCTCCAGCAAAACTGCAAATGAAAAGTAAAATCAAAAGCAAGGCGGCTCAATTAAAGAGCAGTCTGAACCAATCAGCGGCTGTCCCCTCGCGCATGCGCGGCGAGGCGCGGCGGCAGCTGCGCGCGCGGCGCCACCGTCGCCGCCGCTTCCGGCAACCTGTTGCGGATTACCGGGTTTTAGGAAATCCAACTCATATTTAATTCTATGGCGACATTAAATCATAGAAACCCGGGAATTACCTACTTGTAAGTACCGTAGGTAGTTAGTCGCGAAGATATATTATCTTAGGCACCTACACAGATTTAAGATAGATAAAAAAATAAATTCACACAACATCTCATACATTGACCTGACTCCGTACTAAGTAAGTAGTTTAAATGTTATAATATAAAAATATAAATAATCTTAACTATCGTAATCCTAAGAAATAGGTAGGTATACTAGGTATTATAAATGCGAAAGTAACTCTGTCTGTCTGTTACTCTTTCACGCCGAACGGATTTGAATGAAATTTGGTATACAGATGGTCTAGACCCTAAGAAAGAACATAGGCTACTTTTTATTGCGAAAAGTAAAGTAAATTATTAAATAGTTAAAAAAATGCTACCCAAAGATACTATTCTACGTGGAGTAAGTCGCGAGTAACAGCTAGAAATTTAAATCTATTACATTCTATATCTAAAACAATGCACCTAGTTTTTATGTATAGTTTTCATGCATGCCATGTTTTATCACACCGAAAAACACGAATACCAGGGGACCATAACTTGTATGGAGGTTAGTTCCAGTGACTGAGTAGCTCTTTTCAAGCTAAACTCCAACGTGTTAGTTAACCGATAAACTAGCAACCTCGGCGGCGTGTACCAACTCCTTGTTCAACCACCTCTAACACCACATCGAGATAAGGTTATCAGCTCGCTCCGTGGCGGGGGCAGATGAGGCTAACTGCCCACAGATAAGCCACAGACAAGCCATAGACAAGCGGAGTTAACGATGAGTTCGATGTCGTTAAGATGCCGTGATTACCGCGCTTTGGGAGATATCTCATGTTAACGTTAAGGGGACTATTTTGTTACTTAAGTTTACGATTTTAACATTTAACAATAACGATCGTGTTAGACGGTTGAAAAATGGGCAGGCATTAAAAATGTATAGTTTTTTTTTATTAAATTCAAAGGACCACAGTAAAAATTTATGTAACGATTGTTTGGTTTTGTTTTTCTTAAAATGGGGAAACTAAGTTCATCATATATTAGCTAAGTACAGTTTCAGATATGAATAAGTTTTTGTAGCCTGAGCAAATATGTACTTCAAAATAATCACGAAAAGGATTTTTGCTCACCCCAGGCAACGAATGGCACTTCTTGGATGATGATGAGGTAGGTACGAATATTGTGGATAAAGCCATGATATGATCAAAGATTATCTCTTTAGCTATCTGATATGCATTAACAAAACTCGGTTCCCAGCTTTAACTTTGCGTTGTTCACCAAAAAACGACGCCAAGTCCTCCGTACAGACGCAATTTACCGCCTTTATTCCAACATATTTTAAAATGAAAATGTCTGTTTAAATATCCCGCTTAAAGCATCTCGACATCGTTAAAGCAAGACGCACCATATCCCACGATCGCTAATGATACCCGAGGAAAACTCGAACACCACCAGCAAAACAAAGAGCCGAGATCCTATCTGTATCTTTATAATAATTACAACCGACATACGGACATCTCAATCGGGCATCGCTCGCGATCTCCCCTGAATCCAATTACCTTTCGAAGGGGACCGAAATATCTTTTGCAGCAAACAAAAATATTTATACGAAAAAACCTTGCACTCTGCACATCCCTACAACTACCAACACCCAAAACACAACCCCATTCCAAAACACATAAAGTTCAAACTCAATTGTAGTTAACGGTGTACTTATTACGTTTATTTATGGGGAGCTTTCCCTCAGTGGGCGGAGTCATACCCCCACCACTCGCAGCGGAAGGGTGGGAACACCCGTCAGTCCGCCGCCGGCGGTGGGGGATGACAGATGTCTGTCTTCGCCCATCGTTCATACAACAACACGATATCACATTCAATTCCCCATAAATAATCCGTGCTTCGTACTGCATGTTCGATTTACAACGCTCGGTTCCAATCTGTTTCCACTTACATATCTCTGGTTGAGGGCCAATGGATACGTTGTGATTAGTACGTGTAAACATTACATTTAGCCGGCAGATGTCTGGTTTGATTGGCTGTGGTATAAATTCGTCTAGGAACGTGGTGGCTATAAATTTGGATCGTGATTGCGATGCGCAAGCGGACGGGAGCTAATCGCCGATTAGCGGAGAGAAAAATGCGGTCACAGAGTTGCGTGCGATACGCGATCTAAGGACATGCAGATATCTTATTGATGACGAAATCACTCGGAATGCGCGGCCGGAGAATGTGGCATGGTGAAGTCATTTGAAGAATGCAAATGTTACGAGTTTGTGTGAAAATTCTTATTCGAAGCTGTTTAAATTCATAGTGTCGTATTTTTCAAGAGTTTATTTTTTTTTCAATATAAATTAGAAAATAAACGGTGAATTCGTTATAAAATTCTTCAAAGCAATTTCGATTATTAGAACAGTACCTACACTTGTCTTGAATGGTACATAAAATATTTTATAGGTTTTTTAAATGCCGTTAGGCGCACGTCCAGTGTATGTTTCTATTTGCAATTTAATTTCAATACCGATAAAAAACTGCACTAAATCTACAGATTAATGGAAGACATATTTTGCATTTCATTTTAAACTGATTTTATTAAAGCCCATAAAGCCGTTATTCCTGTTTCAACACAAGTTCTACCTACTTGTTAATATAATTATTTCTTCGTCTAAAAAGATGTTCAGTATCGTTGTCAATTATTGCGGTGATAAATATTAGGGAAGTGAAATTAATAGAAACCATTTTTATTTGTTTATTGAAAAACAAAGATATTAGTTGACTAAACATTCATACGGATCCGAAGGAGAAAGCAGTAGGTACTTAGGAAATGTATTGAATAAAAACTTAAGGTAGGTATCCAGTTCACAGGTATAAAAACTCAAACTTAGGTATAACATGCGCGGTAGAAGTTTCGCAATTTTTATATATTATTTTCAATAATTAATTGCTTGATAAATTCATCATTCATAGCTTCATTTAAACTCTTACTTAAATAAATCGCAATAAAACAAAATTCTGGGGGTCTTAGTAATTTAAGACTTCAAATAATAAATGATGTTTCATCAAACATTTAGGTACAAATAAAAATATTTTATTGCAGTCATGTCGTAGAATACAGTTGTTGAAAATAATCAATACTAAGTTGATAATTAGATTTACCTAGTTTTAATTGTGCAAAACTTAATGAAGGAAATAAGACATCAATCATTGATCTAATTTCGTAAGCTGTTTGAATATTTTGTATACCGTCTCAATAGTGCGTTAAATTTTTCAAAGGCACGACATTATAACATAAAGATTAGTTAGATTTGTCATTGTCAAACGATGCGAAGCTGATTGTAAAATTTGTACAAAACTACTTCCATCATAACTTCCATTTTTATCGTGCATCATAACATTCATAACTTAAGATTGCCCAAAATCGGGTAAATTTTCGGCAACCATAACCCGTAGTGGGCTGGGGTCGTAGGCTACGAGCTACGGGCTACGGCTCCGGACGTCCGGCGGAAGGGGCGGGGCCAACCCGACGCCATCTTGCGCGCGCCTGCGCGAGCTTCCACCGCGACAGCTTTCAGATATTTATTGATATTAAATTCGGGAACGGAAGTTATTTCGAGATATTATTTATGTTAATAAGAGGAAAGGTTGGATTTCTCTTCGCTATGTTTTTTAGCAGGCGGCATGGGAATGCGGAGCGAGCTTTTGAATATTTACCAAAGTAATACAAGGTTTGTATGTTAAAATAAGATTTATAATAAATTTTCGTGTTCAGTACACGATTGGGTAGGTACACCTAGACATTTATAGACACCGGGAAGTAGGAAATGAATGTAGTAGGTATGTAAGTAACGTTAATAATAATAATAATCCTCCAAACGATATTCTGCTACGGCGGTCAATCTCAATGATCAGCCACGTACGTAAGATATATTATAGTGCTCAAATGTATGCGCAAACATAGGTAAGGTCCTACCTATTGCCTAAACCTATCTTTAGGTAGGTAGAGGGCAAGTAACGTTACCTAAGAAGCACAAAATTTACGAAAGATACATATTACCTACTTACTTCAATACGAATCCAAACGGATACGTCTCTATCAAAATTGATTAATGTAACTAATTATTGTGAATACATAAAGCTTAGGTTTTCTTGTTAACTAGAGTAATAAACGTGATGTACGTTTCCTTTCGGGTATTAAGGTTCCGCGAGACGAAATATAACGTGATAAATACTTACCAGATCCTATTTTATGAAGAAAATCGGGTAGGTATAACTACACTACGTAGGTACCTACAATTAGCTCAAAAATTTAGATTTTACATTGTTAAATCTTGGGATTGTCAGATAAATTTTATTTTACAATGTTATCGTTAGATAAATTTAAATCTCGATAAAAAAAAAATTAAGGCTCCAGGGAGTTTACCGGACCCAATAGAAGAATATAATGTATAAATTTTGTTCTTACATAACTAGGTATGGCTTATTAGCAGGTACTCTACTGAATCGATTGAAGAGTATACCTACTTATTATGAGCAAAGTAAAGGCCTCCATTCTAGAAAACAAGTCATCACTGCTACGAGTAATGATGGGATTAGGCTTAATCACCACACTTGCTTAATGCGGATTGGTAATCACAAACCCGAGCTATGTTCGAAAAATTTGAAACATACCTTACTTATACTCGCCCCGGTCCCCGGGATTCGAACCGAGATACTTAAACCATTCGACGGGGCGTTAACGTATTGGTATTTGTATGTTATTTTGAAAAAGTTCACAGTTAAGAAAATTAATGAGGAACTAACGTTATTAAGAATTCAATTTAGTTAATTAACATTAAGATGTACGAACAGATAACTACACACTATTACAATCCTATTTCTAGTATATTCGTTAATTAAACCGATGGACATTAAGCTACAGGGTCATTTAATTACATAAAGTAGCAGTGACATAGTTTTTCCTGCTTATCTTGATTAAACTAACACGTATAGGTATGTATACCTACCTCTTCTATATTTCACTGAAGACAGAATAAACTTTTCAAAAGGAATTAACTTACATTTTTTAAGTTTTGAATAGGTAGGCATAATCAAAATACAACACATCGGTCGAAAAACACCGCGGATGTCTCCCTGTGCCAATTAAAGTGTGTAGTAAAATAGTTCTTGAAATTCAGGATATTTTATGCGTTAGGTGGCGGACGAGCAGACGGACCTGATGGAAAGCGAAATGATTGCCGCCGCACGTAGACAAGAGCAACACAAGTGGATTCTGACAGCTAAACAAACGGAGTGGTTGTGATGAGTCCATTAATTGACATCTTTGAAACGAGTTTATTGTTTCCTTGAGTATAGGTACTAATACGGATTCTCTTCCTTGCTGGATCTAGGTACTTACTCGAACGATAGAGAGTCATCCTAGAACCTGATTGGTAGCTTCGAAAAATATGTTGATAATGTTACAGGCAATAGATTTACTCGTTTAATGTGGTGAGTTTTATTAATTAAACCAAAAGTACTTTGCTGCCTCTGATTTAAAGTTATACTAGAGAAGGATTCTTAACTTTGAAAGTATTTGTGTAAACTTTAACCCAAAGACTCGTCCTGGAACTAATTCTATACGAACTAAATTTAAACTTAATTATCCCAGCTACTTATACCTATACATATATCCCGGATTCCCTTGTAATTCCGTCCCATCCCGAGTTAGGTACCAGGGCGGCAGAAAGCCGGGGCGGTAAATCAGAGCGCGGCGGCCATCCGTCACGCCGCGCCGGGCCATCAATCCTCACGGAAATAGACCACTGCCTCTTGGGGAGTTCTCACCTACACGTGACGTCTTTGATGATGCGGAGATAAAGTGGAACGGTTTGATCACGAATATGGAATGGGTGTGGTGATAATGGATAAAAAAAAATATTATTGCCTTTAACAATGAAGCAGTCTTAACTATCAGTGTCCCTTTTAAGCATTTAGTAACCTGGTAGGTACATACACCTGCTTTTCCATTAAGAAAATCTTTATTATTTCTTTTTACTGTTATGAAAATTTGAAACCAGTAATTATAAACAAAAAAACTAAAATATATAATTGTTATCACGTCGTGTGTGTGTGAGTGAAATCTATTTGTGAAACTTAACTTAATTTTCTCTAATTTAAAATTAAATCAAAAGTGATTCAGTGCAATCCTACGTTTTTTACTACAGGCAAGTTTTCAGAATCTCCCTACATTCGTAAAATAGCTGTTTATTGCTTAATATGCCTGTCCAATTCCTTCTCAAATGCGGTATAAAAATGAACAGATCTACTGTATTGTCCTTTAGCAAATTCAGAAGTTAGTGACTCTATTTGCTTGAATAGCTCTATGTTTTGTTCGTTTGTTTGTTACGATATTTTGTTTAATGGTATCGTCTTGTCTTTTTTAAAACCGTTTGCATTATGTACCTACTTATACATTCTTATCGATTAAACGGATAACAATTTTTGTTATCCGTTTTGTCTTGTTGAACAACAAGACGAATGGTAAAGAGAACGAGTTGAAGTAGGTAATCTATTCTGCAGTTAATATTTTATGTGTTATTGTATTCGCATCCGAATTCAATATTTCAAAAATTAGGGGATTTACCTACTAGAGCCTCTGTTTTAACTTGCTATGACTACGTAGTTAAAATAAATAAACTAAAAAAACTTTCGATTCAGCGTTGAGGGCTAAATATAGTTTGGCATTAATTGTGAATTTATTGTATTTTTATGCACCTACCTGGCTACTGCCATGCTCTAGCATGACTTTAAGTGCTACAAATTCTTTTCTTGCTTATAAAGTTTATTTTCTTTGAAATGCCAATATGCCTGGGTGTAATATACAGGATGTATCTGTGAACATTTACATCCCTGATATCTGTAAAATGAATGCTTCAGCTACTTATTACGGAGTCAGGTCAATGTATGAGATGTTGGATGAATTTATTATTTCATTATTATTATATTGACTTCTACAAGGGACCAATCAGGATTTTACGAAGCAATGAAAAATCTTACCTAACAAATATGGCATGGAAGATAGAGATGGAGTACCTACTTCAGCTGATAATAAGTATATGAGTCACAACTCAAAGGGTCACATTGTAGTATTTGATCAGGGTGCCAAAGAAGGCATATCTCTGACTAGGTACTGGCCGACGGCCAGTTCAGCGACCAAGTTATCCATGGCGGAATGTAGATCTACTACCAAGGAATGTAGTTGGCCTGGATCTGCAAGAATGGGACCGCGATATAGCCTCATCCCATGTCGGCAGCCCAGTCTTATTCTAAGTCGAATTGAAGGTATGTGGGTACGTAAGCAATAAAATACCTATTCTACAATAATATACATAGATCAAATACCAGTAGGTACCTACATGCTTCATAATGAATATTATCCACATGAAGGATATAAAAAAGTTTATACCATCTATGAAAAATTTAAGAATCTTATTACAGTTTTCTCTAAATAGTGATTAAATAATGTATCTAATATTGTAAGGTTTGATCATGATAAGATATTTTATGTCATTAAAAAAATCAATAAATAAAATTATTTTACCAACAAGTTTTTGAAATATGTGATAAAGTTATATGATGAAACTATAGTTGGAATATGGTGAAATTAGTGCTTACTCACATTATCTTAAGAAAGGTTTGAGTCCTGTTTTAAATTTAAGGAGAACTAAGATACCTAATTAGTTTTCAAAAACATATCAAAAGTAAAACAATAATTAAAATAGGTAGTATATGATCGTACCTGTTAAATGTGTGTAAATAAGAAACCAGTAATTTTAACATTTTTGTTGTAATTAACTAGCCAGCATCCATTGTGTTCCTGCTTCAATAAAATAACAAGATGAAGTGTCTAATCAAATTACTTAACAAGCCTGAAAAAACTGGCGTCATTAATAGGGCCCAACTTGTACCGCTACCGAATTAACGAGCGACGCGAGCAATCATGTAATTATAAACACCCAGTCCCTACTTATACCTACACACGAGAGGCGGGGCCTGCGCGCGATCAATACCGGCCGGCGACTCAAGCAAACATTCCCGTCCCGTTTACTCCGGACGAGTGGCTGCCTGAGCGTGAGCGAGAGAGAAAATGTTAGTACCATTCGTCGGAGCGAGGTCCCATGGGCGTACCCTACGCCTCGGGTCTCGTAGCCGGAGTCGGCTCAGTCGGTGACAGAACGCGTGCCGCGCGCGTGCGTACACCGCCGCCGGAATGAGCGCGTAGCCACACACAGCCACCATGCTCGTCCCTCCTGAGATGATGGCGGCGCAATCCAAGCTAGTCTACCAGATGAACAAGTACTACAACGAACGAGTCGCCAACAGGAAAGCGCAGATCGCCAAAACTATACACGAGGTCTGTCGGATCGTCCAAGATGTGCTCAAGGAGGTGGAGCTCCAGGAGCCGAGGTTCATCTCCTCGCTCACGGACTACAACGGCCGCTTCGACGGCCTCGAGGTGGTGTCCCCCCACGAGTTCGAGATCGTCATCTATCTCAACCAGATGGGCGTCCTCAACTTCGTGGACGATGGCTCGCTGCCCGGCTGCGCCGTGCTGAAGCTCAGCGACGGCCGCAAGCGCTCCATGTCCCTCTGGGTCGAGTTCATCACCGCCTCCGGCTACTTGTCTGCCCGGAAGATCAGGTCCAGATTCCAGACTCTAGTCGCTCAGGCTTGCGACAAGTGCTCCTACAGAGATTGTGTCAAAATGATCGCGGAGACAACAGAAGTGAAACTTCGGATCCGAGAGAGGTACATTGTGCAAATAACGCCTGCATTCAAATGCGCCGGCCTGTGGCCGCGGTCCGCCGCGCACTGGCCGCTGCCCGCCATCCCGTGGCCGCACCCCAACATAGTGGCCGAAGTGAAAACTGAAGGATTCGACTTGCTGTCGAAGGAGTGTTTGGCGCTGCAGGGAAAGAATTCCGCAATGGAAGGAGACGCGTGGGTGTTGAGTTTCTTTGAGGCTGAGAACCGCTTGCTCCAAGGCGGTTGCCGACGGAAGTGCTTGAGTACCTTGAAGACGATCAGGGACCGGCATTTAGACTTGCCGGGGAACCCGGTGACGTCGTATCACATGAAGACGCTGCTGCTGTACGAGTGCGAGAAGCACCCGCGCGAGCACGAGTGGGACGAGGGCGCCATCGGGGACCGCATCAACGGCATCTTCCTGCAGCTGATCTCGTCGCTGCAGTGCCGGCGCTGCCCGCACTACTTCCTGCCGCACGTGGACCTGTTCAAGGGCAAGTCGCCGACGGCGCTGGAGAACGCCGCCAAGCAGGTCTGGAGGCTCACCAGAGAGATGCTAACCAACTCCAGAGCCTTCGAAAAGTTGTGAACGGACTCAGAAGTTAAGAACACGCTGCGAAGCGGAGTGCTCTAAGGTGAAGTGATTTACCGATAAATATTAATATTCATCCTCGAGTCATTTTTCGTAGATTTAGGGGAAGTCAAAGCATTTCAATGTGTGTTTGAATCCAATAGGAATGTGAGTTACAGAGACTAGTGAAATGTATACGCGTTTTTTTGTGAAATTGTCGAATATTCCATTTGGATCGGACTGACTGTAAGTAGACGTGATACTACTAATAGCTTAGGACTTTCTTGAAATATTATTTTGTGATATATTGTAAATAGCTTAATATCGTTGTACAATTTTAGTGATATATTTAATTTAAAACAATCTGTATTTATTTGACTGAAATCTTTTAAAGTAGGCAATACTACCTATATTCTATAGTTAAAATAAATAATTCGAAATTATAAAACTATCTTTTACTGTTCAATTACCTACTTTAATGAGCATAATACATTGTACACGCAATTGCAAATGCCCAGTAAAGGAAATATAGTTTAAAAACAAACCAAAGTTTGATATTCCTGTTATTACAAATAGGCCTAACATTGGCGCTCAAGTCAAAGTCGAAAAAAAGAATGAAAATATAAATAAAATGCAGTTTCAAATTTTTTAACAGTGAGAAAAATTATATACTCAAAATATTGAAAGACAAATCCTTCTGTTAAACTAAGACTACTCAATTTGGATAAGAAGAAGTTTTTTTAGACAATATTATTTGCAATAAGTTTCCCAAATTGCCGTTCAGGATTGCAAATTCTGATCTATCAAATCATTATGAAAGTAACATAAAATAAAATAAATAGAAGCTATTAATAAGTTTCACTAAATAATTTCATTACAGATTATACCGTGCAAAATCTAATAATTAATTAAAGTCAATAAACCCGCTACAACAAGCATTAAAAGATCTTCTCAATAAATAATTTCTGACCGTGACAAACAATTTGATTCTATTGATAAATATATTTTTGATATAATATCTAATTAAGAAGTACCTACAAGCAAATGTAGAGGTATCCGTAAAAAAACGGATATATTGGATGATACTTTCAGTTACTTACATTATATTAAAATCCTTTGACTTTAATAATTGCATGGTTGCTAAAACTTTGATCTTTATAGGTAACGACCGGCGTAGGTTTTACTTATTTCTGATTACATTTTATTGCTTATGAAACTTGAGAAATGACGTTAAAAATTACATTAAAAGCGTTTAAGAGACACTTATCGTTACAAAGATGGCAATATTGAGCATCATTAGCCATCCAGTTTTAATTAAAAACGGTTATGAATATGTATGTCTCTTAAAATAACTTTAATTAAAGGTTGGTAAGGTCTTTCATTTATACTTACAAAGTTAAGTAAGTTAGTAGTTAAGAAATAAAAGAAAATGCATTCCTTACTATGAGAACCACATACAACATAGTTTACTCAAACAAGTTATAAACACATTCAGCATTTAGATACTATCAAAATGAAAAAAATACACAACACAACCGACACTAGATATAATCATATGGAGGCATAGACCAAAACGAATAGTAATAAAACGGACAGTAGATATTAAGAAAAAGAAACGAAAAAATACACTGTGGTGTGAAATGAGAAACAAATTAATTAAGTAGAGTTAAATGGGTTAAATAAAATCATAAAAGAATAGGTAAAAAAACATGTTGGACTTAGATTTTAATTTTGAGGATTTAAGAGAAAGAAGTAAGTTTAAATCTTTACAATAAAAGGAATTCCACGTAACAAATTTATTTAAAAAACGTCTTTTCAAGATTTTTGTCCTATGAGGTATTACGAATTTGATAAAAAATTAGACAAACCTTAAAATGGGGAAACAACAACAACTATTTAGCTATAGTAGGAGTTATAGGTACCTTTTCTAGGTATCTGATAAATAGAACAAAAAAGGATTCGACCAATTTCATAAGTAACGACTTTACGTTTAAAATTAAGGTGCGAGACATTTTGCAGAGCCCGCTATTGTCCGTTTCTACATAAGATGTCACTTGACAAAACATCTCCTTTGTAAAGACTTCAGCAAACGGAGGGCCACTTCAAGTTCCCTTGTATCCTCAAAACACATCCTTTTCTGAATTTAGCATACCTACATTCAAGCAGTAATTTTTACCCGTCCCACGCCTGTCTCAGCTTCTTTATCGTTAAATTCTGAGCTCTATAGCTTAGACAATAAGGACAAGGAGACTGTGCGTCTGTCTGTCACGTATCGGGTTACTAGACTATATTTTAGGAGCGAAGCCTGTGGGTTGGACATTATCCGTGATTAGGGTTGTATGTAGTTTTTAGTTTGAATAATTAGCTGTACTTGAACTTAAAATGTAGCCAATATTCATATGAGTTAATATCATGTGAGATTAAAATTTAAAGATACAGTGACTGAGCAAGTAATCGCTACGTTTTAAATACAGTTTACCGAGTTCCAAATAACTTAATTTTGGTAACTTAGCAGTTACCATCATGATTATACACATGGCCCTTTGAGCCGTTATACAGCAAAGTATTAATTCTAGTCAGTATATAAAGG
Organism: Cnaphalocrocis medinalis; assembly: GCA_014851415.1. Lineage (NCBI taxonomy): Eukaryota > Metazoa > Arthropoda > Insecta > Lepidoptera > Crambidae > Cnaphalocrocis > Cnaphalocrocis medinalis. Next base: position 5,297,376 of record CM026292.1, read on the forward strand.
CTCTATCTTATTATTTCAACGAATCTAGTCAGATCTATAAGAATAATCGGATTAAGTAGTGCAATTTAGGGTCAAAGTACTCGAACATTACATTAATGTGGATACGCCGGCGGGAGTTCTAAATTTCGGAAATATTCTATAATGTATATTTTCTCCTGTTTTTTTTAAAGAAAACGAGTACTTAAGTTGGTGAATCTTTTTGATTATTATGAACAACTTTGATCGAAATTTTAAACAAACGTCGGGATGTCCATGTTTCTTAATATTTCGTATGTTTTCGTCAAAAACTTACACCTAAATCCGATCACCGGTCATTACCATTGAATCTACTATGAGTTTTTATGATTTCCATGTACCAATCCTCAATAGATATTGAAACAAATGACCACATTTGAGAGGTGAGACGAATTTGTATAGATTGACTTGCGTCCGTCCGTACTCTTAGAAACATTAAGATAATTTTGCCAACCCTACGAGTGAATCCTTACGATTTTCTATACCTACACGATAATGTACTAAAAACAATAATAAATGTCTTTGGCGCGGGGAGCTTTATCTTTCTGCTAAGGGCCTTTTATTTGTTTACGTATAATTTATAGATTACTAGCGACCCCCGGCGAACATCGTAAACTCTTCATTTCTTTTTCTTGTTTTCAGAATTTTTATTAATTATTCTAATCGACATTAAAATTTTACTTATAATAATATTTTTTACAATCTCTCATATATTGAACCGATTCCGTACTAAGTAGCTCAAGCGTTTGTGCCGTAGATAACAGAGGTAATTGGCATACAATAGAATAGAAGATAATATACAACGTGGAATTGCATATAATAATTATTAATTATACATTTTCTTGAAAGTTGAATAGTTATTCACTTGTAACATGAAATATTTTCCTCCGGTACAGGTTTACCCATTATGCAGGCAATTAAGAATGTTAAACAAGTATTGTTTTAAATAAAGATTAATTTATCTCTTTATTCTGCTATTTCTGGTGCAAAAGATCTAACTATTCCGTTAATCAAATACTATAAAATGACTTGTTCTTCAAATATGAGTCGTGTATTTCTCTATTTTAAATTATAGATTTAATATTGAAAAGACAGAAGGTATAATAATGATAGACAACAGGTAGGTACATCATAATAACAAAATAAATAAAATATCGTTCAAAAATACATAACTATAACATTTCTCATATCGCTTTTGATATTACCTAAGCTAGATTTTTACTTTATTCATAAACTAGTGGCCCGCCCTCGCTTCGCTTCAGTATTTTAATTTTTTGAACAAAGTAGAATTCACAACAATCAATTTTGGTGATCGTAAACCTTAATGAAGGAATCTCAAAAAGATTTGATTTAAAAAATGCTGGAAACTCTATAACTTTACTTTGTCAAATTGAATCAGTTCCCCCGTTCACCCCTATAGGGGTTGAATATGAAGAAACCGAAAGCACCCCTTTAAAGATTGAAGAAAAAACAATACCAAAATCACTTTTATAAAATTTCTATGCAAAGCCTAAGTACCAATTATCAAGATTCTAGCTTCAAGAAATGTCAATACTTCGTTTCAAACCTCTTTTCCTCCCTTTTTAGGTTGAAGAAAAAAATAAAGAATTCACTTTCATTACATTTGTAAGCAAAGCCCAAATACCAAGTTTCAAGACTCTAGCTTTAAAATTGATAATACGGCGTTTCATCCCCCTTTCTCCCCTTTTTAGGTTGAAGAAAAAAATGCCGAATTGAGTTTCATTACATTTGCATGCAAAGCCCAAATACCAATTTTCAAAGCTCTAGCTTTAAAAATGACGAATCTTCCATACGACCTTTTAACCCCCTTTCACCCCTTTGTAAGCTGAAGAAAAAAAAAATGCTGAAATCACAATTATTTAATTTGTATGGAAAACCCAAATACCAATTTTCAAGACTCTAGCTTTAAAAATAATAAATCTCCTATACATTGTTTTAACCCCCATTTCACCCCTTTATGGCTTGAATTTAAAAAAAAACTGAAACAGGTCAATTTTTATTTTTGATCATCAAACATAATCCAAATTTTCAAATCTCTAACATCTAAATTGAAAGACTAACGTTCATACTAACGTAAACCCCCCCTTTCACCCCTTTAGGGGGTGAATTTTGCAAAACCCCTTCTTAGTGCGCCCCTACATAGTATGAACTACCTATGTTTCAAATTTTATGATTTTAGGTCCAGTAGTTTTGGCTGTGCGTTGATAGATCAGTCAGTCAGTCAGTCAGTCAGTCAGTCAGTCAGTCACAGGCCGAGGCGTTACCTCTTTATTAATAGTATAGAAGAAGATAGAAGAGTATAGATGAACCTAAAACTTAAAATGAACTTGATTAAATGAACTTTTAAACGAATTTTTGAATTTGAACGCATCAGCGACCTCTCTGATCTCGCAGATGTTCATGGGCGGCGGTGATTACTTACCAGCAGGTGACCCGCTTGCTCGTTTGCCGCCTCTAGTATAAAAAAAAAAATTTGACTCAAACGTTCAATTGAAAAATTTTCAAGCAACTATTGTTGTTAAAAATAAAAATAGCATTGATAATTTTAACCAAAATTATGAGTCTGTATTCTTAACTAGAAAAGAGGGGCGTTATTTGTTGGATTTTGTAGGTCTATCAGTTTGTGTTTGTGTCATTGCAAATAAACAGATAAATGTTGATTTTGCTAACTTTATTACTTTATTAGTTAGATAAAATATCACACCGATTAATTTAATTCGTAGTTAAAACAAGCTATAGCCTTTTAATCATACAGGTTAGATGCAAATAAAATAACAATAAAATACACCTAGACACACTAAAATCGAAATAACAACTAAATTAAGTTTCGTAATAGGCACTTACCTAATCTAAACAGGCGTATTAAACCGCTCACTCTAAAATTGGTTCGAGTCGAACATTCAATCAAGAACGTAAACGTAGCGCTATAAACCGACCCAGGGCTGCCAGGTGAGGAATGCTATACAGATAAGCTTTAATGTCTAAGATAGGTTCATTTATGAAAAGGACTAGTCTTCGAGTTCTTCCACAAATTCAATATTCCTTCAAAATTGACATCAGAATCATAACAAATACTTAGTTAAAAGTTATATTACTTATGGAAAAAACCTTCCATATCGTCTGCATAGTTTATGATTCTGATGTCAACTTTGGAGGCATATTGAATTTGAAGATTGCCGCGAAAGTTAAATCTCTAAGAATGATCAAAAAGCATTCACAGGCGCAGGTTTTTAGACTACTACGGATTTTGATAGTCATAGTTGTTCTTTTATAACTTAATGTTGAGGAAAAATTAAGAGAAAAACGATGATACGAGTTACGCAGCGCCTTAGTTGATAGGAAGTCTCTGATTTTAATTGAGTGGACTAAACTAACAACTGTAAATAACAAGTCCCCATACATTTAGAGTAGGTAGGACTACGATCAGAAGGCCTATTAGTGACATAGTACGAGTGACCAATGAGGAAATAATGTAAAAATAACTGACACTTACTACGACAATAACTGACTTTTGCCGGAAGCCAAATAACCTTAGGGCCACTATACGTCTCTTTTGGTAGATCCAAAATGTGAAAATGTATGAGACCTTGACATTTGCATCTGTAAGTTTAGATATTAAAAATATCAGAGTAGCCCTGAGTACAACGGACATCCACACAACGGACTAATCTTCCAAAGTGGAGCAATAAGTTGTTTTTCGTCAAATCTCCCGTTCCGATGTGGCTCTCTTAAGTATCTTTTTGGAATGTGTCTTCTTACTTCTAAAACATAGATAAAGAGATGTAGATTTTGCATGACCCTATCCTAAATGAAATCGGAGGCAATATCCCGACAAGGCTGGTCGCTGGTCACCGCTTCTGCCCACGCGCTGCTAAAATTAAGCCCTCTTTACCTTAACGAGACCAAATCGAATGAACCACAATGTTCGAGACAGAAAGCGGACTGTCGTTTTGGAGGTTTGTAGGCGAGTTGGTTACAAATAGATCCTTGCAACAATCTGAATGTATACTGGTGTCTTCCAAACGCAAAAATAAGACAAGACCAAATGATACTAATGGGTGAAAGAGCCTCACATAAAACTGAGCGGAGCTGCGTCTGCGCTGTTTTTCGCAGAGCGTAAGTGTGGGTACCGGAGGCCCAATTGGCAGGGAAGGAGTTTAGAGTTTGGCAGCGCATTTGTGACACCGCTGATGTTGCGGGTGTCCATAGGCGGCGGCAATCGCTTGCCGTCATCATAGTATCATCTCACTCTTAGTCTTGCAACAAGGGTTGCTGGTCTAGCAAATGATTTCAGCGTACATACATTTGTAAAACCTTCTTCTTTGAGCACAAGTGCTTTCGGTTTAGGTATTAGAGACTAGAAACGCGGAATGTTCCTTACTGCGGTGTATGTATAGGTATGTCCCGTAACATAATCTGAAGCATAACGCGGAAGTTTACAAACATGCGGTTTGTGATTTTCCATAAATTGATCAACTTACGTCTCGGACTATCTAACATCTTACATTATACGAGTTTACTGGCATGTAAAATTCAAAATTAAGTGGCAAGATATTCAGGGGCTACCATTTTTACACGACAGGAAATAAAAGTAGAAAAATCAAAATAATGGCTAGTTTTGATCAAAATTAATTCTAAAATAAATGGAAACCTTCCCTCTTTAGCATAAAATGAAAGCGGAACAACCGTCAAAATATCGTTTTCATTAGAATATTTAATTAGTAACAAGTGTGCGAATGGGACCGAAATAGCCGACATCCTCAGGACAGAACATGACGGATGTTGTGACGAGCCTAAATAGGCGGATGATCAGAAACAAATGTTTCCGAGACACGCAGCCGAGCGTAATAGTAACCATTACTTACTTACTTCACTGGCTCAGCGATACGAACATAGTCTTGGCTTCCGAAATAAGAGATCGCCACTTTGCTCGGGCTTGCTTAAGTTCTTGGCATATTATATTGACCAGTAGACCTAGCACAAACTTTTCACAGAAATCGTAGCGTATGAGTCGTTACTCACGGCCTAACCAGAAGAGAGCCCTACACTACTTGTTCGTCTCCCAATGGACGGGTGTGTATAAGGCGGCGCCGACCACCAGCGCCAACGTTGGCTCTTTCTGAGCCGGCGGCATTTCCACAGCGTAAAAAAATGGTTGTTAGGGGGGCCAGTATGGGCGGCAAAATTTAATAGCCTACAGGCGGTAAATGTGTAGATTCGCCATTTATTGGCACGGATATCATCCCTTACGACCTCATGCTTAACTTTTAAGGGGGTTTTGGGCAACGGTTTATACTGAGACAAGGCGATGATATTGGTCTATTTCACAAGTATTTTGACAAAAAAATGTAAAGTTGTTTACCTTTTGCATTTATTAATTTAGCTAAAAAATATTAAAAAAATGTAGAAAAAAGCTATCTCTCCTTGCGTAACCTAACAAAAGCTGTTGCCCAATATTTACAACTTTGGGCAGTGTGTTATGACAAATAACAGTGATAAATAACGAGTTGGGCGGACGTGACACGACCGGGAATTGAATATAACACAAATTACCGCAATGATGAGGAGGCGAAAGGGGGCGGGCTGCGCGCGCGCCGCTCACAAAAAAATGGCCGCCCGGGCGAGGGTTCCGCCGGGACGCATCCTGTAATGGGTAAAACGTCTTTGTTTTCCAAAAACCTAACTATTTTTGGTGTTCCGACTTAGGCTCGATTCATATATGATTTTAAGAGGTCTAAGCTTCAATCATGACCTTATTACCATCTAGACTCTAGCGCTCAGTGAAGTTGTATTTTAGTTCTTTGTGTTCTTCCGCTAGACTGAATTTTCTTGTGTTTATGTGTCAATCTAAATGCGAATAACCATTTTATCGATATATCTATCCTAGACACAAATTGAACCCGTTAAAAGTGTCGCCACCAATGAAGGCTCCATTCGCAAAAGAGTGCTATTTGGCATTTTTAGAATTTAAAACAACAAACAATCAATTTATAGGGTCGAAAACAAAATACCTATGTACTACATTTTGTTTCACCATAAAAGCTAAGTGCGCCGCAGACCTTTTAAAAATGAATACGTTTTCTTTTTAAAGATTTGGTCTGGAAATACGGCAGATGAATGTTCATTCCATAGTTTTGTAGTACGAGGTAGAAGGTTTTTCTATCGTGTATCATCTAAATATTCCCCTCTCATAAGCGCTGTCACCTTTGGATGCGACGGGTATATTCTCATTCTTTACGGGACGGCTTTGTCTTAACCCACCTGATCTCTAAACGTTCCAAACTATTTAAAAATCATATTAATATCCTATTATTAACTTGTGTTTGTTTGTGGGCCTACGTTTTTTGCCGTGCGGGTCCAAATAGGCCGTTAGCGCCTTTGTTTATCGCCACAACTGTTTATTATATTAATAACTGTTTTAAGCAACATTTAAAAGTGAATTATGATTGTTTTTAGCTTGTTATCTCTTGACGTTAGGCTGGTAATTAGGTGCGGAGAGTTAATCATTATGTGTTAAAATAACAAAAAGTAAATATGGTAAATTTTTACTAAGTAACTTAAATTTGACGAATCTTGGCTGCAATTTGGTCAGTTTTATAGTACACTCCCAGATGACCCGAAAACTATAAGGCTCGAGCTGGGGCTGTGTGGTCCAGGAAGATGAAAATGGAAAGAAATTGGAGAAGCATATGCCCTGCAATGGGCAAATTCATGCTGGTGAAGAAAAAGAGAAGAAGACAGTCCACTTATCATCTTTATGCCTTGACAGGTGTCCTGCCCATCTCAACTTTAGCTTTTACACGTCCTGTGGGTAGGTAGACCACCGGCGCGTTGGTCTGGTAATGTACGATATTGTAACGGTAGCGGGGAAACAATGGGTGACTGTAGAGAGTGGCCTGATAAAGAAGAGTAGTGGGTGAATATGGGCTGATAATAATATGATGATGATAAACTTCAATTTCATTGCGCCTACGGACACAGACTCGGAAAAGGAACGTGCTCGGATTCAAACTGCGACCACTTGTATCTATGGAAGGCTCATCCTTATCCACTTATCTTCCATCGCTTACCTAGAAAAGTCACCGTACGATTACTTGGCTTCCGGCAAAAGTTGGAACTAATGCTAAATGCTGTTTCCTTACAAATAGTGTCTGTGTTGATTGACATTTCCCATACAAAAGATGTTGTATAACATGGGATGTCAATGTCATTGAGAGGCCTTCTGATTGTAGTCCTGCTATAGTATAAATACCAGCCTATCCTATATGAAGTCTACATGTCATTACACGCCAAATGCGCCTGCGCCGCTCGATTAACGAAGAGACGCGACCGTTAACTCGACCGCAACGATTAAATGGCCGATCCCGGCGTAGAACATTCGATTCATTGATAGATGTTAAAATGTAGTTACTGTTGGTGCACTCTGGTTATAAACTGCATCACGAGTGCCTTAACCATTGTCTCTTAAAGTATGTGACACTTAACTTTTAAACTCATAGGTCTGACTGTCCGTCTGTATCATCCATATGTCCCAGCCACTTTTTTAGGAATAAGAACTATAGTTTTTTTAGATTTTCGCGTTGCATATGACGTGCAACGTGGTGAGTACGCTTGTGACCACGGCAGCTGCAACGTAGCCGAAAAGTCAAGCAGTAAGTACATACAATGTACTTAAAAATAAACGTCGCGTTAGTTCCCGTTTTAATAATTTATAGTTATAAGAACTATATTAGCGTACCCTGACTTCTAACACCAAATATTCAGTCGCAGTAGGAGAAGCTACGAAGTTGAACATCCTCGTTATACGTGCTACCATTCACCAATTACACCACCATACTATAAGACGTAACACAGCTGAACAGTCACAGTGTGCACATTAAACAGTACTTTGTAACTAGGAGTTTTTCAACTAAACATTTAACAACTTTTTGTAATAGACATCTGTTTTTTTATGATATAGGGGGCCGAAGAGCAGACGTATCAGCAGATCGTAAGCGACCGCTGCCCATTGACATCAGTAATACCAGAGAAGTTTCTTAAGCGACTTTAATATATGTTATAACTAAGTGAATCTAGGAAATCGAATGAATCCTAATCTGACTTAGGTATCAACTGTTGCAATTTTAAGAGGCAACGATCCTAAAGACTTATTCAGTTATTTATTTACTTATTTAACATTCGACACATGCTGGCTTGTGACCTTTTTTTTGCAGCATGGTATTTAAAAACAAAAACATAACTAAACATAATATTATTTATGTTATGTTTCGCTTATACAGTAGGGTACCTACCTACTACTAGGGTCTATGGTTTTAGAGAAAGTGCTGTCAAAGGCACATCGACTCTTCACCGTGCCTGCCCCACGTCTCGCCGAGTGAATGAAGCAAGGCCGGGCTCGGGGTGCGTTCGATGTGATCCAGTAGAACTGCTACTGTCTAACTTCACACTGTGGGATAGTATTGTTTGACAACTCGAGGTGTTCGGTGGCGCCTCCCCACGTGTGGGGCTGCATACTAAGCGCACTATGCCTCGTAATTAATGTCTCGCTTGAATATAAAATATGTTTCATATTGTTTGCTAGTACAGTTACTGGACGCGGTACTGCATAAAAATTTTAAGCTTAAAAAATACACTAAAAAAGACAATAATAATATGTAAGTACCGGCGTGTCCACAACTTATCACTTCAGCCTGAAATTCTTTATTTTATTTATTTAATACATATACAGCCATAGTATCAACATTGAGTGGTTGTTATAATGACGAGACAAAATAATCCAAGTATTTATATTACTTCACGCACACATTATAGCCCTTATTCTATGGTTCACGTACATGTATCTGTTGTTGATTATATTGTAGGTGACATACGAGCAGACGGATCGCCTGATGGTAAGCGATTGCCGCCGCCCATAGACACCCGCGACACCAGTAGAGTCACAAGTGCGCTAGCCAACCTTTAACCCCCTTTCTCCCAATTGGGCCTCCAGTACCCTCACTCACTCGACGAAACACAGCGCAAGCGCTGCTTCACGCTGGTCTTTCGTGAGGCAGTAGTATCAATCCGGTCGAGCTGGCCCATTCATGCCGAAGCGTGGCTCTCCCACTGTAGGTTCCTCATAAGATAAATTAGGTCGATTCGCGAGCGTAGGTTATACCCGCGGACAAATTTGAAGTAGCGTATAATATTACAATTTGCCAGATGAATAATGCAGTAATGGCGGCAAGGCGATCTTTATTCGATTATTGGCATTACCATACGAGCAAGCGCATAAGAGCAGAGAGCGTGCATCGGGCGGAATCGAATATGATTGTTGCGTCGATTTTTCGTCAATCGATTTGCAGTTGCATTCGCATTACATTTGGGGAACGCATGGGTGCATAGGCCTTCTACTCCCTTACTTCTCATTTATATTTATAAAAAAAATACAATCGATCATTAAAAAAATAAAAGTCGAATTTTCCAAACAGGTTCAATATCTCAATTTAAAAAAGAAATCAATAAAAATATTTCCATCATGTAACACCGCTCATATACACGTATTGGTAATACATCTAAAATGCCCCGTTATTTACTATCAGATAGGGCCGCAGGACCGCAGTCATGTCTACAAATTTTCGCAAGATAAAAGTGTAAATATTTTAGTAAAGTTCTTAAAAAACTCTTTTTTGTTCCTAAAATGCTTTTAATTGTGCCGACTGATACTAGTACCTCTGAGCCCCGCAAAGGATTATGTTGCAAACTCTACAATTGAAGAAAATAAGGTTAATGGATAATTTAGCACAACTATGATTTTAGTTCAACAAATTATACCTGAACCCGACCGTAAAAATTGAACCAGCCTTGCTCTAATGGTATAATTTTCCAATAGATGTTTGACAGCTCACTTACTTTGTACTGCTATAGTTTCTCGTATTAAACAAAATGCTCTTTTGTGTCCCCTTGGATCGATTTTCACATTTCGCTGACATTGTACGAAACACCTATCAGCATGCTCCCCTTGTTTGGACCTGTTTCTTCTCTCGACACGAAAAACGTATTATGTCGCTATAAAGTGGACACAAGATCAACGAAACACATGCGCGATGTAATCAACGCCCAACGCCATCTATTGGTCTTTGTGGAACTAATGTGCCGAAACGAAATAAGGGCGGTTAGCTTGTAACTGATATATAAAACCTCAGTTTACACAAGAAAATCAAGCTTCTGATTTACATACCCAAGCTGCGACATGCCAGGAGCTCACCGTAAAAAACCAAACGTAGGAGCTTATAGTATCATCAAACCGACGCGCGCGCATAAAAGTCATATTCACGCTTTACATGCAATGACGTCATAAAATCTGCAAGCTAGTGTCCCGTCGTTTCCGCATAGGTTTAGCCCCCAGTCATTGTATTACAAATACTGGAATACATTAGTCCCGTCTAGACTGCCTGGAATTGTTAAAATCTAGATCTAGTCTGAGGCAGCCTTGTCTCTAGGCTATTAAGCAAGCAGCGGACAAGTTGAATATATTAAATGACATTGACACAATTTTTTTTATCGTTTTTCAGAAAAAAGTGGTGTAACAATGCTTACACAACTTTCTTTCAATATTTTTTTATCTGTACAATAAATTAATTTGCGATTCATTATTTTTATAATTTACCTAGTTACGATCGCCATAGATTTTATGTACAGATGAAAAGGCCAGGTGCAGTACAATACATCTACGAGTAATTTCAGTCGTTTGCGCATGGTTTGTAAATATTATTTTAGTTTAGTTTGTCTTTTATTTCATGCAAGCAGAAATAAAAATTGCAATGCATCTCCCGACAAAAGTACGCCCTTTCATAGCGCTCGGTATAACAAACAGACAACATTTCAAATAATAACCAAAAATATTAATCTGTACACAAAAAAGCCGGGCAGAAACCGAACACCGGCGTATAGTTTGATTCCAACCACTGAGTTCACCCGTGCGAGTAATCTGTTCCGACGGGAGGGCTAAGTTGTAAGCAGAGCGATCGGGCAAAGATATACAGTGCGATTAGGAGATATCAGCGACTAGGCAAAGATATAAGCGACCGGGCAAAGGCACGAACAACTGGCAACGATGTGAGGAACTAGGCAAAGATATGAGCAACTGAGCAAAGGATTGGACAACTGGGCAACAATGTAAGAAACTGGGCAAAGATGTACCTAAGCGACTAGGCAAAGACGGAAGGAACTAGACTCGGTGGACTGGGCAAGGGCATTAACACCTGGAAATAGACTTGAGCAACTCGGTAAGGGCATTTGCGACTGGGAAAAATGTGAGGAATTAGGCAAAAACATGAGATATCAGTCCGTACAGGCTATGTAAATGAGCAAACGATGAGAAAAAACCTGCCCCATTGAATCAAAGATCTAAAAAATGCATGCATGGATGGATTGAAGGAATAAGTTCAAATACAACGAATGTGCAATAAGGGCCGCTGTAACTCAGACCCAACCCTCCAAATTTAAAAACTGCACACCCCCTGAGTTATGGCGTGCCCGGTGATAAAGCACGTATGATTTCCGCACTGCGCCACGGTACAGGGGGCTAATGCAACATTCGCCATAGACACGAGAGGGTTATTACAACATTTGCCATAGATAAGTATGGGTATTTATTCTGGTACACGGATGGATTGGTAATGTGATGGAATTGAAGTGACATGCATCTATTGGTTCCATGCAGGTAATTTTATACGCGTATTTTCGGGTGAATAGAATTATGAAGGTAAGACAGTTTTAGAAGGAGCTAGAAACGAATCGTTGTGACTGTGCGCTGTAGACAAAACACTTGAGAACTAAAAGAAATAGACAAAGGTGTTCAAGAACAAATGTGTTTTCCTTAATATAATTCCCAATATAAATCTAACTTCTCATATTATATAAATTCATGCTCTTGCAATAGTCCTACTAATTCAGATTTGATTGAAAACACAAGAAAGTCTGACCAGTCGTTTTGGCACTACATGTCCAAAAACACGAGACAAACTAGTTACACAAAACCATGTCATAACATGTTAATACTAATGAAGTAGATGAATCGAATTTAATTTAGCACACTTTACAAGCTTTTTCTTATCACAAGGATGACAGAGCATAAAGTATCTTACGATTTCAGGTCGCGTTCGCCTCACTTCTTACCAACCGTGTCCAGTATTGATAGTCCGCGTTGTCACCGAGAGAAGATGGCGTGTTTTGCTCAAGTTTGCTGACACATATTTTTTTGCGCTGATATTGAAAAATGTCGGATGCGTCAGAGGCGCGCGCGCGTCGTGAGGTGCGCATTTTTTGTTTATTTCCCGCGGACGACACAGAAATGCTTTTTGGCCGACGCCCGTTATCGGCTAAAAAGTCTGATGCGAATGCCAGCCACTTTTGTATTCAAATTCTTGTTGAAATATCGAAAAAAATAACAAGCTAGCCGTTTGGCCTGCTGAGACCACGCCGACAACGGTGGATTTAAAAGCTACAATAAACTCAGGTTATTATAGTATGTTGGAGATAGGCTTTTCCCAAGCTGCAGCATAGTGTAGCTATCTGCAACTTGAACCGATTTAAGATAGTCAGACAACAGTTACTACAACAAACAATCAATACAAGATCTTTTAGGCGAGACTTCATTGAATATCAACATTGTCACTCTCCATCAGGTGAGATGAGGTCAAGCGCAAACCCATCTTAAATAAAAAAAAAAATACGATATTTATTATAGCTCCATTAATTTACCTAGAGTGAAACCCCCAAAGTTCCTATGGCAATGCTTCTGCTGAAGGAAGGAACCCATTATTGTTGTAGCGTAGAAATGCATGTCATCTGTTGAACATATTTTGATTTTCATGAGTAATAATAAAAAATACTGCCCATTTTTTAACGTTAAACATTGCTAAATTATGTCGCCAACATTCTGTAATCATCGCCCAACAATCGGGAGAAATATCCAACAAAAAAACAAACAGTCTGAACAATCGCAGAAGTCATCGATCACCGCTGCCAAAAGCATCCAGCATTTCAGAACAAACCTTAGCGACGACAAAAAAAACGACTAAGACGCAACGCGTCGTAGATTTTATCGACCGTTTTCCCTTTTTCGAAATTCGAATATAGCCCTCGAAATTATTAACGTTATTGTTTCAAGCCGTCCATGCACAAAGATTTTACATTATAACAAGATGGTGTACTATGAAAATGAATGTAATGTTAATTTCGATTCTATGCAATGAGAATAAAGATTACTTTGAAATGCGAAATCGCTTTACAGAAAATCGAGCCGAGCGAGATGGCGATCGACAGGAATATGTCCTTGTCTAAAGGGTTGCCATCATAAAAAAAAAACCTTTGTGGTATAACTTACGCAAAGTTTATATTTCTTCTTCTGGGGAACTTTCAAAATATTGAATAATTTAAAGGAATGATACGTTGGAATTAATAATGTCTTTTTTATTTTTTTTATTTTAAACCATGTTAAACGACTAGTTTCATGTAAAAGTCGGTGATATGGTAGTTTTAATTATAATAAATATGCAACACTTGGCGTCTGGACATCACCATTATGGCGGCGGCAAAAATAATTTGAAAGATTGTATTATTGTGACGACAAAAATAAAGTGTAAAAATGTGCTTATTTATTTAATAATGGTTCTCACTTGTTGTGTGATAGGATGCAAAAGTGAATCATATCAAGGTTGCGGTGTATCTTTTCATAAGTAAGTGTTTAGTCAACGTTTTATTTTTGCATTGAGTAGGGTGTCCATTTCGCTTGTCATCTAAAGACTGGATTTTTTACTGTTTCAGATTTCCAAAGAATGAAGAAATTAAAAAAAGGTGGCTTACCGTCATACCGGGAAAAAATACTAAACAAGTGATTTTCAAACGTTTCTAATGTAAGTCCAACCTTTAGATGATGATCAGTTCTTAAAGATAGTGCATTCGCATATAGTGCTAATGCAATAAAATGTAAATTTTCAAAGCTGTATTTTAAATGTATGAAAATGTAAAATTTCTTCTAAGACTGAGACTCAATGCTCATAAAATTAATACTTGAGTGAGACATGTGAGACATGTAAAGCAATATAAATTTAATATTTTGTTAAATTAAATAATGCTTTTATAAAGACACCGGGTTTTCATTTATTTCAAAGTTGCATTAGAGAGATTTGATCCCCTAAGATCTAGTCTACCTGTTACTGGGATCAAGTCTCCCAGAATAGGGGACACTTGATCCTTTTGGAAAGTTCTGGGAAAATGCAAAAAAAATATATAATGAAGCACTAATAAAATAATAATCAAATAATGAGGAACAGTAGGTAGTTAACAAAATTGCCTACCTATGTACGTTTTGTTTTTATAGAACTAACAATGGGGATCAAGTGTCCGCAGTTTCCCCAAGAGTTTGTGAAAAAAATTAAATTTTAGTCAATATTCTTGCTCCATAGAACCTTCAAATCGCAAAGTGTGTACGTTTGTATGAATAATACGCTATGGCCGGTTAAATGTGCCGCAGAGTGTATTATTATAGGTAGGTAAATAGAAAATCTAATAGGGCTAGCACAAACTTTTCGAAAAGTCGGTAGTCTCTTCGTATCGTACGTATACATAATAAGGAATTTTAATTTGGAACTTGTGTTTTTTTCATACAAAATTGCTTATAAATACTCAAACGATACTTTGAAACGTTCGTGCCCTTCTAGTTTGAATGGGCTTCACGAGTTTCCTAGAGAAAGCGATGTCCGACTCCCACGTGGGTTGGACTGAGTTTGACAAACAATAATTGTAATCGAAAATCTAAATCGTGTGTCACCTTATTAGAGTAGGACGCCAATCAAGTTATAGACATCTCACGAGGCTCGAATGCAAGTAATGAGTACGCCATCTAGTTCTTATATACAATATCTTTGTCCATGCATGACTCGTATGAGACAGCACTATCCTTTGCCTATTAGTCGGATAAGGACGCACGTATGTATGATGGACGGGCCACGTCTCCATACGCGACAGTCGCCCGTAGCTCTTGTCGCGTCGCATAGTTTCTCATACTGAAATAACCTCCACGCTTTTTATGCTCGCCTGGTATATTTAGATGATATTGTCGCTGCGTTTTCTTGAAAAAAAGTGTTAAGTGGATGATTTATATTAAGTGTGGGCCTGTAATGGGCTTCCGGGGCGATTACTTACTAACTTACTGTTTTGAGGCAGCCGCTGTTATGACGGGGCATTGATGGAATAATTCATGGTTTTTGTATGGACCTTTGTCGGCGACACGTCGATTAGCTTGCATGGTGCGTGAGACTACAATACGGCCACTTCAGGGAATCTTGTGCTACTGGGAACTTGAATCTATTTTTGGGTCGAGCCATTACCAGAATATTCACTCGAATGTTTTATTACTTAAGTAAGCCATAAAGATGGGCACACATTTTTAAGCAGGGTTATTTTTGGTGCCTACGAGTACACGATCTATTCGACTGCTAAAAGTAAGAAGTAAAACTGTAAATACATTTTAAATAGTTATATCGTTCTAAAGCTGTTAAAGTTTCTTTCTAACATCGAACAGCGTACGCTGTTGGTTTGCTTGAACAATCAATAAACGGATTTATAAATTAAGAAAAAAAGCCATCCTCCCAAAATATACACCAAACTAGTTATAATCATCTGTTTAAATAATAGTAGGGCGATAAATAAAATAGAAACAAACGGTCTAATGTCTTCGGAAAATAATAAATTATTATTTATCTCCGAAAGTCAGCCCGAAGCATTTTTTCTTCGGCACAAAAAGTTGCCATTCTAGTAGCGACGTTTTGTGAATGACTAAAATGTTTATAAATTATTTGAATTATAATAAAATAGGCATTTAATATTTTTTCTCATATATTTTTGTTGAGTTATTAATATGCGAACATTTAAGGCGAGTATAGAGTTACCCGAGTCGAGAAGTAGAGACAGCATTTGGATTTTCTACCACTAAAACCTTTAGGTAAAGTAATATAGGTAAAATTTACCAATTAAATAGACTATTTTTTACGAAAAACGAGTGAGAACTGATGGGGAGAGATCATCATCGATCGATCACATCGCGCATTCGTTTCGACTATTCGAACCCGAAAAGTCGAAACACATGCGCGAGCATAGGCTTATTACTCGTATAAGCCTTGTGGTTGTTTAAAGAAGTAATCTCTTCATTAATAGTATAGGTGCGCCTTAATGTTAGCCCCAACCTAGAGATAAGCATGTCGGTGATCTTCCTACCTTGTCCATACTAATATGTGATTTAAATGTGATTCCGAACTTGCTGTTGTTACATTCTGAGCACTAATAAATTAGCGGAACCATGTTCTTGAACGATTTTGATAACTCGATGGATAAACGAGCTAGAGAATAAATTAGGAATGAATTGAATAATTAAGTTCCAACGTGTGTTTTTGTAATTTTATACGATGTTTTTTTAAATATTCATAACTAACGGTTTGGTGTTACTATAGTTGATTTCCAGAAAAATATTTTTATGATACATTCTGAAATGTATACGAGTGAGGCGATCGAAAGCTTGTTAGTTATATGCTTTTCAACTTTTTTTTATCCAATGATAGCCCATATCATCATTGGGACGAGAAACCGATATGAATATGACTCTCGCCCTCGGTCTAGTGGTTTAGGTACAGGCTGTTCTCGGGGTTGGATTCCCGGGTATGTAAGAAAGTATATTGTTTCGAATATAGCTCGAGTTTCAAAAAATCTAACACTTTGTAGGTGACCCATCATTCCCGTCGTCGTCACATACTTTTTTTGGAATATTCACCTGGGGATGAGGAAAGACTGCATTTGGGTAGTTTCAAGAAAAAGATATAATAGGATGAGCTAGGAATACTATTTTAGGATGAGTGAGGAAAAAATAATACGTAGGATGAGTCGTCATGGGATGAAAACGGAATTACCCCTTTCAACATCATAGAATTAACAGTGTAAATCGCTGTTACTTTTATATTTATAAGCAAGAAATGCTCAGTTTTGTAAAAATTGTATGTGAGTCTTGATTTAAACTTTTGCTCGCGAGTGTACGTCCTAAAGAATGGCCTAATTTTTAACTGCAAAATACCTGCCTATGTATTTTGTTAAGTTATGTAGCTCGTTAATTATTTATAAAGTCCAATTAAGCAGTTTAAACATTTTATAAAATAAAAAACCAAAACTGGCATTCAGAAGTGTTGACCATATAAAGTGTATTATTCCAACAAATTAATTAGTTAGTTGTATGCACATATTTCTCAGCACACGCGAACTATGCTTAAAAAAATTAAGTGCTTTAGTTTATTCCTAATATAGTGAGAATTGGACATTACAGGGTTGTCACTTAGAAAAAGCTACTTTTGTTGTGAACATTATAAAAGTCGGCACTCACTATAACAAGGTTAAAAACTAGATTTGTTATACAGATCTACATATAGGTCACAGTTACGACACAGTAGTGACGAAACCCTAACCCTCAAATTTGAGGTAAACTAGTAAAAATGACTTCCTACAGTGTAAGGTTGGAAAATTATTCAGGATTGGCGAGTCTAGGTTACATTGAAACATTTGCTACCAAAACTTCGCAACCCCAGTGAGTTGTAACTACTACGTAATATTAGATCAATGCGCAACCCTTATAAAAAGGGAACTTAACCTACTGGATCCCTCACTCACTAGACGAAACTCAGCGCAGGCGCTGCTTCACGCCGGTCTTCTGTGAGACCGTGGTATCACTCCGGTCGAGCCGCCCATTCCGAAGCAGTGGCTCTATCACGGTTAGAATTAGGTTGTGTCATCGGCTAGTCCAGCGTTTCTCAAACTGTTTCTGTCTTAGGACCCCTAGTTATTATAATAACAACTACATTACAATTTCAAGGAGACTCCTAGAGATGAGATGACAACCATAGAACACACAGAAACCAAACCAGCATCGCATGAGGCCAGTGAAGCCTAACCGTTATTAATCAAATGATATCGTTCCGTTTAATTAAGCGCAACACCGAACCTGTTAACGTTGCGTTATTAACGCTATTTGCATTAGTTATTTATTTATAATCAACGCTTTTTGCAGTCAGTCTTACAATGTAACACTATGCGCCGTGGTAAATAATGTGCGGGGTAAATTGAAAGTTGCATCCAAGCAAAGGGTGAATGTTTAATAAGCCTATTTAGTAAAGTTATTACACTATTTGGTTGTAAAACCCTGATATAGAACGAAAACAAGTGTTCATGATAAGAGTGGAAATCAAAACCACGACTCATGGTGTCAAGTTTATTCACAAAATATTGTCATCGGGTCAAAAATGGACGAGGACAAATTTTGAAAAAAAAACATACTTTTAAGTTGCTATCATTTTGACTTTTAGTGTCGTGTGTCGAGTCGGTGAATAACCCTAAAAAGTACGACCGGAAGTGACGCATATACCGCGGCTCAGTTCACAACATGCGTAATTTCCGGAAAAACTTAAAAAAAACTTATTACATATAAGTAACCGAAAAGAAATACTCACATTAGTTTCTTAAATTGGCCTAGGTAGGTATATCTTTGAAAAAAAGATAGCCTTTAAATTCTAGCCTCGCCCATTGTGTAATAGACCATGAGTGATAAAAAAAGTTACTTATTTATTAATTGGCATTTCACTGTTTGTTACCAAAGTCTTTCAATAGTGAAATTATTCGTTCAAGTAATATTAATACTTAAAAGTAAACTTAAACCAAAATAAATCAGCGCCTATGATATTCAAATCTGATCAAATCCCAAGTAACGCGATAACGGTCCAAATTGATTTAAAATTTCATAGTTATGTATTTATAATACAAAACATAATTATCATTAATTTTATATAAGCTTTGCAAAGCTTATCTTATACACCGATTAATTATAATACTGGTAGCAAGTTGATACCGCGTGTCAGCCGATCCGTCATGTTCCGATACCGGCCACTAGTGAAGCGACCACTCCACTGAGGGGTAATGTGGATATCGATGGGAAATAACTTTTTTTTTAAATTTCCACAAGAACGTGATGATGGATATACTTAATCAGATAATACACAAGAACGATCAAGACAACAATATACCGAGATATAATTAGTACTAAATTACTAATCAGCTCAGCTTTAGTCGACACCGACTGAATACCGCTGTCCATGGAAATTTGCAACACCTGAGGCGTTGCCGGTTTTTCTGAGTTTGTACTGTTGAATGATGTATATTTGTGTGATAGACAGATAGATAAACATTTATATATACGAGTATGACTGACCGCATGGCGTATTTGGTGCCCACGACCTTAGGCGTATGAGGCAGGGTCAGCGACCCTGTCTGTGGGTTCAATCCTCACCCTGGACAAACATTTGTGTGATGAACTGAACACTTGTGTTTGTTCAGTGTCTGGGTGTTATACATGTAATTTAAGTATTATATTTATGATCCTCTGTTGTCTGATATCTGTAACACAAGTGCTTGAGCTACTTAGTGCGGAGTTAGGTCAATGTAATGAGATATTGTGTAAATTAATTATTATATTAAATAAATGTTTATCGATATTACTGGCGCACATCCTTACGGCCGTGGGCGTAATGAGTAACTTTAATTCTTATAAATATTCATACAATTTTTGTGTTTCTGCACTAATGTCGAGCGACAATAATAGTGATGGAACGATGTGATTATTGTCCTCTATGCGGTTTCTAAATAACTAATTGGGTGTAAAGTATTTAATAATGTTTGCATATGTCATTGTACGAGTCGCTACTAAAATATACAATGACATTAAAACTAATAATATTACCCACCTAATCGATATTGCGGCTTTGGCGGCTAATCTGAACAATCAGCCATCGATGCAGAACACATTTATAGTGCATAAGTGTATGCCAACATATAAGTACACTTTACTTCACTTTACTGTACATTTCACTATTGTGATACGACCGAATAGGGATATTAAAATGTACTAGGATATTATAAATACTCACAGGTTATTAGATGCCGCAAACAAGTAGGAACACTTTATTCTCTTACCGTTCTTACATTTCGATTGGATACCTTTGTCTGTGACACGACCGAAGAGGGATTCGAAAATGTACTAGGATATTATAAATACTCAGAGCTTGAAAGGTGCCGCAAAATTTTTCTTTTAAACATTCAAAACTATACATTTGCTGTCTGCATTAAAATTTCGGCAACGCAATGACAAAATTATAATGAGTTACAAACACTCAAGTCGTTTTACATTCCGAAGGAGACAACCCTAAAATCAATGACATTATCTGTTGGATATCATGTTATCTAACTTTACTTCTAAAATTACAATCGCGACAGTACAGTCCATCAGTGCCTCGGGAAGCTTGGCCACAGATTTTACCCGGTCTTAAGTCGTACGAGATAAGGATTAATATTGCATTTGAATTTCATATTTGGACTGGATGGACGGTACAATCAAAACCTACCTATACTAAAAATATTTATGTTTTTTCGTCGCCTTTACGAGGGGGCGCTGCGGGCGGTAGGCGCCGCGCCTTAACGACCTTTAGGTTTTTTTTGTGTGATAGGTGGCAGACGAGCAGATGGATCACCTGATGGTAAACGATTGCATAGACACTTTCAACGCCAGTAGAGTCACAAGTGTTCTGCTACATAGCTTTTGGTGCGTTTATATCATTCGGTGCACTTGAAACTTGTTGCGCATCGAAATATAATTTTGGTAACAACGGCAACGCATTTGTGATGCCTCAGGTGTTGCAGATGTCCATGGGCGGCGGTGATCACTTACCATCAGGTGAGCCGTTTGCTTGTTTATCCGTTATAATGTAAAAAAAGTAGGTATCATTTTGGTGCGCTTTAAAGTTGGTGCGTGGAGCAACCCCTCACCGCGGGCGGCAGGCGCCGTACCTCCGGCGACGCTCACAACCGCATAACTTAGGATTTCACTTTTCTGGCCGGGAGGGAATCGTTTATCTTTATTACAATTTGTTTACACGATTACCTTATATTTGTTTTGGGGTAATTTTTAATATCAATAATAAATTAAGAGGAATCTTTTGTAAATTGAGAAATTATGGTAATGACCGTTGATGGCGCAGAGCGGTGCGTAGGAGTTGGAGATCGATTCCGGATCGGACTCCTATACTTGGTATAACGAATTCAACTGTCTTTTTTTAGATGTAGCTGTCTATAAAATGTTTGATAATGTATTTTAACTACGGTTTGTTAAAAGTCTGTGATAAACTGAAGGAATCCTAAATACCACTTTGAAACTAAAATCAACAGTCATAGAATTTATTGCGATTTCAATAGGTAGTTTCTTGAAATCGGGAAATTAGCAGTTATATTTGAAGAGATATTGGAGTAGGTGAAGTAAATTGTTGTTTCACCAACGTTGTTATTAAAATATAACACAACATTTTGATCGTTTTGACCCATGTTATACACATTTTACAATACTTTTGATTAAGGTATTCAACCGAATAAAATTATCGTACTAAACGAATCGGGTGCCTCCACCACAGGGGAGTCACAAACCGGGGGCACAACCCACGGGATCCGGAACCTTAATTACGCGAATATTAAAAAAAAGATCCTAATTCAAAAGCTTTTTTGCAAAATTCTTTAAACCACGAATCTTTAAAAATGCCGTTATTGTAGTTATTTGTTAGTTTTTTCTGCCTTAGCAAAAAGGCGCACAGGAGAGCAATGTAGAGTCAAGAGCTACTCTACCAGCACGCGCTTGAGAGCGAACACGACACCCGCCCGCCAAGAGCCCTTGCGTTCAAGTGTGCACTCTCTAACACTTGATAAATGTAATTATAATATTACGTAGAGTATCTGTTCGGGGATCATGGTTATTTATTAGGCCACCCTTACTTCGTTTCGGGGCTTTATTTAGACCAACACCAATAGATGGCGCTGGGAGACGGATTAAATCGCGCAACACAAGTGTTTAGCATTTCTGGTTTACCTATAATCCTTGACGTTGAGTTTGATATTAATCTTTTGCCTTAAGGTTAGAGTATAGTAGACCATAATGCGCCATAATCCAATTAGATTTTACTCTTTTGGTGACAAATAAGTTCACGGGTTATATCCTGATGAATAGTACTTTTTTTCTAACAACAAGTAGCATTAAAATATAGCTTTTTTGGGATGTAGGAAAATATCCATTTTGACTAAAATGTCACTTGGATCACTATGGTTCTATTTCAGGAAGGTAAAGAAAATATATTTACAAAAGAATGAATAAAATATGTTTTTTTTTGCACATTTGGTAGGCAAGCTGTCCAACAGTCCAAAGGTCTAGTTAGGACATAATTTTCTTCTAAACTATACAGCCTACGCGGCAGCGAGATCTATCCCAGACACTTTCCTTTCAACATTTAAGACATCAACTAAGTACAGTCATTAGTTAAAAAAAGTTCTGTCAAAAACATGAAACATATTTCCCGCAGACATTCTGTTGTTAATCTCGCGTTTCACTCCGAAGCATTTTCATTGCCTCTCTCCTCTGCAATAAAATCGGATTCAATCATAAACATCATATCTCACGGACGCGACAAAAATAAAAGTTCGAACATTCCTGTTCATTATATTAAACTCGCACTATTTCTGTCTTCTACATCTAACATTGTTTAATCATTCTAAAGACCAGAGAAATTTGCTGCTGGCTGAGGTATTCCCTGAAAATAAGGGCTTTTTCATAGTGTGATTGCTTATTCAGAAATACAACCAATTTTAATTAAGTTTCCGTTAAGTAACCATGGGAGAGCCACGCTTCGGCGTGAACGGGCCGGCTCACAGAAGACCGGCCTAAAGCAGCCCTGCGCTGTTTCGTCGAGTGAGTGAAGTAGAGTCGAAGGCCCAATTGGGGGGAAAGGGGGTTAAAGATTGGTAGTTGTGAGTCTACTGGTATTGCACTTATGGGCGACGGCAATCGCTTACCATCAGGTGATCCGTCTGCTCGTCTGCTACCATCTAATAAAAATAAATGCAGAAAAAAATACACAAACAAAAAAAACACTTCAGACGATACCACATCAAATCTAACCGTTTACTGACGTTTCAAACACAAAAATAGTTCCACAAATCGACACATCCGCAAACGACACACCATTTCAAACAGCTGATACTAACCTCAAATTTAATAACACTATATTTCACAGCAACTAAAATAAAAAGGAATAACAGTAAAACATTCCTTGATATTATATTCAATACGCGACTATTTTCGTACGGGCATCAATTGAATTTTTTATGCGAGGCGCGTGAGGGACTGTCATTTGTTTTCATTATGCGGCTACCCCAAGGAAAGAAGTTTCTATAATAAGTGTGCGGTGCGGTGTTTTTTGGCGTTCGGCGAGTGGGTTTAGAAAACGGTTAGGTTATTTTTAATGTGAAAAGTGCCAGAAGAGCAAATGGATTACCTGACGGTAAGTGATTGATTCCACCAATAAGTACCGGTAACACCACTGGAATCGGTTCTTAGTTAGGTTTGTTATTCATTAGTGAGAGACGTTTTATAATGATAAGCAATGGAAATTCCTAATTTTTTTTACATAAAATAAAAGTGCTGTACAAGTGCACTACTTATCTCTATGGTAAGCTAGTGTGACACGGCCGAAGAGGGAGGGCGCAAGGCTTAACGGGCCTTCCTTCCCAAGCACGGGGTACAAGACCGCCCATATGCACACATCGAATTTGACATTGAAAATTTCTGAAGCAATTGCGTCATTGAAGGATTGAGATAATAATAATGTATCGTCAATCGATAAAGCGTTAAGGGTTGAGACATAAATATGAGTATCAAAAAAACATATACCTACGTAGATAGGTGAAAAAAATACCCTTTTGTCATTCCCTACGCGTACTCGAATAGAGAACCTCCTCCTTTTTTTTGAAGTCGGTTGAAAATTGAACTAACGCACCTATAATATTTCACATGTACTGAACCCTGATCGAACCACCTGTTCGTTCTTCGTCCCTTTTTATTTTACTGTCGATGTCCCGTGTGTTCAGCGACGGCCCCGTGTGATTAACAGGCCGCTGGAGCTGCGGAGTGCGATAAAATTCAATTCACACATTTGTAAACAAAAGTCTAACATTTGCGTTTTTATTATGATCGTCTTTATCACTTCACGCGGCGTCAACTTGTAGCATATTTTTTAGAAATTCTATTAGGCTAGCTAACTAGGTTAGAGCAGGCCAAGACTCACTATGGGCACAGAATACATAATAGTGCTATGGGTATAGTGAGTCTTGGCCTCCGATACACTATCACAAGTGATCAGAAATTCGGGCTCTTTTATTTAAATCTTAATCTTAAAAATCTTTTTAATCTTATAAAGTGTTTAAATTTGTGAAAACATGAGTAACAATACAGATGGAAATATAAATTTGATTGTTCGTAATTCGCCGTTTAGGCATACAAATTTATCTATGTCCACATTTTAATCAATAGTGTCAGCATTGATAGGTTTTAAAATATATTTTACCTTTTAAAGGTCGTATAGACGATGCGTTCCCATTTTAGTACAGTACAATATAATAGCCAAACTCCATTACCTGGGCTGGGGGGTTTGAAAGAATTGCCTCCTCCCTTAATGAGCGGCTAGGTGGCTATTAAGCTGTTAGCCCTTGTGTACTTGCACCTGGCGTTAAGTAACGGTGTTGCCACCATGTGATATAGATTCAGCCTTGTTTTAAGTACAAAATTGACATTATCTGTACTGGACATATTAGCTCACTAACTTAATTTAAACTCAAAATTTAAAAAAAGATATGAGCAGTAATATCAGGTCAGCAGTACTTAGCAGGTACTTAATGTAGGCATTGGGTCTAAATAAATAGTACATTTTTGTCTTATATTATTTTAGTAAAATGTAATTTGTTCAAAACGATCCGAAGGTAAAATAATATCTATCAAAAAAGAAAATGCTTGACTTGGTGGCGGAACTGCCGTGCCTCCCGATGCCTCTATAAAAATGATTACCGACATCGACAACTTTGGTGTTGCTTTACATTTCAGTAGAGGTTCTTTGGTAAAGAATCACCAATGTTATCCAAAAACTTGGTTAATGAATTATATTAGATCTTTTTGTTCCAAAAACAGAGTTTGGAAATATCCATAGCGCGGATACGCATGGTAAAAATTTAGGTACAGGAATTACCTAGGTATAATCAATTTAATTGTAATTTCAAATAAACGAATTAAATACGTATTTATCTACAAATTCAGATTTTTTTATAAAGGTACGACCTACATTTGGAAGAATTTTATCATGATGTTTGCAACACAACCAGGAGCGCATATTCTATTAATAGGTAAGTGAAATAAGGAGACGTTTAATGCGCTCCTTCCATTAGGAAGAGCCGTAAATTATACTCTCCTCGAACCTATACCCGCCTGGTGGATGCTGTGACAATTTTAATGTCATTTTAGCTGAATTGCTTTCTTCGTATGAAAAACTTACTCCACGACTTAATTTAAAATGCCATTGCCAAAGGCTATGAAAAGTGACTGAATATTATTATTATTTTTAACATACCTAAAGATATTGAAAATAAAAATAGTTCCCAGAGTAGGTTTACTGTTAATAGATATAACAAACAATACATTGCATTGGCATACTTTAAAAACATTACTAGCAAAGATAGGTAAGTAATGGTTTGAGCAACTAACTACCATTGTTACAACGTGTAACTTTTTATATAAAAAAGAAACTCATACAATAGACCACTTAATAAAACATATAAATAATTTTGATTGATTAAACAACAAGTACCAGGAGGGCATGAAAGCGCAAGGGGTCTACGCACGCACCCTCCGATAACCTCCGGAAAACAAATTAGAAAGCATAAAACACGATTTAGTGCCCAACGATTTTAACCCTTCCCGCGGTCTCAGTAATTCACTCCCGTGTAGGGGTTGTGAGAGTAGAATGTTCTCGGTTGCAAAAATCCTTTTTGCTATGACAAATTCGTGATTTTTTGTTCGGTGGGGTGATTGATTGACTGGGGATCATTATTGTGGTTAATGCAATAGTGCTTTAAAATAAATCATATAATTAAGGAGGTACAAATTTTTCGTAAGTGAAAATATTTATTAAGGAAAATGTCAAACTAAAATTACATTCATGCACTATTTTACTTATCAGACTTTGATATACTCCTTCCCTATACAGTTCATGGGACGCACTATAACGTAGTATGTTGCAGTAGCGCCAGTATTCAAATACATACATAATTATCGTTTTCCCCGACATAATCTCACATAAACTTTCCCCGAGCTGGTCCCACGTTCATTACACGCCGGAGACTCGGACCTGGCATTAATATTTAATCGACAGTGTTGCCAAGTTATATCCAGTAAAGTACTGGCCGAATATTGGATATTTAGTATCAGAGTGTAGGTTGTGGGTTCAAGTCTCAACTGAAAACTTTGACGATTTTTAAAGAGTTACTAATTATTAGCTAATTACTTGGACAAAAGTATGTTTCGAACTTTGAGAACATAGCTAGGGCACCAATTCGCATTAGGCAAGCGTGGTGATTAAGCCTAACCCCATCATAGAAGCGACGACTTGATTTCGACGATACCTATGTAGAAATATTTTTATATTTATTTGGGGTTTATCGCTGGGTTGAAATAAAACCAGAACTACTGCTACTAAATGTTTTAAAATTAGATCTATTATTTCAGCTGGCCACACTGAGCAGCTGATATCCTGAGGTTGGCGGAATTCCCAGGCTTATTGGCAACATTTGCCCTTTTATTATACAAGCAACAGGATCTAGAATTGATTTGGAATAATCTCATCTAATATAATGTTACCATGCTCATGAGAAAGTATCGGGACTACAGAAGCTCATAATCTCAGATAATTTGTTTGAACATTGTACTTGTGTGGGCTAATATCTAATAGTGTTGATCTTAGGCGGTAAAATGCTAAGAACGACCCATTCATTGCA
The DNA here is from genome assembly GCA_014851415.1 of Cnaphalocrocis medinalis. NCBI lineage: Eukaryota > Metazoa > Arthropoda > Insecta > Lepidoptera > Crambidae > Cnaphalocrocis > Cnaphalocrocis medinalis. The sequence goes on from CM026292.1 coordinate 5,324,397, forward strand.
GTGATTTGATCGCCAGTTGAGACGCAAGAGACGTGGGTTCGACTCCTCCACCAACACAAATGTTTGTGGATGAAACAGATAATTGAGTTAAGTCTGGGAATAGCACGAGGGAAAACCTTAGTTTGGGACCAGGTTCAGAAGTTGGTTTACCTTCCCTGTCTTTTTTTTTATGGTATAGGTAGCAGACGAGCAGGCGGATCACCTGATGGTAAGCAATTGCCGCCGCTCATGGACACATTGCAACACCAGTGGAGTTACAAGTGCGCTGCCACCTTTTATTCCCTTCCCCCCCGGTTGGGCCTCCGGTACCCTCACTCACTCGGCGAAACACAGCACAGGGGCTGCTTCACGCCGGTTTTCTGTGAGGCAGTGGTATAACTCCGGTCGAGCCGGCCCATTCATGCCGAAGCGTGGCTCTCCCACAGTTAAAGTCTGTTGGGGAGTCTGGTAAATAATGAAGCGACTGCCGTCTGTCTTCAAAAGGACAGACGGCAGTCGCTTCATTATTTACCAGACTCCCCAAATCCTCAATCGACAGCTTTGGACGCAACTGGGAATTACTCGTTAAGATGAGAAGAATACTCATAAGTTTGAGACAGCCTTATCCAACAAGAACTTTCTTGTACCGTCTTTACGACACTACCCTCCTCCCACCAAATTGAGCTATAAACTCCACCTGTGCAGGTTTCGGGCGGATAACAATCTCTACCAGTGATCCCGGGTGACAAAAAGCAGTATCCGCTTATACTCATTTGCTCCGGATGAGTCCAGCCTCCGGGGACTTGCTCTTACAATTTGCCAAATGGGACTAGGGCTGCCACAAATCTGTATATTATTTGTTAGTTATTATAGGAAAATCCCTTAATACATTTGATCTACAAAGGTCAACACATAGGAGTGATATTAATCTAAGATAACATGTTCTGCACCTTGTTAATTTAAAACAATAGGTACTTTATGATTGAAATGTTGAACAGGTAGTATTGAACTGATCACTAAACAAACCTAACCTAATTTACCATAATAACTAATCGCATACCAAAATTACAAATTCGGTGTTTAAGTACTCAAATAGTATTTGTGTTTTATAATTAATACAAATCAATTAAGTTATTACGAAAAAGTAGTAAATCATTTTTTTTCTAAAGCGATTAAAAATAACTAATTTAGGTAATGCATGTCGCACTATGATGTGATATTTTTAAGTTTCATCCGCCGTAAATTCGAGAACCAATTGAAAGTAGTTACGGCAAGCAACCCTGGCAACGTGGCGCGGGTTCGGCGCGCACCCTGCATGTTTTGACTCCGCCGCTTCCCGCGCATTAATCACAAGCCTAATGTATCGAGATGACACGCCATGCAAGTGCGCAACCCTAGCTCCCACACACACCAAAACCAACCTTACACTCATCGCGTCAAAGCTCAATTGAACTCAAGCAAATAACTTGCCGTGATCTTAAGGCAGTGAAATGGTAAATAAATATGCACTGTAAGACAACGCAGTGAAGTGCAGTTTCGTTTGTCACATTTATGGACAATCGCGATTTTATAGACCGGGAGCGTGACATTACAGTTTTGCACTTGCAAATATTTTACATCAACCTTCTCTTGTTAAATACAAAGTTCAATTTCCTGTAACAAATTGTGTTCTCTACTACAACCGCAAGATGGCGCACTTGTAATCCACATGAAAGCTTTCGGATTAGTGTTTGATGACATCATTATTTTTCAAATGACGATCGTGTTGCGATTTTGTCCGCTCCTAAGGGACAGGGGACATAAAAAATAGATGTAAGTAGGAACTTTTTTTAAAAATAATAAACATCGTGATTTATTGTGTTCTGCGCAATTTGTTAAGTGCCTTATTTTTTCCCAGGAATTTTCGATAACTTTCAAATTGGTTTCTTCAATTAATATTTGTTATCTGCTTTGGAGACATTTTTATCAATGATTTAACGTCGGCATAAGATTGCAGTTGTTTCTGTTGGAAATCGTTTTGGAAAACAACCACATTCTGTAATATTTAGCGGAAAATATAGTACTGTTTTAGTTATTTTGTTGCTTAGTACTCTTTGTTAAATATAGCTTTAGAAGAAGTAACTTAAATGTAGAGGTAACATAAATAATTATATAGCAAACGCAATCTTCCTATACGACGAAAATTCAAACAACAATGCACACGTAATCCAAAACAGTATTATATTCTAATAAATGCACCAAATCCTTAAAATCGCATGGGACGTCCCACCCAAGTTGAACGTTCACGATATCACTTAACTTTGAGCTTTAAGGTTTCGAAAATAAGGATGTCAAAGGGTGTACAGTATCTTTGTTCAAATGCAAGCTCCCTTGTTTCAATTTTCCAGCCCAGTGAGCCGTCCGCCGAGATTGAACCCGGGACTTTCGCAGATGTTAGCAAAAATTACAATGAATGTAATGCATCAAAAGTTAATAGCTGTCTGAGTACAATTATTGAAATTAAGTGCTATTATGACTTCATTAGTGCAGACACATGTTGTGATATCACACTAAAGTAGGTATCTATTTTAAGACATAATGCCAGATGTAAAAAAAATATACAGAAGGAACGATAAAAAATATCGTTGGATTTAAATATTTGTTAAACTTTTTAGCGGATATCAAAATATTTTTTATATGTGCTAGGTGGTAGCCGAGCAGACAGACCTGACCTGATGTTAAGCAATCGCCGCAGCCTATGGACAACAAAAATTACGCTGCTAATATATTCCCCTTTCCCTAAATTAGGCTTCGGTACCCTCACTCACTTGGCAAAACACAGCGCCAACAGAGCTGAATTATTTATTAATTAACTATCAGAGACGTAAAACAATTGTAACCTATGCCCCCGTACTACATTACTAATAATTAGAATCTTCCTAAGCGAGCCGACATTTTACGCCAGATCGTATCATTTCAGAGAACCTCAGCTATTTATCACAACCGGTTCTTTACGCTTTAGATTATATTAAATAAATTAAATAATATAATTAGGAACATAGATAATCAAGTCATCATTACTACGGTGTATTTCTAAAAACGCAGGTTAATTAAAAACTGGTGATCAATTACAAAGAATGTTACTGAGATGAATTTTGTACGGAATTTTAACATTTAACTGTATAAAAACGCACGTCTGTCTATTGAGGTAAAGATTTGAAAATCGGTACCTATTGATTCTTTCGTAGAACATGGTAAGTATGGTCTACATTTGTGTCCTAGAAATCTAAACTATATTATTTATTTATTCATTAGGACTAATGACTGACTTCACACAAGCCAGAGTAAGAGCTATACAATGAGACATCATGACATGCTAAGCTTCAACATTTAGGCTGTAACTCCACTAGCAAGTGAGAACAGCATGATACAAGTAGTAGTATCAATTTATACGTTCATTATAATATGTTAAGGAACTATGAAAAGTGTGTGTTTTGTATTATTAATAAATTTATAAATACCACAAATACTACTCAGTGACATACTCCACAACAAAATTAGATTCAAAAATATGTTCTACGACTCCCACCAGTGCATTATTTAATAGATCTAGCGTTCGAGGGTTCTAATCCCGGGCTATACACAGGGGAGCCGTAACACGAGACGGACGGACAAATAGATAAATTTGTACACAAATAACAGTATGTTATGCTACAAACCCGCCCGACACTTTTATGTTAACATTTTTTTGTGGAGAAACAGTTTTGGTCCCAGAGTAACTCCTTGCGTGACACCTTTACTGGCTTGATTTTTATCTAAATACGCGATGTTTGTTAATTTCTTTTGAACGTTTGTTTTTATTTCTTAAGTTTCACTTTTTAAGAGTGGTTTCATGTAGTTTTGTAATCAAGAGGAATGATCATAGCTACTCTGAATTGTAATTAGATAGTTAACTATGGAAATCTACTTTCAGTGAGATGTTTTCAATTTATCATCTTCTTTTTTGTTTTAATACATTTCTTCAAGTCGCTACAAGTAACCATTAATATCTGAACATTACTGTACTGCATAAATATCTGAGCAAGGTGCCAGTCATTAACTTCTGAACATACAACTAACCAATAATATCTGAACACTCAGTACTGCATTAATATCTGAGCAGATGTCAGTCATATATCAGGATAAACAAAGTACGTAAAGAAAAGAAACAAAGTGTCATTACATATTTGAATCTGAAAATTATTTTTAAAAGTGTGTGGCCAGGATGTAGGCATTAACAGTAATTGGAAACTAAGGAGTTTCATCAAAAAAACTAAGATATTTATTACCAACGAGCGGTCACGAAGCGAACATGTTAAAGATGATTGTATTCGTTTATATGATGAGATTGATGATTCATTCATTCATTCAGGTGATTCAGAGACACTTTTTACTTTTCGAATAACTGCTGTAACAAAAAAGTTGATGTCGCAAAAATGGCCGATATTTTGTTTTTTTTTCTTTAAATATCAAAAACCTATTATTTTTTGATATGATTAATTAAAAAACTCTCAGGGTTGTCGAAACTTTTTCCGCAAAAATAATCCCCAACACACCAAAAAACAGCCCTTATCAGTGAGTCAGTCATTGGTAATCGAGCTTTATATAAGTATTATGTTGAGCGACGAACGCGACGTTGCCAAATTGATTTCTAAAACGATAGGCAACCTCGCATTGGTATTGACGTGCGTGAAGGATGACAGTTCAGATATTATTGGTTATTGTATGTTCAGAAGTAAATGACAGCATCTGCTCAGATATTAATGCAGTACTGAATGTTCAGATATTATTGGTTAGTTGTATGTTCAGAACTTATTGGCATTTTAATTTGTTCAGATATATTTGGTCACCTTGTCTGCTCCGATATATCTGATGGCGACTGTACAATAACGGATTAACGTGATTACTGCATAAGACATGTTTGCTTTCTAAACATAAATATACAAATCTTAAACATCATAAAATCTGATGTGGTCCTTTATGGTATAATAATGATGGCAAAATCGATATTTATTTTGAAATTATCAAGTTTGAAAACAATAAAGACATTGATTTTATTCGTTACCAATATACCTACTTGTAAAAACACTCACGACGCGTTGAGCGCTCAATCGAACGCCGTTCCGAAATCGAATAAATTCAGTTAAATGCATCAAAAACATATTCTCCACTTACCTCCCCAAAACAAGGTCCTTGAGGCACTCCTCTTATTATTACCACTTACCTTATACCGTATGTTTTATTTTACGAAGAACCCCACACATACGTGTGACATAGAATAGTGGTGCACAGAAGGTTCATTGCTTGAACTTCAACCCTTGATGTGATAATTAGTTGAATTTATTTAAACAATAGAATTAACTTTTTGACTGATTTCTATCTTTTATCGGATTGATTAAAAAAGAATCGTTGGTATTTTTAAAATGACGTGTGTACGTCGTATTTATTTTTTGCAATTCAAATCTTTCTATGCTATTGTGCGTTCAACACTACCCAAGAAAGCCATATGTAAAGAAAACTTCAGACATACGAGTACCGTTTTATAATCAGCCTGAATCTCGATCCCTTTGCAGGGTATAGACCTCCTCCTGTGCTGGCCATATTGCCTATGTTTTATATGAAAAAAAAAAACACAAACACTATTTATATTTGCTCTAATTTAAATTTCACAAGGACTATTATAAGGTACAATATAAGTATAATCGTACTTTAATGTTTTATAGTTGTAAATTTTAATCTGGGAACTTTAAGGTTTTTAACTTATGTACGCACATTGTGTTATCGTAGGTAAAAACAAATGAATCATGTATTATTAATTCATAAATAAAAATGAAAACTTCTACCGGCAACACTATACCAAAACGCCAACAAAGTGTATGAAATGCTAAAGACTCAAATGAATGCACCTTCTGTACTTGCATTTTATTCTCTGTCCCACGCATGTATCCCTTATCTTTGATCAGCTCGGCCGGGATAAAGTACAAGCAGCCTCGGAACAGCTCGAGTTTCATCAACACTTACCTGGAAAGATAAAACAGATACGTTACACAGGAAAAAAGATAGAAAAAATGACGCAAAGGACCCAGTAGAGATAAATTGCGAACTTGGAATTTGTGAAGTAATGTAGATGATGAATTTATAAGGTGAGGTATACGAGTACATCGATTTGTATAGTGTGTCGATACATAGGATTAAAAGGCCACACTGTAGTTGACTAAATGAATTGATCTTTTTAACTAGTTGATAATTAATATGAATTTAAGGGAAAACATATTGGATTTTAGCTATTATCATGTTCTAATACAAGATATTGTAGAAATATTGCTGAACATAAGATATGCAGGTAAAAAAAATACACCGACATACCGATATAATATATCAATTTTGTATTGTATCCATTTTTATGCGAAATAAAACAAATATGACAACGAAATACGAATTAAATTCGAAGATGCCTTGTATCGAATGGCAAATTTTACCAACCTAATATGCAATCTATTATATGTAAGTAGTTTGAGACTAGACTAACTGATATTTGCATCACAATCATCATCATCAGCTTGGTGTAATCCATTGCTGGACATAGACATCTCCTAATGTTACGGCGGTGATTCTAACCAAGGGGTGAACCGTTCGTTTATCGCCTCTAGTATAAAAAAAACTAAGAAAAGAAGTTGATAATGAAATTGGAAAAAGATTTATATCAACCCATCGACTAACAATTTGATTAAGTAACCCAGGTGGTACTACCAACAAGCCCGCGACCTTTCCACTACGAGGGAACTTGACCCACGCACCTCTAGTTGTGAACAACAATCAAAGCTAGCCACTGTGATATCTCTTATCTAAATACGACGCATCCTAACCAAATTCTAACGATCTTCCGATACTCCACTAGTGATGTGCTGTGATAAGTTACATATCGATAGATCTCACAAAACGAACTAGTTACACTCAACAACATGAACTGAAAGTTTACAACAATGCAATAAATTCAATAATTCTAGGACTATTATTGTTAAGTTCTCTTGATAGAGGATGGCCTTTACTACAGGTTAAGGTCGTGCTGTCAGCACATTAAATTATAAAATTCTTCGATTTTAGCGAGAGCATAACAGCAAATAGGAGATAATAGCACTAGTGCAAATGTTTTCCACCCACGTAAAATATTTAATACATTGTAATTTTATGCAACACAAGCATTTAATATAAGTGAAAAAGTTTTTAATTCTATCGATATTTCACCTATTTCCTCCCATCACTAACCTCCACACTTATCTCACAAACCTATCGACTCTGAACCTTACTCCCTCGACATAAGACTTGATCACTTTTTACGGCGATAGAATCCCGTAATAAATAACTTAATTACTTTAATTGGCTCTTGTTTATCTATACACATGCTCCGTAAGTACTCGACATGGTGTTTTATGATCTAACTTCACCTCTACTTGATTTAGGGTGCTGTATAAGCATAAAAATCTGGTGTAGTCTGGAAACTTTCACCTTGTAAAATATGGCATACTATTTTATGTGCGTTTCTTAGAAAAAGTTGTTCAGTGTCAACAGTCAAACTGTCTGGCAATAGAAAGCAAATTACTTCATACAAAGGTTATATGAAGTAGAAAGAATCAATATTCTTGATGCAATCCTCAAGAAAGGTGAATCAAGTGTTTGGCTGGAAGAAGGATGATTCTGCTTTCATAAAAAAAAAATTAATAACTGGCTCCTGTGGCTTACATTGTTCATAGATAGGTGAAGCTCTTTAAAAATTGTCACATAATAGCTAAAAGTGAGCAACATAACAGGACAGACCAAAATCATAAGATTGTCTTTATTTAAAATAGTCTCCTTATCTCTAAGTCAAGGATTTTTATGGTAGTTTCATTCACTGCGTAGCAGTAGCTACGTTTATTCTAAGTACGACTGAACATGCTAATGCATCGAACGAGCCCGAGGAGAAAACTGTCACTTCCCAGCCATTCAGCGCTCGGTCCACACATAAATAACATCAGCAGCCGACGAGAACAATCGATGATCCATCGGCCGCGTCACCGGCCACTCAGCGCTCCACAAAAAACGACCAGACACCACTCCCGGGAACGCAGCACATAAATATATCAAATCGAAAACAATAGCGAGACATCGCATCACACACCATGACCCATGGACATATTTCAAAAACTAAGATAAAACTAAAAAGTCCATCAAAAAAAAATCAACGCAACCAAAAACCAACATCGAAAAAAATACGTGATGGGCATTAATTAAAACGGACCCGACCAGGAATCCAGAAAAACAAAGAAGTTAAACAAACCTTCGCAGTGGGAGCCCCCGCAATGATCATCATCTCACATTTTTAATCATCGGACATAAAATTATTGTTGACAATCCAAAAGTGACCTTAAAATTTGAGATTTAGAGATGGGTCTGCCTGCGTGCGACCGATAAAGAGCTGTTGAAAATTATTTTTTGGTTGGATTGTCACCGTTGTTTTAATGGTATTACGCATTGAGGAAGGGTTATCGCCGGTCCGATCGCCTGCGCAGGTAAAGGAGCAAGATTGATTGGGAACGACCCGACATTTTTATGCCCGGACCGTGGATGTCGTCGACTCGAGGTATAGTTTATTAAATTAGTGGTATCCATCAGACAGAGACCTGCCATTAGCGCGGGCGACCACGCTCCATCGGCGATCGCCGAATGAAATGTAAAATTAAATGATTTGGACGACGTTGTTGCAAAAACGGTTTCTCTGGCAAATGCAGTGGAATAAAATTTGCAGGCGTATAAGTAAATATTATTCCTAAAAGCAGGGAATCGTAATTTAAAGATCTGCCGATAAGCAATGGTATTCAAGAAAGAGGGGTTTTTTGAATTTTTTTCTTTGAATTGATGATTTTAACAAGCAAAAAGGGGATTTGCCCTGATGTGTTGCATTGGTATGGTATAAAAAGGCTTGTAGATCATTAGGAGTACGTCGGCGTCGGCGCGGGCGCGTTGACAATGCGCGTCATCGCGGCTGTCACAGTGACAGCGCACGGGCGGGGATTATGACCAGCCTATGACAGACAAACAAAACGACAGCCCAGCCTTAGCTGTTGTTGATCCATTATTATTTTTTTGTTGACATCGTTCTTTATGCTTTTTGTTGCTATGAGTGCGTTTTTTGAAATTCGAGTACATCCCTTTTTGACGGCATTGATCATTGGCGTATGAGGCAGGGCTATGCGCCATCGGGCCAACCGATACAAAATAATTGATGAAAGACTTTTTCATCAAAATCTATATAATTTACTTTATTTTTAAAGTACATGTGATATATATATGTAGGTACCTTATAGCCTATTTACTTATAACATTCAAAGGTTCATATTATGTATGATTACGAAAGAAAATGATAAAAGAGCAAATTCTGAACATCTTGCACTACAAAGAAATTCATAAACTATTACACGCATCGATGAACAAACAAATATTGATGCTATTTTTAGAGATGTTTAAATTCAATAACTGTCTGCTCACAATAACCAATTTATGGATTTATCCATACAAATAAATGTACTGTATTATGAATAGAATCACTCAAAAACATGGTCATGAATACTACAAACAGGGCATGGGGAATAAATCTAAGATTTCACTATAGATGATCTCACAGGATTAAGTAACAATGCGATATTGCATTACCGGCATTTTTGTTGTAGATACTTGGCCAAGAGTGAGCCGTTCTTAAAGTGAGGGTTCCATCTGAAGGTGTTTTATTTCCCTAACGGTTTGGTTCACAATATACGGATAAGTTCTACATAAGCAATATGCTACTTTTTGCTACCATAAACACTGTTGTTGCGGTTAGCGTAATATATGTATTATGTCACTTTACTTAATGAAGTATATGGATTTGACAGATAGAAATCGCAACATTTATCTTCAAAATAATTTATGTGTTGAGTAGCTATATGACGCTTATCGTTAACTTTGCGTTTGATCTCCCCTGCCACCCCGATTGGGCCTCCAGTACGCTCTCTCACTCAGCGAAGCACAGCGCAAGATCTGCTTGACGCGGGTGCTCTCGACTTTTATGATCCAAATGGTCAACCAACGTCACCCAAAATCATAAAATGTGGGTCAAACAAATCAGAAAGGGCCATTGATCTGCTAATAAATATTTATTTAACCGGTGTCTTTGGTTTTGCCTTGTTTTATTTGGTTAGTTTTTTTTTATTGCAGCTGCAGTTTTCAGCTAAGTCTAGTCTTTAGACCTCGTTTAGTTATAAAGAGGTACCTACCTACAAGTAAATTTATTCATGTTCTACTTAACCCTAATTCTCGCATCGCAACCGGTGCTCCGGCGCATGCAACGCAGACAATGCTCAAAGCCTTAAGACGGGATTTGGCATCAAAGGGCCTCGAGACAACCCGCATTGTTTCTGTGGCCCTTTTGGGCCTTCAGTCTGGGGTAACTGGACCGAGCTGGGCGCGGTCCCACTGGCGGAGATTGGAATAGGACTAATTTTTATAGTGAGGACAATCAAGATGACCTCACTCCGCCTGATGGTAAGCGGCCGTGAATCTTAATTTAGCATAAAGTTGTATCTCGTAGCAAACTATAACTAGCAATAATTTTATTTTTGTTATAGCAACATGCACTTAAAATACAACATTAAAAACATAACCCACCACCCACCTGAACCATTGATGAATTTCAAAGTGTATTTACTTAGATTACAAGAAATCTTTCGGTTAATTTTTCATAGATGTAACGTGTTATGGATGTAACAGTAATAACCTAAACTATGATTGTTTAATCTTTGAATATAGGTATATAAGGTGAAGATAAAAGACCTTCCATTTCCAGCCTTACTCTAAATAGATTCCAGCTTTAGATAAAATACATCGTGAAGTTACCTATTTAACTACATAATGACACTCCTGTCGTTGGGACTTCCTGTCGTTCTAGGGGCCAGCCCCCCAATTGATTGAACTCATACCGAATTTCGCGCCATTTAGTTTTCCAAAAGAAAATAACATATATAAACTCTCGTACTACACGTAACTAAACGTTTCTCCGCTCGTACTAATGCCACACCCTCTGGTACTTATAGCTGAGAAGGGCTTTTCACGGGCGTCTTTGTGCGAAGGGCGTGTGACGCGCGCGCAGTAATGGGCCGCGTTTTGTAAGGCGACAAAGAGGTGGATCCGCAAGTATAATGTGCGCAAATCAAAATGAAAAAAATATATGAACTAATGCCCTTCTACCGATATTTCGAAAGCCTAGAACGCTAGGCCCTTCTATGTTCATTTATTTTGTAGACCGCAGACTGTTAACTTTCAGAAGCTATATTTTTGAGTCACTGTGTGACATGCGTTGTCGCATACGACGTATGCCACTAGCGCGATGTAATCAACGCTCAGCGCTATCTCTTGGTTCAGTTTGAGACTACCGTCCCGAAGCAAAGTGAGCAGCGAGCTCACTATTCAGTATAAATGAGACTGAAAATCAGTAGTTAAAGGTAGGCAGCGCACTTGTGACTACTGGTATTGCAGGTGTCTATAGGCGGCGGCAATCGCTGACCATCTTATGATCCGTCTGCTCGTCTGCCACATTAAAAAAAAAACTGACGCGTATAGGCCTCTTCTACGTCCCCCTGCCAGCTTCATCGATTGTTTCCCTGTTACCGTTACAATATCGACGGACCAAACGGGCCGGTAGTCTACCCATAGGACATCGCCTCAATCTTGGCTGCCCTGTGTAAGTTTTATAGCCCACCTCTGATCCTTACGCAGCTACAACTAAATCACCGCAATAATAAACCAACGTAAGACGTCTACTTGTAACCCAACACTATCAAACGTTGAAATTAAATCAGCCGCAAGCGCATCCCTCCATAATAGTGTTGTTCATTAGTGCGGAAACGTTAGTCGATAGCGTCGATAGCGGAGACAAAGGACGGCGACTACAAAGCCGCTGGCAATCAAGATATCACGACTAGGCGGCCAAGCGATGAGCGGCGAGCGGGTTATGTAAGTGTAGGTCCCAATTGTCGACAAACGAGCAAGCAGGTCACCGGTTGGTAAGTACGAGTAATCATCGCCGCCTAAGAACATCTGCCAGATCAGAAAAGTCGCTGAAGCATTTCTGGCCTTTTAGAAAGGGGTAAGCTCTTCTGTTGTTAGTAGCGTTGACCACATTTATCTTCTGTTCTATTACTATATGGGTCAATTGCATTGTAAACGTCAAGACACTTATGTATCAAAGTCAAAGTCAAGTCAAATAATTGTGCGATGTAATCGACTTCCAGCGCCATCTCCAGTGGAGCCAGAAGAACGCTTCTAAACATTTTTCCTTGCGATATTGACGCAAGAAGAAGACAGAACCTCTATCGCCAGTAACTTATACCACTGAGTCATACTGACTAGCGGCTGGCTTGCGCTATGCGCAGGATTAGTGCAACGCAACGGAGCGCGCGCGCGCACCAGACCTGACGTAATGCGCGCCGGCGCCGGACAGAAATTTAGACTTATCCTGCATTTTTATCCTTTGGATCGTCTTAAGATCTAAAAATAATTATAATGAATTCACACAACATTTCATACATTGACCTGACTTCGTATTAAGTAGCTTAAGCACTTGTGTTACAGATATCAGACAACAGAGGATAACAATCACTTAGACACTGAACCAACACAAGTGTTCATCACACGAATGTTTGTTCAGGGTGGGGATCGAACCTACGACCTTTGGCGTATGAGGCAGGGTCACTACCAAATGCGCCATCCGGCCAGCAGTTATACGAAAATCTTGTGCTCTGCGATCAACCATATCAGAAGTAGAAGAAGTATACTGACGTCCCACTGCAGGGCAAAGGCCTCTTGCCTAATACAGATTGGTGATCACAAAATCGAGCCAAGTTCGAAAAATTCGAAACATAATTTTGCTCGATCGAGGAATCGAACCCGGAACCAAAGTCAAAGTCAAAGTCAAAAATATTCTTTATTTGCATAAGCTTGTACACAGCACTTACAAATCGTCATGCATCCAAAAATATTAAAAAATATTTAATTTAAGAAAATATACAATTTAAATACAATTTAAATACAATTAAATATATATGATGATACATAGGATAGACTAAAAAAATAAATAGACATAATGCGATTCTACCACCGGTATCGGAAAGTTGATTCTGACGAGAAGATCCGGCAAGAAACTAGCCAGTTACTCTTTTTAATCGCCAAAGTTTTTATTACAATATTTTCCTCATACCACTCCCACAGTCCACTAACCAAAATTAAGAAAATTGTTAAAAAAAAAGCTAAGAATGAGGTAAACCAGAGCAGACCAGTCCCCAAGGCGGCACCTGTACACAAATCAACAAGTTTTTTTTCTGTGGTAGCAGAAAGGTTAATTGTAGTCAAGACCACTGCCAAAATTTTAACTTTTGGTGTTGCTGATGTCAATGGGCGACGGTAACTTACCATTAAGAAAATGAACCCGCTTGCTCGATTTGCCCGATCTAATAAAAAAATTCTTGAAACTTCGTAGAAAATAAAAAAAAGCTATAAATTACTATCTTTTACTCGCCTGAGTCACCCAATTAAAGTTACAGTTTGTGCTCAATCTACCGTGGCACTTTACTGCCTATCAGGCTATACAGTAGCTTAATGAGCAATAAAGTCAACTTCAACCAAGGAACTATGTGTGAAGGTAATTAATACGAGGTATCTACCTCGTATTAATGGTCCACATATCTATGTGGACCATTAATTCAAAAACGGTTGTACTTATCCGTTGTACTAGATAAGAGGCAAGCACGGCAGCGAGATGCGTTAATATCACCCCGAAGTTATCAAACAAAATTCACAAGAAATGTTATACAAATACTCTTGTGACGTCACACGCTATTCGCCATATCTATGGAGCGTTGTTTGGCTAGCTTAGAAGAATGATATTTGAAAGTTGTGATGTTCCAGGTAGTTTAAATGCAATTTGAGAGGTCTTTCAGTTACCTAAATAAAGATATTGTCAAATGTCGAATTGTTATGATAATGATTAAGTTGGTAAAAAGAAAAGGTCCATACAGAACACTTATGAACATCAATATGTTTACCACTGGTTCGGAATTTAGGTAGTCTGGACCGAGAAGACACCAGCAAGAAACTCAGCAGTTGCTCTTTTCAAAAAAAGTTTTACAAAATGTCTCAATGAATAAAATAACTTCCTCACAGAAAACCGGTGTGAAGCAGTGCATGCGCTGTGTTTCCCAGGCCCAATCCAGGGGAAGGGGGATTAAAAGGTAAGTAGCGCACTTGTGACACCACTGGTGTTGGTGTGTCCATGGGCGGCGGTAATCGATTACCATCAGGCGATCCGTCGGCTCATCTGTCATCTATAACATAAAAAAAGTTATTTCAACCTCTTCATCAGACGGATGGTGGTCCAGTACTGTGTATTTCTCGCGGAACTTTCTATAGCGTTACTTAGTTTTGTGGAACGATTTGGCAGCAGTATTTCCGACGGTTACAACTTAGGAACCTTCAAGAGGAGAACGTCCAGTGATGTCAAAACTGCGGTGGTTTCGTCGACGCATAAGTCACCAGTAAAAATCTTAAAACACGAGGTCATTGATTGTTTTGCGCACACGATAATCAATCAAGACGTATCGCCGCGTGCGCAGAACGAGAGTGGGTCCGATCTTTTCCTCAAGCAGGTCCCAAATAAATCAACTTCAAGTAAGTTGTTATCAGTACCGTCTTTTCCATAATGTGGGTTACACACCGACAGCTAAGCTAACTTTGGTTATAAGGAAGAAGTGGCTTGTCAAAATGAATAGCAGAGTTTTATAAAATAGACCAAAGCGAAGCTAGAAAAAAAACGAATATTAAAATCTGAAAATTCGGTACGCAAAAAGTCGATACTTTTGCATCAAAATAAGATATTTTCCCGCAGTAAAATGTATCCTATATTTTAATTACGAGTGTTAGCTAACTCCATACTAAATTTTAATAAAATCACTCTATCCGATTAGGCGTGAACACTTAACAAACATACACACTCCGTTTCCGTTTTAATATAAATTTGATCGGGATCATAGTAAAATAAGGCAAAATAATCGAAGATAATTGAAACACCGATATTTTGATTCCTGAACTATTTATGAAGGCACTATGTACAGAACCATGGTGGCCGAGTTTCAGTGCCACTTGTCAAGTTTTTTCTTTAGTTTAGGTATCTTTCGAGAAATACAAAACCATATTAAGAATTAAAGTAGGTTAATTGTAAATAAAACAAAACTTTACACAAACGTAACATTTCACAGAGTTTATTTTCTGTCAATACAAGTACAGTTACCGACAATTTCTAAGAAGTATGCAACGTTAAGTTGCCCATAAAAACGCATATATTTACATCGCAAATTCAGTCTCGTTAAGGGCCACGGTAATTAAAAGGGGAATTTATTAACGCAAGCTAATTAGCCAATCTCACCATGCGTGTTTACATAGTGACTTTTGGTTGCGTGCCATCCATTAACCATGCCCTAGTAGACTAACAAAGAAGCACAATTAGTATCATCATCATCATCATCAGCTTGCAGTCCACTGCTGGACATAGGCCTCTCCTAATATTCGCCACTCCGAATCGATTTCTCGCTACTCGCATCCAGTTCTTGCCAGCCATCTTGCGCAGGTCGACACTCCATCTGGCTTGAGGCCGTCCTACATTACGTTTACCAAGACGTGGTCGCCGCGCTCCAGAACTCGTGTACCCCCGGCATTTGTTAGTTTAGCAGTTGCTGGTATGGCCGGTCCACTGCCACTTTAGCTAGCTGACTGTTACATTCTTCTAAAATATGTAGATATCCATACCTGTGACATTTGTCACAAAATGTATGGATCAACAAACATGCTCTAATAACACGGATAAGCCTTTTTGTTTACTTTAGAATTTACCTCTTTATATAGGTAAATAATACGAGTATAGTTTAGATTTGTAATAACAATAGGTACCTACTCCGCGGCTCAAAAACGGGACATTTTTCTTCACAAATCGGGGCAATCTTGTTTTCCAGTGTGTGTTGACTGTTGTTTCGAGACAACGGGACAGATGACTGAAATACGGGACAGCCCCGTTCAAAACGGGCGGTATGGTCAGTTTAGTAATGTGGCAGGTTGATGTGTTTATATTAGTGTACCTACTATGTATGATCCTTCATATTGTTACTATCATTTAAAGAAGCGGAAACCACACGTAGATAAGCAATCAAAACACACCCTTCTACAACCTCTGTACTCTCCATTAAATTCCTGTAACACGCTGGAAACTTTGTCCGATCGTAAATTGTGTACCAGGCGAGCATAAATAATAACAATTCTTAGCACTAATTAAAAGCTTGTTCTATTAAACAGTGTGCGCTGTAATTCCCGAAGCGCCCCGTTGCGATTTTATCGTTTGGATAGCGTCGAAGCTTTTTTCATTCGGATGGTACCAGTTGCCTTAATATTTAATTAAATACCGGACAATATCACATTACCATTACCTACATCACTTATTTAAAAGCAAAAAAATCTGAATCAAAAATATAAGAACCCCCGAAATGTATTTACGGTATTTTAGGGCGGCGTCCATCTTGGATTTAAAATTTGTCATATTTTATGTATTCTATCTATGTACTTGTAAACCCTTTCATACCTATATCAAGAGAATTAAGTCAAAATGTGTAGTTCATCAATTTGTGCCTGTGCGACACTCGACATTGAAGTCCAATTAGAGATTTGTATGGACTATGTATGAAATTGTTCTCCCGGTGTAGCAGGAAAGTGGAATGCTTCGTAGCATCATATTGAACACAAATTTGAAGTTACGCTAAAATATGATAGTACACTACATACATCATAAAGTCAATAAATAAGTATGTAGCATAAATTATCCGTAGCTATTAATAATTGCATTGTTAATAGCCTAATTAGTATATTATGATAGTGTTATTACTATCGTAATTTGACGCCAATTACGGAGTGTGCAAATATTAATTACAGTAATAAAACATTTAACTGGCATTGAATGATTAAGAATGCTTCCAATAAAACCTTACACAACTAAAACTGCATTTACAAATACGACTTTACGGTTCGGAAATACGATACAAATTCCAATTCAAGTACATTTTCGAACGTGACTGTCCGAATCATCGATAGAATAACAAACAGAGCCTAAAAGTATCGACAAATAATGTGACACCACTACTTGCAGTAGTTGTAGCCCCGCCCCTTCGAGTACGGAGCTCTAAAAATAATTGCGTCCCTTTCTCACGCTAATCATAATGCCGTATTTAATTATCCGTGTTAGTATAATCGTAAATTATAATGTAATTTATTAGTGGTAGGCGAAAAGTGAATTCGGGACAAGTTTAGACATTTTTAACGACGGTCTAATGGCGGTTGGACGTTTTCATTGTAACTTGGAAAAGCAATAAAACTATTTGAAGATTATGAATAACAAGACTTCAACTAAAGATAATTTTATAGAGCCATTAATACACGGGCTGTTATTAATAAACAGCTTTTATTTTCACTATCGCTGAAATAATGCGCTGTATTTCGTAGAGTGAGTGAGGGTACCCGAGGCCCAATTTGAGGGAAGGGGGAAAAGTTTGGCAGAACACTTAGTGAATCTACTGGAGTTATGGAGCAGACATTTGTCAGGAATCGGGTTTGTTATAAGTTCTATGTCATAACTTTGTTTTTTATGTGATTAGGTGGCAGACGAGAAGACGGATCACCTGATTTGAAGCTATTACCGCCACCCATAGACACTTGCAACACCATTAGAGTCACAAGTGCGCTGGCAACCTAAAACCCACATTCCCCCCATAGGGCTTTCGGTACCCTCACTCAATCGGAAATACAGCGCAGGCGCTCCATAACGCCTTCTGTGAGGTCGTGGGATCATTCCGGTCGAGCCAGCCCATGCCGAAGCGTGGTTTCCCTCTGTAGCTTGTGAATCTATTGGGGTTATGGAGCAAACATTGCCAGAAATAGGTTTTGTTACAATTCCTATATCATAGCTCTACTACCTGTTGTCCCAAATGTCTACCACTATCCTTGCATGAAACTATAAAGATCATCTTCTTAGCATCTGTCACCAGCTCGGACGGATTTGTATGCGTTAAGTTTTTGTCCTCGGCGATGACAGCTGGCGCCACTAAATCATGCGCCGGAGTAATCCGGCGGATTAGTACATGATTATCGGCCGGCAATTTGTACGAACCGGCATCTGGGTATGAACTTAGAACTTACACATATAATGTGAAAAAATGAATTATGATTGACTGTAGGTGTTATTGAAGCTAATTAAATGAACGCAGAGTGCGTTATGTGGGGCTCTCTATCTAGATCCTCAAAATGGAGCCCAGAGGTTTGCGTACTACAACTCTAGCGCATCGGGGATGTTCGAAGACCTTCACTGACTATTTTTATATGATCTGTGTGTTGGTCGAAAGAAATGTTTTCATTCACAAGACACTAGCGGCGCATCCGCAGTACCATACCTATAAAGGGAGATCGTGGGAATCCAGCTTAGCCTCCCAGGGGAAATGCTTAAAAACTTCAGGACTAGTTCAACATTCACAAACATTTAATAGTTTCAAGTCGAGATGCATTTAATAGCTTTCATTATTTCCTCCCGTCAGCGATGACAACTGGCGTCATTAAATCATCGCGCGAGTCCCCGAGGATTAGTGGCGTATTAGCGCGGCCACGATTTGTGGTAACTGGGTTCAGGCCGGAATTAACCAGACTTACCCAAGTGATGTATCGGTGGAGGAAATTAGACATTTGTTAACTTTGTGTTTGGGTTTTTATGAGGCGTCTTTGTTTAATGGTTTCGAGTTATTTTGGAAATATGGAAATATAATGGAACTAAAAAGCGATGGAGTGACGATCTTAACAGCTTTACAGTCGATTGGCCACAGATAGCGGTGGATAGGGATCGATGGAGGGACTCGGGGGAGGCCTTTGCCCAGCAGTGGGACAATGCTAAATTAAAATAAAAAAAAATGAAACTAGCACTTGAACGGAAAATAATAATCTTATGAACAGTGCAACACAGAGTTTAATGAAAATAAATTGTGTCAGCTATATTACAAGCTGAGTAATCTCACTTGGGATGCCAACTAATGGAGTACAAGCCCACATATCCATCTAAACATTCAAAGACGATTTTTCAACCATAAAAGGCGTGACACAAAATTCGCATCACAACAAATCTCATTACACGGTGCGCAAACGCAGAGAAGCGAAGCGGCGCGCGCGCACGCGTCGCCACGTGGCTGCTCGTGCTCTTGACGGAGAGGGATCAAATTGTTTATTTGCTGACTAGTGAACAAAGGGATGAACTAGGAATTAGGCAAATTAGAGACAGAATAACATCGCATGGTCTCTCAAAACTAAGCGGGAGGCTAAAAGTAAAATTGGTAGTGAAGCAGCAACTTTGGCTTTAGCTCACATGAAAAATAATTATATTATACGGTGAGAGTCGAAATCAAAACAAAAATTAGTAGCTATCTTAGTCAGGAAAACAACACAAAAACCATTTTCATTTCAATTGTGGTTGAAAATCTGATAGGATTCTGATAAGAGGCTAAAATTTAAGCTAGTTTTCAAATTTTCAAACGTAAACAGCAAACATGTTGAGAAAGACATTAAGTTTTGACTTTTGGGGGTTAAACATAAAACAATAAAAAGAGGAACACTTACTGTGTTGCAAACATCATTTGACTAAATTCACATAAGATGTTATTTATTTATTTCCTTCGGTTTTATAAGCTTGCAAAACTCATCCAATTAAATACCATCCAAAATTCCGGAGCACTTGAGTCAGATCGCCCTGCACTTTCTGCAAAAGTAAAGTGCATAACGAAATAAGCGGCAAATGAAAACTAATGTCAATGCAGGGAGCTGGCGCGATGCACAATCTAATTACAACCCTCGAGAACAAAACATGGAAATGGTTAGGGGACTGTGCTGTTGGAGATCACTGTGCAGCAAATAAAGAATTTTAAAAACATGAGGAAAATGTTTGCAGTTACCAAAAAATATTATGAATTGAACTAGTATCTGTGTTTGTTTCAAATCGACTTACATCTTAGACTATTGAAAATCAGAACAGAATTCTATGGAATTCCTGATCATCACACGTCCACATTAAGTTTTTTAAATAAAATTCTCAATATGCGGAATATCAATAAAAATATTGGAAAGGGCACCCGATGGCAAGTGATCACAGGATTTTCAAAAATAGACCTGTGATCGTTGATAAGTAATCACTAGCCTTTAAGGACCGTTTCTTAAAGTTTTCTTGTCTTATCAGTTCGAAAATGCATCTACACGAAACTAAAGAAATCTCAAAATGTGAAGTAACTATTACTGTCACTATTTTGTAAGTTACCTTGGCATAAATAATATAATTTGCAAAGAAAACTTACATTTTCAATCGAATTACGATAACTTTGTAAAATGACACTTTCATCGCTATAATAGTTGACCGTCCTTTCACTCCAAGCAAAATTGTTTCTTTTCCCCATTTCCAAAATCCATCCAATTCCATTTGAATTGTATCGCGCAGCTACAAATCATCGCTCGAAGGGTTGTTGGTAATCACTTTAGGAGCAGCAATCGCGTTAGCCCCGGCTCATTACCCGGTATAATCTAATTTCGTTTTCATTACAGCTACCCTCTTACTCTGCTTTATGTTTTGCTGTCAAGGGCTCGTTGACTGTGTTTGTTTTTGGAGTAGGAATTAAGGCTTATTTGAAAGTGCTCGATATTGTGAGGATTGTTCGGTTCAGCGTGTCTTTCTTCTTCTACTTGTGTTTTATTACTGCTACCTACTCTTTCTCTGTGCTTCTTACTCTGCTTTCTATTTAGCTGTCAGGGGTCGTTGACTTTTGAAGTAGGAATTAGGACTTATCTGAAAATAAATCAACATTAAGATAAGCCTTATTCTATTCAGATGGTCTCTTTTTCTTTCTATTTTATTAATACGAGTATTATCCTTTTACATACTCTGTTGTATGATGGCTTTTATCTGCAAATACAATGATCGATACCTCTCTTTTATTCGTTACTAGCGCGAGCTTTAACGTGATATCGAGAACATTCTATTCGATTCTCGATTTTTCTGGAATTTTGGATGGACATTACGATGGGCTTACTCTTGGCTTTTGATCCTCGGAAATTGATCGCGACTTGGCTTGATAAAGGTGGCCACTGCGAAATCGTCCAGCGCTCAAAGTGCACTAAACCTTAGATCATTAAGCCATCTGACGCTGACTCGGATCATTCCAATATTTTACTCGTGCGAGTATCGATTTATTTATCGTATCGATAAATCATGCGCCGATCATTACTGGTAATAATTTATAGTAAGGCAGCGCGGTCGGCGCTTTGGAACTATAAATCAAATTGAATCCGGCGCCCGCGCACCGGCCTATCATAGATTCCTAACTCTGGCTGTTTGTTTTAAATATTATAATTTAAGTGGCGTGTTCTAAATTCTTTTAATGTGGCTCGCAGTATAGAAGATACACAGTAAAGTAGTAAGCTGCGGGTTGAATCGATGTGGATGAAAAATGTTTCCTGCTCTATCTGGGTATGCTTTATTACTACGACATAAGACTTGACTGTTTGATTAGGTACATAAAAACATACATACGTACTTAAAAAACTAGACTAACTGGGTTATAGTAATACTACGCAATCAGAATTATTCAACAGGCATAGATATCCACAGTTGAAGAAACTTTTCCAGAGTACGGGTTTCCTTGCGATGTTTTCCTCTACCGTGCCGATTTTTTGATAAACATACGCACACAGGTTTCAAAATCCCAGTTATGCGAGCTTGTTTTAAAACTTACGACCTTAAATTTTAAAAGGGCATTCTCAGCCTAAATTGCAGGAAAACATTTAGTAGTTTATACTGTCTTTTAATACTCTAGAATAGAGAGGACGAGTAGAGAAACAATCTAGTACGTCGAACAGAGAATGTATCAAGGTCTGCAGAGTGAGCTGTAGTTCACCCACGGATAGTCATTTTACTGTGGCAGTAGTAAGCTTTTTTTCGTTTATCTGAGTAACCTTGTGACCTCTTATAAGGCAGGTTGCCTCTTGAAACATGTAAATCAATTCTAATTTATTTATCTAATTCCTGTACTGTGCATGTATGTATGTACGGGGCGAGGAATCGAATTGGTTCAGATGTTTTTGTTCAGATCCGGCTAAGAAGGATTGAAGAATTTGGATGAACTCAGATAAGTATGTACTTATTAACTTTGCCATCGATGTATAATTTTCACACTGTCTTCTAAAATACTATAAAGTCATCAGTTTGAAACATAAGATAGATAGATACTCTTTATTGCACAACACATTACAGAACTTAATGCTAATAGTAATTTCCAAATACAATATCGGCGGCCTTATCGCTTATAGTGATCTCTTCCAGACAACCTTTGGGTAGAGGAATAATGCAGCGAATTAACAAGGGGTAAGGCAGTGCAGATCTTTTATATAGGTAATAAGATAAATACATCATAATAAATACATAAATGCTTACTAGTAATAAATTAATACGAGATACTGCTATAATTTTAAGCATACATAACATAGGTTGCCTGGAAGAGATCGCTCATAGTGATAAGGCCGCCTTTGTTGTACATTACTCCTAATATAACTAGTTTTTAAGTTTTATACCTCTGTTTTGTGTGCAATAAAAAGTATATTCATTCATTCATTCATTCATAAGCATATATTATTCCATGCCAACGTAAACTTCGTGTGCTGCCGTCGGTCATTCGCCGAAAGAGTAACGGTACCGGAGGCCCAATCCGGGGGAAAGGGGAGTTTTCAGGTTGAAGGCGTGGGCGACGATCGCTTACCATGTGGTCTGTTATATACGAAAGTATAAGAAAGCCAAACAAAATTAGAAGGCGCCATTTAACTTGATGGTTGTTTAGTGATGTTTAAAAGTTATGAAACTCAAAGGAATTAAGAATGGACCGCATATCTACAATACTTGATCTTCTTACAAAAATTATGAAATGAACGAGAAAAATGTTTTGAATGAAAAGTTGATTTTAATCATTTATAACAATGCATCTCTGAAAAAATTTTCAGAGCCATCAGCGAATTCCCACTGAAAATATTGCTACAGTTTTATCATCCTTAGAAAGCGATGAAAGCCAGTCCGAAGTAAACAAACACAAGTATTGTTTAATACTCATATTCATTACAATCGTCATCCTCCCCACGGAGATCCATCAGTGATGCGCAAGCGCAATGCAAATAAATGAACAAGCTGCGCGGCCGCTCCGAGGGTTGCCACCACCACATAAAACCACCTATCACATAAAAAAACCGCCATAGCCTACATTTTATTTATTTAAACTTTATTGCACAAACGTTTGTTACAATAGGCGAACTTAATGCCCAGTGGAATTCTCTACCAGTTAACCTTTGGGTAAAGGAGAAAAGACAGTGGTGCGGCGAAAGGAGTGTCAGTGGTCTGTAGAGGTGTGCATTGTGGTAAGTTAGAGGAGTCATGTCCGGTTTCTTCCAGCTTGACGGCCCTGGCGCACTGCGTCGGCGCAGCAAAGGCGGCGCCGGCGCGCCCGCGGGCGCACTAACGATCCCCGCAATTGATTGATAAATCAACACTCCTTTACCCACAAACACCACAACACTTGCACAATATAACCCTTATTGTTGCATACTTAGAGTGCAAGAGCTGTAGCACAAACGCGACTGGTAGGACTTGCGCGTGCGCTTTGAGAACACCGCCCGGTGTTGCCAGGTCGCCTAACGTTGGGTCTTTTAATTTCATAGGCAGGTGAGAGTTACTCCCTACAGTGGAACATAGGTCTTGTAATATGACTGGCCGAATGGCGCATTTGGTAGTGACCCTGCCTCATACGCCAAAGGTGATGTCTGCAATCCCCCAACCTGGACTATCATTCGTGTGATGAACATTTGTTTGTTCAGTGTCTGGGTGTTTATATGTATTAAAGTATAATATTTGTGTTTCCTCTGTTGTCTGATATCTGTAACACAAGTGCTTAAGCTACTTAGTACGGAGTCAGGTCAATATGTATATGAGCCTTATTAATGTAATTTATCAATATACTAGTGGCCCGCCCTCACTTCGCTTCAGTAATTCAGAAATGAACTAATAGATGGCGCTGTGTCCAATTACATCGCGCAAGCGTTTCGTGTTTTCGGTTTACCTATAAGCCTTGTCGTTGTCTATAGAAGTTATCTCTTTATAAATAGTCCAGATTAGCGCAGTTTTGATTTAGCCAGTGGGTAGACATTAACTCCCATGTGTACAGATTACGAAAGTTACATCCCGAAGTATGACCCATAACTCATCCACGCTATTACTCTGTCATACAAGCTCAAATGGATTGCTCCTAAAGAAAAGCATAGCAACGACGACTTTCAAAGAAAGGCATCCCAAATGCGGCCGTGAAGGCGCGACAATTAAGCGATTGTGCGCGGCTTTTTGCCGCCGGCACAGTATGCAGCTTTTTGCCGCGGGACGGGCATGCGGATTTTTGCCGCGCGCGGCATGCGGGGAGAAATGGACGTAGGTAATGAAGGTAATGGTATTATTGTTTGTCTTTATTTTTTAATTTAATTTCGGATCCGTTTTTGTTTTTTAATATTTAGCTACTTTTTTTTCTCTATGTATTTAAGTTGATCTTATTTATTTATAATACACTTTACGTCGCCCAAGGCTCAGCCTAAACATCAGCGAAGCAGCGGCCTCTATTTGCTGTAGCAAATGCTGAGGTTGTGTCTTGTTGGCCGCAAAATGTACATTACTTATACTGTAATTATTTTGTCATTTGTTTTTGTGGCCAATAAACGTTAAATATCTAATCCATCTATCTATATAAATGCCATGGAGAAATGGTGGTATGGTACGCAAATATAGTAATGCAGCATTAACCGCAAGAAACAATATGTTTTTTATAGCAGCCGTGCGATTGTTACAAGGGAATAGTTTTGATCACCTTACAAAGCTATCAGAAAACAGCACGAACAACGGGTTGACCCCTTATTCATCACAAAAATGTTTATCTACAATAAAATTAACTTTATCGTTATAGTATTCATAATACAGAGAACGCTAATCAGACTAAGATTACACTGATCGGCGTAAATAGTGTGTGTACGACTATTCAGTATAATAAAACAAATCGTGCGCATGCATCGACGGCGGCATTTCTAACGCGCGCCGATAAAAATGCAATGTTTCAATCGCCCGCGCACCCGCACTGGGATGCGCGCCCGCAGCGCTTGTGATGTTTAGGGTTCCACGACCTTTACGTAATATTTATAGTCATCAACCTAAGTAGATGATCAAAATCAGAAATTCAATACTAATGATCGTAGTTCGAGTCAGAACTGTGTGGCGTCAAAGTGATTCAAAAGTATGTGATTGCAAATAATACCAAAATTTTTATTATACAGATGCCAAATTTTCGTGATCAGTTTTGTCTCCAAATGTTATGATGATGCTATACAAAATCATAACTCAGCACCATATTGAAATCTTTCAGAATCAAGGCTACTATCGATTGCAATAACTTTTTTTAATCTTGACATTAAAGTGACAAATTATCCTGACAATTTAATATACTTACTATAAACGTAATAAATACATAGTTACGTAATCTACTGTAAAAAGAAAGAAAGAATAGCATTTCAGTTGCAGTTTGTAATAAAATATGTTTTTAACTTTTACGTTGCATAAGAAATGAACTTGATATAAACACAACGCCAAGCACAGTCGAAACGTCAAGCGGTAAGTATTAAAATATTTATTATTTATTTATTTATCGTCGCGTTTAGTCTCGTTTATATCAAGTTTGTAATAATAACACAAAGGAATATTAAAAACGTTGGAGCCATGAAGTCCTTGAGTGGAGACCGCGACTCGGTAAACGTAGTGTTGGACGCCCTGCTACAAAATGGGATGACGACAACATTCGAAGGCTGGCTGGAGTGAGTTGGATGAGAGTGGCCGAAAATCGGGAGCGGTTACGTGCATTAGGGGAGACCTATGTCCAGCAGTGGACGAGCGTGGGTTGCTGATGATATTAAAAAAATATTTAAAACCTACAGAACCGTCTGTGATCCCGAATCACGCTTAGCTACATTTATTTATTTTTCAAAATACCCGAGTATGTTTTGGTGTGGAGTTATGCAGACGGGCAGTAACATTTGATGGCGGCTCGGCATTCTAGCGTTCTAGAGGGAGATTATTTTATTTAATTGTGAAATTAAACCACCACGTTTTTTGAGATCGTTAAAACCCGATACAGATCTGGGCGCACGGCAGAGAGCGGCCCAAGTGACTGAAACATGTGCGATGTTTATCGGTACGATATTTATGTCAGTGGAGACATTTTTTAAATACATCTGAATTTTTAAGTACGTTCGCTATATTTTTTCAAAGTATGCGGTTCGATTTCATTTGTTAATTAGTTTTAGAACTTGGTATTTTTCCGTACCTTATTACAACCGTACGTACGAATATGCAAAAATCTTTTGCTTGAATTTTTAAAGAACTTTATCGCAATTAATGAGCTCAGATTAAAAGATTAAAATAATACCGAGCGAAGGTATAAGAAAAAATGTAACAAAAGAGTTAAATATATCCGGTTATATAGAAAATCCGACAGAAATTAATATAGAATTTGAGGGTGGACTCACCCGGGACACCAGGGAACAAAAAAGAGATAAGATTTTTGGATGCATAAGTCTTGTCTGTACCTAATTGTTCTCCGATTGGTGTTAACATCAATACGAGTTTAACATTTGTGCTGATCCGCTTTATATACAACTTGGCTACTTTTAACCACAGAACACGTTGTGTAACAGAGAGGCAAAAATATAAAGATAATGACGATCACAATTTATTCACTAGTGTAAACGCTAACCGTTGATGGTCACATATCTATCTAACTTTACGAGCCGACCGTAGACAAGCTGCTTTAATGATATTAACAAATTAATTCGTTGGATAAGTACCGTGTTAGATATTCTAGTAGCGTTTAGTTTTCATTGGTATTCAATTTTTATTAACTTGGCCTATGCAAATAAAACCACTTCAGCTTTATGAATATTTCGACATACCATTCTAGATGGTGATTATGATATATTTATCACACCGTTATCCTTTAATCAAAACTATTAGTATTATAATAAAAGACGTGACTGTACCCTCACTTTGCTGAGGTGATTTTACAATTAAATATTTTTCGACGAGAACTTAGAGACATTCGAGAGAGGAGCTACTCTTTCCTAAAAGGTGGTCAACGTGCCCTCACTTACTTACTTACTTAACCCAAAAAGTATACAACACTGTTGAAAAGTTACCTCTGTGCCTCACAACCATCAAACCTTACATGAACTTTTTGCATCATCTAAGTCCTAACGGTTACCGAACCCACGACGGTCGGTCACTCAGAAACTCGACACCGATTGATCGATGTACCACCATCCACAAACGAGCCGACAGTTTAACAAAGATTATCACTAATATTGGATCAACGATGCTGGCCTATGTACAGACAACCAAACGCTTGGTTGCTACAATCTGTCAAATTCTTCAATTGATATTGAGCCGAATTTGTTTGACATTGAGGTGAGAATCGAATGGAGAAATAACTTGAAGATTGTAGTTCTCGGATACTACAAAGGCACCGTCTAGTGCGAGAAATATTAATTTCGAAAGCAAAGAGAATGTTTGATGGTAATTCATCAAAATCTAATGAATTCGCTAGACATTGCCCATCAATTGTTGGGTTTTCGATAAGTAATTTCAATCAATCAAAACATTTTATGTGTACTTCGAAATGAGATAGATATCATATCTAAGACACCGCCTTCATATTTTATACTCTTCCAGGTCTGTAAAACCAATTTATTTTATTAATCGTGCAAAAAGAATCAATCATCTTATCTCAGATTAAGATTAGATCCAAACACTTTTGTTTCAGAATTTTCTTTTATTTTTAGATTGAGAATCGAACCACAACCTATGTCATATGAGAGTCTATACTAAATGTGCCAATGAGACAAACATGCTCATACTATTTAGATCGTTAAGTTTATCCCTACAATTAATTCACCCTAAATAAGAAGAGTTTAATTATTGAACTTTGGAAAACCTGTTTCCTTTTTACAAAATCATGATTTGAGAGGTGCACTTTATTAAAAAATTTACTCACAATTCTAAATATTTGTTAACTGTATTGGTGGCAGACGAACTGTTGATCACCTATATGGTAAGCGATTTGCCGTCGCCCCGAGACAGAAAACAGAGCCATCAGAAATGTGTTGGCGCCGGTTTTCTGTAATGCCGTGGTATCACTCTTGTCAACCTTAGGTATTCATGCTGAAGCGTGGCTCACACGGTAAAAGCATCTCCCACGATCAAAATCTGTCTCCAACTTGAAGTGTCCGAACTCCGAAATAAATTAGAAAGACATGAAAGCCAAGCGTTGGTACAACGCTGAAATATTTCACCCGTTTTTGTGCGCACACACCGGTCGGCATGTTTTAAACATGTCATACATGTGTCCTGGTGATTGGGACACCATACACGACAACGCAGTTTTTACCGGAGCGACGAAATATCCCTTGAACACGGGAAAGCCACACATACATAAGTTATGAGAGGTCTGTAGATGGAAGCTTTGAGTTGGATGTTTCTTATGAGATAACCCAAGTTGGGCAGCGGATTTCTCGCCTGCTTCATCTTTATGTACTGACTTCAAAAAAAGTAGGTTACATTTGTGTTCTTTGATATGGGCCTTTCTTTTTGTCCTTTTCGTTCATGTTCGTCAGTTTATAATGAAATTGTGTACCTATTTGAAATGCGCAATTGGCACAATTATCCACGTAACCGCATGTCATACGAACGCCTTTTTCAATTGACGATTGTAATACGACTGTAAGCATTCGTAGATGCAAGCATCTAGCGTAGAAATAACTGTCGACGAAGCGGTGACGTCACGAATCGTCAGGCGTTCGTCATGCGGTGCGCGCAGTAACATGTCGCTACTCGACCGACTCGTCACACGGAAAAGAAGAAAACTGAGACGTTTTGTACCGTGATTGACTATTTCATGAGGCAGCGTGGACATAACAAATAATGCAAAATACGCCAATCTCCATTGTAGGTTACAAGCATCCCACGAAAGACGACTGTGTGGATAGCAAGCCTTAGGAACACACTTGCTTGGCTAAAAGATACTAATGGGAGAGATTGCATACACTAAAAGATTAATCGGAAGCGGCTATGCTAGAAGGTTTGGTAGAGCGAAACATGCAAGCCTTTTTATGTGTACTTCGAAATGAGATAGATATCATATCTAAGACACCGCCTTCATATTTTATACTCTTCCAGGTCTGTAAAACCAATTTATTTTATTAATCGTGCAAAAAGAATCAATCATCTTATCTCAGATTAAGATTAGATCCAAACACTTTTGTTTCAGAATTTTCTTTTATTTTTAGATTGAGAATCGAACCACAACCTATGGCATATGAGAGTCTCTACTAAATGTGCCAATGAGACAAACATGCTCATACGATTTAGATCGTTAAGTTATCCCTACAATTAATTCACCTAAACAAGAAGAGTTTAATATATTGAAACTTTGGAAACCTGTTTCTTTTTACAAAATCATGATTTGAGAGTGCCTTTATTAAAAACTAGCGGCCGCCCGCGACTTCGTACGCGTGGAGTTAATTATTGATACTTACCGTCATATTTTGGACAATCCACACAATATATTTTTATAAATTGTAGCCTATGTGTTATTCTGATGTATAAGCTATATTGTGGTAAAGTTTCATTCAAATCCATTCAAAGTGCATTACGAAAACAGCCTTTAACTCGCAATCTAAATATTTTTTATTGCATTGGTGGCAGACGAACTGTCTGATCACCTGATATGGTAAGCGATTGCCGTCGCCCCAGAGACAGAACCAATCAGAAATGTGTTTGGCGCCGGTTTTCTGTAATGCCGTGGTATCACTCTTGTCAAGCTTAGGTATTCATGCTGAAGCGTGGCTCACACGGTAAAAGCATCTCCCACGATCAAAATCTGTCTCCAACTTGAAGTGTCCGAACTCCGAAATAAATTAGAAAGACATGAAAGCCAAGCGTTGGTACAACGCTGAAATATTTCACCCGTTTTTGTGCGCACACACCGGTCGGCATGTTTTAAACATGTCATACATGTGTCCTGGTGATTGGGACACCATACACGACAACGCAGTTTTTACCGGAGCGACGAAATATCCCTTGAACACGGGAAAGCCACACATACATAAGTTATGAGAGGTCTGTAGATGGAAGCTTTGAGTTGGATGTTTCTTATGAGATAACCCAAGTTGGGCAGCG
The DNA here is from genome assembly GCA_014851415.1 of Cnaphalocrocis medinalis. Classification (NCBI taxonomy): domain Eukaryota; kingdom Metazoa; phylum Arthropoda; class Insecta; order Lepidoptera; family Crambidae; genus Cnaphalocrocis; species Cnaphalocrocis medinalis. The sequence goes on from CM026292.1 coordinate 5,354,872, forward strand.
GATTTCTCGCCTGCTTCATCTTTATGTACTGACTTCAAAAAAGTAGGTTACATTTGTGTTCTTTGATATGGGCCTTTCTTTTTGTCCTTTTCGTTCATGTTCGTCAGTTTAAAATGAAATTGTGTATCTATTTGAAATGCGCAATTGGCACAATTATCCACGTAACCGCATGTCATACGAACGTCTTTTTCAATTGACGATTGTAATACGACTGTAAGCATTCGTAGATGCAAGCATCTAGCGTAGAAATAACTGTCGACGTAGCGGTGACGTCACGAATCGTCAGGCGTTCGTCATGCGGTGCGCGCAGTAACATGTCGCTACTCGACCGACTCGTCACACGGAAAAGAAGAAAACTGAGACGTTTTGTACCGTGATTGACTATTTCATGAGGCAGCGTGGACATAACAAATAATGCAAAATACGCCAATACGAAAGACGACTGTGTGGATAGCAAGCCTTAGAAACATACTTGCTTGGCTAAGAGATACTAATGGGAGAGATTGCATACACTAAAAGATTAATCGGAAGCGGCTATGCTAGAAGGCTTGTTTAGAGGTAGAGCGAAACATGCAAGCCTTTCTTATTTAGCCTTATATACAGTATGTATTTGTAAACATTTACATCCCTTTAACCATGACTTTCAAAAATCATTCTGAAAAACATTTGGAAATTCGTCGAAAATTTTTGCGACTCCCCATACAAAATGACTTAGTCACCAACTTTGTATGAAAAGTTGAATTTATTCCAATCAAATATCCAAAAGTCATTGAACAAATGTTGTTCAAAATGGTTAGTAGAACACGTGGTTAAAGGGATGTATATGTTCACAGATTTCTGGTAAACAGCAAGATTGCAAATATCAATCAACCGTGTCCGTTCACGGCCCGTGCTTTCTTCATCTAGTGCGATCTAATGAGTTCCACGCTCCAATGCAGTGGTGTTTAGACTCTAAGACGGGTGACCGGTTGCGCAAAAAGCGCAACAATACGCCGAGACATCTCTCAACACGGTGCCTTAATACGGGCCGCTTTTTGCAAGCCACCGCGTTCAGGCGCGTTAGACGTGTATACAGTCGTACCAGAAAAATTTGAGCGATTTATAGCTCAAATAGATTCATCATCATCAGCAACCCACACTCGTCCACTGCTGCACTCCATCGCTCTCGATTTTTGGCCACTCTCATCCAGCTCAAACCAGCCAGCCTTCGAATGTCATCATCCCGTCTCAGGGCGTTCACTACGCTTACTAAGTCGCGGTCTCCACTTAAGGACTTTACGGCTCCAACGGTTAAGTTGTCAGTTCTGCGGTTAATGATGCTTGATGATTAGCTCAGTGGATACGGACCCGCCTTCCACCACCATCTCAACAAAAGGAACCATATTGACAAACGCTCCCGCTATTGAGATTCAGGCCGGCAATTCTCGTTCACTCTAGATTAAAGTCGAATTAAGAGATTTCATACATTCCTCCATACAAATCTTGAGTCTATTTCGACTATAATGTCGTGTGCAAGAGATTTTCTCCCCAGTGGTAGAATATATCTGTAGGTACCTATTTTCACTTTACTTTAAGCAAGGACATTGGACAGAGAACAAGAACTTAGGGAGTTAGCAGTAGAACTCTACAGACTAACTAAAAAAAACTGAATGGATCAAAGTTTTATTAAGAATGCTTCTATTTCTTAGTTAATAAGCTTATAATTGACGGTTAAGGCAGTCGATAATTATCCAAATTCATTAATAACGTGGTCCAGGGTTATCTACAATTGCATTGTTTCCGTGGCCGACTGTACGATCAATTCACAAAACCTCTTCATCCATATGTAAGCGACATACGAACAATGGAACATAATTATGTAATAATATGGTATTTCACGCAGCCCTTGTATTGTAAGTACCTGCTGTATGTGAGAGAGCGAGACAATCTGTCACGCTAATCATCACTTTTTTATGTGATAGGTGGCAGACGAGCAGACGGATCACCTGTTAAATAAAAGTGACTACGTACCGTTTCGCCTTTCAACGACTGGTGTACCAAGCAAAAAACTTACCTGTAACAAAAATAGAAAAAACACGTTAATACCTAATTTAATATTTTTTTATTTCTTTTAAGACAATCAGCTGATTCAAGAATGCAATCTGCGAACTGAGCCGTGTTGATATACAATGTGGCCTGTCTCCATTGATATTAGGGACTTCTACAAACCCCGGCACGAAACTCTAGCGGTCGGCGTAGGTAGCGGGCAAATTTGCGTACTTGTGCATAAGCTCACATATTTCTGCGTACTCAAGGTTACCGCTAGATATTTGTGCCGAAAAAAGTGGCTGTGACATACGGACGGGCAGTCAGAAGACAGGTACACATGACGAATCTATAACGTCGTAAGAGCCAAAAGCCTTTTAAAAGGCATAAAACAATTGATTTTCCATTGTGGCTGTCTGGGCCATACGAGTTAAGGGTTCCATTTTTTGACACTCGGCTACGGAACCCTCAAAAGAAAAAAATAAATATCGTACGTCGACGAATAAGTATCGCTAGTACTCGTATGATTACAAATGTTAGATGTAGGTACGCCGGAAAGCCCGAGCCTCCTTCGGCCGCGGTCGCACTTTTGGTCGCAGCGGCTGACGGCTCCAAAAAGGCGCGACACGGGCCGGCCCGTCACCTGCGCGCGCGCAGCTTTTTGCGACTCACAGGGTTGACAAAGTCACAGACACCAAAAAAGTCTGACTCTACCAAAATATGCTGAATGTTAATAATTATGTGGACTGTGTTGTTGGTCTTAAGATTATCAATATCTAGTCAAATTAAAATTTTGTAAAAAATTGTGTAAGACGGCTGCGCTTGAGATCCCAGCTTCGATCCCCGGGTCGGGTCAATGATTGATCTTTCTGTTAAATTCTTTTTCCGAAGCCTAGCATGTTGTCATGTACCCTCGTGCTTCGGATAGCATGTCCAATTTTTATGTGATAGGTACAGACGAGCAGACGGATCAGCAGATGGAAAGCGATAGCCGCCGCCGCAAATAGACATCTGCAACACGGGATCATTCAAGAATTACATAAGCAGATTTTTTTGAAAATTTAGCCCCCCTCCCCCCCCCTTGTTAAATATTATAATTTAAATTATACTTTTTCTTCCTGAATTTATCAAAAGTAAGTAGAGTTAAGACCCCTCCTCCCCAAATCGATGCTTACGTAATAATTGAACGATCCCCACGTAGTCACAAATGCGTAGCCAACCTTTAACCCTCCTTCCCCCCAATTCTTCCAGTACCCTCACTTACTCGACGAATCACATGATTTTTTTTTCATCAGGACATTATTATAAATATCCGTCGGCAACCCTAGCCTTCCGTCTAGCAAACGGCCAACGCGGCAGATTTACTGTGCATTGTCTCCGAAGCCTTAACTGGAAGTGGCGCGTCCTAATGAGCCCTGATAGTGTCCGTCCGGGCCGCGGGAGCACCAGCGCGCCGTCATCGCCCATCCGGCGCGAAGGACCAATTAAAACAAAAGGGTCAATAAAAATAAAGTAAAGTGTCAACCTATATAGGTACAGTCCCACTGTAGGGCAAAGGCTTCCAACATAGAAATCAACTCATCACTACTATGTTAGGATGGATTAGGCTTAATTACCACGCTGGCCCATGCGGGACAAACCTGAGATATGTTCGAAAACTTCGAAACATACTTTTTGATCGACCCGAACCCACGACCCCAAGGAAAGCCGACGGAAACGATCGTCTCAAAAATCATTTTCATTGTCATTGTAGTGAATTGTTGAGAGCGCGCTTCAAGCGTAAATTGTATACGAAGCCCTACGTTGTTGGTCTACTGGCCCAAGGAAGACAGCCGGCAGTGACTGGATGAGGAATCCTCGAAGTTGCCATTATATAAAACTGAGCCTCTTCTAGCCCTACTAATTCTAAGTCCTTCAGGCGTGCGGGTTCGCTGCGCCGAATATGGCAGTGGCGTACGAAAACGCGCATAATGCGAGCACCGCCTTTCGCTTCGCTTCCCGAAGCGCCGCGTCCGCGTTGAATTGAATTGAATCGCATAAATTTGCAATGGCAACGCCAGCCCAAACGGCACAATTAAAATGCAGTACAATATTTCTTCGGGCAATTCATAATCGTAGCAGACTCATTAAAGAGAGCATTTAAATGCGTCTTTTTGCGTTTTTTGCTCATCTCATTACCTTATAAGTTATGTTGGGGTTTCTTTGATCCTTTTAATCAAGCGGTCGGTGCTAAGACAAAGTGACTAGAATATGTTTATTGATATTCAACATGCGGTAACAAAAAGTTAATTTCAATTTCTTGAGCACACAAACGCGAGTGGTGAGACTCGACTTGTAATATAAGTAATTGATTTAAGTTTTTGTGCGACCAAAACCAAGTTACAATAAAATCATTTAAGGAGCTTCGAGATAAACAATAATAGACCTTTAACTATGTTTAGAAATTCGTTTACGGATAAGTCGCTGAAATAAAAATATAAATACCAACAAGATACAACAAAATTTCCTCAAATTAAAATTGCATGTATGGTGTGTCTCTATTTATACAGTCCAAAAAATGTAGGGTTCAACACAAATATGTACTTGGTATTGAGTTGAGAATGAAATCAATATACCTATTAAAGGATTGCAAAAAATTAAATATTTAGAACCCCTGAAACTTACGTTTACATTTCTTTATCTCGTCTTGTTGGCCTTATCGTAGTCACAGACATATTTCATTTACAAAAATAAACCGCATTCCGATAGCGAACAGATTCACAGAGAGCTCAAGAGCGTGCCCAATAAATCCACAATCGAGAAGATCGCGTGACCGGCCGGTATTTAACTTAGGCCGCCATGATAATTACGATCAATAATCGCTTATGCGATACATAAACTGAATAGCAACTATTAATCTGACGATTACCAACTCTTCTTCGAACAACAATTGATTTTATTCCCAAGTAAAACCTTCAAAAACCAACCTTATAGTTGAGTTTCAAAGTCGAAGTCACAATGTTTTCAATTAGCGCTCATAAGACATTCGACGCATTGAATTGTATGGGCGAGGAAAATGTGATAAATAAACTTTAAGTAGCAGAGCGGCGGTGTGTGTAAGTGAGATGAGTTTATGAGGTAGACCGCGTGCGTGAGGAGGACGGCCGTATCGTGAGGAGTTAAGGGGTGAACAAAACAAACATTGGGCGGCAATTACAATCGCCCGCGGTGCTCGCGTGCCGACTTGCTACGGCGAATTTACTTTTATTGCAATTTCAACTTCCAAAAACCTAGCCTTATCGTGAAACATTTATCAACTTTGGAAATCAGTGTCAACTACAACCTCTTACCAAAATAATTACCTCTTTACGAAACCAATAATTACGCGCTCAGTATTTCTGAATTTATTTTTAACTCTCTTCAGAATTTTTGAAACATTACGCGATGTCGTGATTAAAGTTCATTAAATTGGCAATTCAGAAAGGTTTACGTATGATATGATAATTAGTAAGGTACGTTTTTAATGATTGATGAGAACGATTATGTGAATACACGAACAAGCTACTATTATGAAAAAATTAGCACACATCCTGGAATTAAAAAATAATTACACTTTACGTGATAAAAATATCATTAGAGTAAATTGAAGAATATGCCATTTTATCAGATATTTTCAACGTCAGAGTGGGTGGCAATCTTTTGCAAGCCCAGTTTCTTAAGAAATTTATTATTTTTGACAGAAGCCTAAATTGTTTGAATTACGTTAAAATTAGTAGTAGGTACATCTACTTCCGTTGTACGAGTATATTAGACTAATGGCCCGCCCTCACTTTGTTTCGGGAGATTCGTTTCAAGTCGTGCCAATAGATAGCGCTGGGCGTCGATTGCATCGCGCAAGTCTTTTTCGATTTACCTATAAGACTTGCCGTTGTCCAGGGTAGTTACCACCAGATTTGAGAGTAATCTCAAACTCGGAGATCGTGAGTTTGAATATTAATGATAACCATTTTAAACCATTTTTTCATTTCCACGGGTTTAAGTAATAACTTCAAACTAGTATAAGTAATAAGTGGAGCTTGGTTAATAACCCGTTGGAATCTTGAATCACATGATAAGATAATTTAGTTGGTACCTTAGAGCGGTATTGATGCTTTGATACCAAAGCATAACAGCCCATACGATAAGTAGTAGTCAAACAACCATCGAAAGTGCGTGTACCTCATACGATGACGATAGCTACGAGATAAACGATAAAACAAAAAACAACTCCATAAGTTATGTGGCATAACGATATCTCATTTCGAAAGTATTCAATCGATTCTTCACAGATGCGCGAGCGCCGTTTGTCGAACACCGGGAGCGCGGCGATCGCTCACGCAGCTTCCGATCGCTTTCCGATATTAATGTTCACCTCTGACCCGGGACTGGGCGCTCGCGGGCTTCTTTTTATGTGCGTTCGGCGTTTTGGGATCGATCTTTTTTTAATAAGTGGCAGGCGAGCAGACGGATCCACTTAAAGTATCAGCCTATACACTGTCCCACAGGGCAAAGGCCTCCATCATAGAAATCAAGTCATCGCTACTATAATAGGATTAGGCCTAATCATCACGCTTGCCTAATGCGGTTTGGTGATCACAAACCCGAGCTATGTTAGAAAAATTCTAAACATACTATTGCTCGACCCGGGATTCAAAGTCAAAGTCAAAGTCAAATATTCTTTATTTGCATAGGCTTGTACACAGCACTTACAAATCGTCATACATAAAGAAAATATTTAAAACTATTTAAAGATAATGTATATGATTTAAATGAAATTAAATATATATCTTGATACATAAGATATACTAAAAAATAAATAGACATAATGCGATTCTACCACCGGTATCGGAAAGTTGATTCTGACGAGAAGATCCGGCAAGAAACTCGCCAGTTACTCTTTTTAATCGCCAAAATGTTTATTACAATGTTTTCCTCATACCACCTCCTACAGTCCAATACTCAAGATGAAGAAAATGTTAAAGGCTAAGAATGAGGTAAACCAGAGCAGACCAGTCCCCAGAGGCGGCACCTGTACACAAGTATGACGTATGTGTCAGCCATCATTTCACTCAACCATATCAGAGGGAATGTAATGACCCGCCACATAGCGCCACCACCTCAGGAACGTTTGAGCGTGCATGACCATTCCAATTCTCCTCATAAGATACAAAGAATAGTATGCATAATTCAATATGTACTAATAAACTGTAGGACGTGGTGTACAATAACAGGTTGATAGTATCTTGTCAATTATTATTAATCATTAATAGTAAATGTACTCAATTTGTATATGAAATTAAATTCAATGCTGCAATGCCTAATTGATTAAAATTATATAATAATAATTTCAGTATTAAAATACTGCAAGAAAATACAAATGTACAGGCATGGGGATCATTATACCCAAGAATCCTTATCGTTGAGATAATCTACAATTTTATAGTATCCTTTCTTTATTAAGCAGGCTTTTACATGTGTTTTAAATTTATGAATTGGCAAGTCAATAACATTTTGTGGCAACTTGTTATACATTTTAATACTTAGTCCTACAAATGAACTACTAATCTTTTGGAGTTTTAGATTTGGAACCGCGAGTCTATGTTTATTTCTTGTATTAAAACCATGACATTCAGATTTTTCGAAAAAAGATGAATATTCTTTCGCACGTACAAAATGCAGTCTAAAATATATTGAGATGCAACGGTTAAAATGTCAATGTTCTTAAACATTTCTCTAAGTGAATCGCGAGGTCTAAGGTTGTATATAAAACGGATGGCCCTCTTCTGCAATACAAATATAGTCTGTATGTCTGCAGCAGACCCCCACAACAAGAGACCATATGACATTATACTATGAAAATAACTAAAATAAACCAGTCTCGCGGTTTCAATATCAGTCAAATGTCTTATCTTCTTAACCGCATATGCGGCGGAGCTAAGTCTTCCCGCCAAGGCTGCTATGTGAGGACCCCATTGCAATTTGGCATCCATAGTGATGCCCAAAAATACAGTTGAATTAATGACCTCAATACGTTCATTATTCATGATGATGTTAGTGTTGACCTGCCTTACATTGGGCATAGTAAATTTTACACATTTGGTCTTTTTAGCATTGAGAAGCAAGTTGTTAGTGGTGAACCAATGGAGCACTTGTGAGAGGGAGTCATTTACGTCGTCGAACGTATCTTTTCGTCGATCAACATTAAAAATCAACGAAGTATCGTCAGCAAATAATTCGAACCCGGAACCCCGAGATCCTGTTTTAACCTCCTTGTTACAGATATCAGACAACAGGAATCACGACTAGAAACTTAAATACAAATAAACACCCAGACACTGAACAGACACAAGTGTTCATCACAAGAATGTTTGTCCAGGTTGGGGATCGAACCTTTGGCGACCCACGACCTTTGGCGTATGAAGCAGGGTTACTACCAAATGCGCCATCCAGCCAGTCAAAAACGTCAGGTAGGTATAAAATGTTTTTTTTTGTTTTTCACGCACATCTCGAATCAGTTTTTTTTTAATGTGATAGGTAGCAGACGAGCAGGCGGATCACCTGATGGTAAGCAATTGCCGCCGCTCATGGACACTTGCAACACCAGTGGAGTTACAAGTGCGTTGCCAACCTTTTATCCCCTTCCCCCCTCCCGGTGGGCCTCCGGTATCCTCACTCACTCGGCGAAACACAGCACAGGGGCTGCTTCACGCCGGTTTTCTGTGAGGCAGTGGTATCACTCCGGTCGAGCCGGCCCATTCATGCCGAAGCGTGGCTCTCCCACAGTTGTCAGTTTGTGGAATATGTGCGACGCGGGCGCAGCGATCGGCCGATACGCCGCGGGGCGACAATCAGCCTTAAACGGCGGGGTCACTGACCCGGAGTGAACCTTTTTTAATTATAATGGGGCATAGGAATGGACGAAGAAACATCCACCGCTGGGGTGAACGTGTACTATACTGTGATTTTTAATTATGTGGAGTAAAACGGTAGATTACATAGTATTTGGCATTCATAAACATTCTGTATGGACTTAAATTGAATAAAGAATTTTTGATTTTGATTTGATTTTAGATTTTGAGATATCAATCTCCAATTCCAATAGATTGTGCCCTATTTTGACGGTTGAACAATGTCAAAATAACTTGACATTTGTATTGTTCAGTTAAGTTCACATGATTTCAAACCTGGAGACAGAGAGGAAAGCAACTCAGGGGGTAGGGTGCTACAATCAAAATTTGTTCTATGCCCGTAGGTTGTCTGGTAGAAATTGCTTTCAGGATTGTAAGGCAAACCCTGTTTAATATATGGCTGACTTACCAATTTTTTTATTCCATATATAATTATAAAAGTAAGTAATATATAACAAATAATAATGTGGCGTGAAATTTAATTACTATCTAATTAAAATTAGCTAATTAATGTTTCCCGGTAAATTGTTATGGTGTGTAAAATATACTTAAAAGTTTATGGGTATCCGCGTAAAGCTGAGCAAAGACCGTGTTGCTGGCCATGCATTATACCTACTTACATTGTATGGCGTTATGATGCCTCTAAATTGGATAACTATAGGCTAACGTATGAACGATAAAAAATACTAACCAGCGCTTGATCACTAATAAGTAAAACTTGCTTTTTTTTAGTGGAAATTAATACGTGGTAGTATAAATATGTATAAACGTACTTGCCAATTTAGAAAGAAACTTAAAAACGCAATCTATCGGAATCTACCTTTGAAAAAGCTTACAAGTTTGACAGCTGCAGGGTGGGAACATACGCTAATGGATTAATAATGTGAGAAATTAAACGAAAGGTTCTAATAAATACGCCGAAGAATGTAAGTACAGTCAGCAACATAATAATGTTAGCGTTCAAACCTACTAAAATAACTAAACAATTGACAAAAATCACATGTAACAGAATATGTCACGAATGTTTTCCTATCAAACAACAAATGAAAATTCGTCTTCGATTCTTTTGTCAAATGCTTGGATATTTATGAAAGATATGACCGCTAAGATTATTTTGATGCCGAAGTGTGTAATTATTTTTCTGCAGAATATCTAGAACCAATTTATTTCAATCGATGCTGACTGTAGGCTGTATTTTTTCTCTGCAAAATATCTAGAATGAACATTAATTATCAGTAAATATTTCAAATGGTAAACGTCTTCACGCAATGGTTTTAGTTGGAAAGGTGCAAATATCCATTTGAAAATTGAACCTAATTCACTCGCCCGATGGCGCATTTTGTAAAAACTATGCATCATGTTGTCGATTCCCACTGTGAAAAACTTTGTGTCTGTTCACTGTCTGGGTGGTACACCTATCTATCACATGAATATTATAAAAGCGCAAGTTTGTGTGAGTAAGTGTCTATGTCTGTTACTATTTCACAACTAAAAGGCTGAAGCGATTTTTATAAAGAAATGGTAAAGAGTAATCTGACACTCAGGATTTTTAACAGTTCTTGTATTGCACAGGAATAAAACCGTTTAGTCAAGTTACTTTTAAGTAGGTAATACAATAAAACATGGTTTGACCGCCGCGGCACCGGAAATTTTATATTATAGTATATTATTCACCAGTGACAACCCTAGTCCGAGTTCGCATTCATAGTGCAATGCTAATACTAATACTATGTTGCGTTTTAAGTGTGCGTCCCTTTTCGTCCACCGAGAAAAGCTCGATTCCATACACAGAATGCATTTTATTACGAATATTATAATTTACGCAAATACTCGGTCCATTCGAGCGCGTCTGATCATTCGGTATTTTAATGAAACTGTATGTAAATAACCAACTTGTCTAATTTGCGTATTGATAATGGGAAATATTGTAAGTTTGCACGACATTGCTTATTGGAAAACCTTTGGAGAATGGGATTAATACACAGCATAAAGAGTGTAGAAATAACCCCTGATTTTTGTTGTAAGTAATTACAACAAAAAATATTGTGAAAAGTGGATATTTCGAGAAGTTATTTTTATGCGTTCAGTTGACATAGTGAGTTGCATTTGTAAAGGTTTTCCCTTGTGCTATATAAACACCGAAACAACGAAGGAACCACAAACACTTAGACCCAACACAAAAGTATGTTTCATCAACAAACACTTGTGTTGGTGCGGGAATCGATACCGCGACCGTTGGGTCTCAACCGGCGCCCAAACCACTGCGCTAAATGGTCGTTAAGATATTAGGACTAGTGTTAATGGCATCTGCCCCGAAATGCCCCGAATTCAGCTAATGACGAATCAGTGACTAGCCCACCAGCCCAGTAGGTGGCACCGACGTCCAACTGCGGGGATTGCCTAATTAACCGGTCCCACACGACGAGCGAGACAAAAAACTTGCATCTTTATTTATATTTGCTACAATTAATTATAGCTTGTTAATCAGGGAGGATTTTTTAGTCAAATGTGGACATGAATAGATTATTTTGATTAAATTGGTAGAGCATATTTTTATGTTTAGCATGAATTGTCATTTTTTTACAGATGAAATGAAAAAGGTTGGAAAAAATATTAATGGTAGTAGCGAAAGACGGATCAATTAATGTGAGCTATGGTAAACATTATATAGTGCTACTACTTTGTTTTGATCGATAGAAGAAATTAGAAGTAATGCGAGAGTATATCTTTCTATACATATAATAAAAATGTAAAAAAACTGTGTCTGTACATTGAAGATATTTATCTCAAAATAACTTAGGACGACTAAAAAACAGTAACAGAACATGAATCAATGATTTTTAAATTTTTTGTCTGTCTGTTTGTCTGTTTATCTGTTTGTCTGTTTGTTCGCGCTAATCTCGGAAACTACTGAACCAATAAGAATGAAACTTTTTGTATTGTATAGCTGTAATATCAGGGCAACTTATAGGATATATTATATTTTGAAGACCAGGCTCCTTAATGTAGAACAACAACGGCCCAGCTAAACTATAAGAGGTAGGTCAATGGCACCTTAACAAAAGTTGTTTAGATTGATGATCATTTTATGATGCCATGAAAAAAAATCAAAGATCATGGAACATCTGGTGTGGAACTCTAAGAGCCCAGCTACACTATAACAAATATGGAATGAAATGGAATGGAAAATTGTCAAATGTGATGAGCAATTTAAAATAAGTTATATTTTTTTAAAATTCTATTTAAATGATCATCTTTAAGTCAAGAGTCATAAAGTTCACGCAAACGAAGTTGCGGGCGGCCACTAGTCTACAATACGTACACACGACGTCACGTAAGTTATCAATTTTGACCGTCCTTATATCTGAGACACTAATGTTATTGACGCCATCTGTACTAGAATATTGACTTCCTGCCGATTGCAGGAGCTTAGATGGATTCAACAATTATGTATTTGACTAATCTCGATATAGTAAAAAATATTGATACTCTATCAAAATATTGGTAAATGAGAACCAATGGCCAACATTTTCAGTTAAAAATATAACGTCTAGCTGGTTTTGTGAGTATTCAAAGTTTCATGGGCAAGTCCATTTTTAAAGTATAAAATTTAAAAAATTAATTATATCATTGTACTACCCGTACATTTTCCACCAACTTTTATTATAAAACCATTTACTTACACGAAACATTTGATATAGCTACCAAACAAAATTTACTAGACGCGCATACAGAAGTTTGAGTTGTGACGTCACAATTCAATAGCCATTTGTATAGAGCGTTTTTGGGCTTGACCAAAATATTTTTTTTTTTTTTTTTATGTTATAGGTAGAAGACGAGCAGGCGGATCACCTGATGGTAAGCAATTGCCGCCGCCCATGGACACATGCAACACCAGTGGAGTCACAAGTGCGCTGCTAACCTTTTATCCCCTTCCCCCCCGATGGGCCTCCGGTACCCTCACTCACTCTCTTAAAGTTGTGATATCTCAGGTAATTCAAATGAGAATCAAATGATTCTTTCAAAGATGTTTCTTGAATTGAGGCGTCTTTTGATTAAACACATAAAAAAAAAATTGTCAAATACCCAATTATAGGTACCTAGACTAAAAATATCTAGACATCTAGAATTTACACATAACATCTCATACATTAACCTGACTCCGTATTAAGTAGCTTAAGCACTTGTGTTACAGATTCAGACAACTATTGAAAAGATAGAAAAGTACTACTGCCAATTCGAGTATACCTTGAAGGTAGAACAATTCAAATCGGTTCCCCAACCAACCAATATAGGAAGTTTATCACCTTTTCCTCACAATCAAAATCCACCTCCCTAACCCCCAAAATAAATAATGCCCATACAACCTCATTAAATTACCATTTATTCAGTCCCGAAAGCTGCGAGCGGAACCGCGAGTACCAGGCGCGCATAAAACAAAGGGTGCGCGGGGATAAATCATGGCCGTTGAGGAGGAAGCGGTCAATCATGCGCTGAACAACTGGCGAGCCGGGCCATGCCGCTGGCGGGGCCATGGCCGCGAACCCAGTTAAATTGACATTATTTTTATAAATTAATACTAATTTGTAGGATGCAGATGGAGTGGTGCGCAAGAGGGCTGGCTGGAGCTGGATGCGAGTAGCCGAAGATCGATCAAAGTGGCGAGCATTTGGAGAGGCCTATGTCCAGCAGTGGACTGCAACAGGCTAATGATGATGATGATGATGTAGGATGCACCCAGAGAGGCACCTTTGGTCTAGTGGTTTAAATAGGGCCTTGATCCCGCGGACCCGGGTTCGATTCCCGGGTCGAGGACAACGTTTGTTGAAATTTTTTAAAACAATTCAGTTGTAGTGTTTTTTTTTTTGTGATCACTAATCAATTCCCATTAGGTAAGAGTGGTATTTAAGCCTAATTATCCGGGATTGGTAACAACTAACCTGAGCTATGTTCGAAAAATTCGAAACATACTTTTGCTCGTCCCGGGAATCGAACCCAGGATTTTGGCCCGGTATTTATACCACTAGACCAAAGGGGCGTTATGTGGAAAAATAATTACAAAATCGCTCTACATTCAGGTACAGCAATCCTCTATTTGTATGGCCACACACCCTACACTTTTAGACACGGTGGAATGCATACATGTCACAAAAACAATACACACCTTTTCTATACAAAAAAAATAAAGGAGTTTTGTCTTATTGTATTGTAATGACGTAAATATACAACCCTCTTCAATGTAAATCTATTCATAATTGAATTAATTCAACAGGAAGTTTCACAGTGTACAATTTAACGATACGTATTTTTAAAGGTTCTGATATGATCTATTGAGATTACATCAGTAGTTCCAGATTAGATACCACCCAAGTGATTAATTAGTTATGGTTTTCGATCATAGAGACCCTATGTACAGCGAAAAACGCATAAAAAAGTGTTACTACCAATGAAGGCTCCATTTGCAATTTATTATTATTTAGTGGCCCGCCCTCACTTCGTTAGGACAGTAGTTCCACTGTCTACCAATAGATGGCACTGGGTGATGATCGCTTCGCGCTAGTGTTTCGCCTTTTCGGTTTATATAAGGTTTTCCGATGTCTATTAATCTTATCTCTTTGTAAATAGCGTAGATTAGGGCCGAAAATAAAATACTACTTTTTGTTTTAGAACTCAACCGCAAACCGGAGGCCTAATTTGGGAGCAACGGAAAATGGTTACCAGCTCACTTGTGACTCTACTGAGATGGGTCTGTCCAATGGGCGGCGGTATTGCTTAACCGATGATCCGTCTATTCTTCTGCCATCTAGCACGTAAAAAAGATAACTTTGTAAATATTTCCCTATTCTAGCTCTACCTTAAGTCCATTTAGATTTTATCTAAATACAAACGACTCGCAATGGGCTTTACTCGTTGGGAGCTCGAGTCAGAAATGTTAGCACTTAACATTTTGCTAAGTGGATTCAAAGTAACAAAATTGCTTTCCTTAAAATATTCACTGGAGATGTTCTTACTAAGCGGGTGTATGGTTCACTTGATTAAATAACAGTAAGAAATCTGTCGTTCGCGATAGCAATTTACTTTTTAACCTGGGGAGAGCCCCGGTTCGGCATGAATGGGCAGACTCGGCCTGAGTGATGCCACAGCGCTGCGCTGTGTTTCGTCGAGTGAGTGAGGATGCGGGGTTAAAGAATAGCTACTTGTGACTCTACTGGGGTTTTCTGGTGTCTAGCGGTCATCAGTACCTATGTATATAAGTATTGTATCATTGCACCGCCTTACACCTTGATCAAGTGTCCTTTACCCAAAGGTTGCCTGGAAGAGATCGCTCATAGTGATAAGGCCGCCTTTGTTGTACATTACTCCTGTAATAACTAGTTTTAAGTTTTATACCTCTGTTTTGTGTGCAATAAAAAGCATATTCATTCATTCATTCATCAGGTGGTTCTCTGCTCGTCTTCCACTCTTCTGTGATGTCGTGGTATCGCACCAGTCTAGCCTGCCCATTCATGCCGAAGCGTAGGCATTTACAGTCAAAAATATGTTGCCTTCTTTACTGTTCTAGCCTCTACGTTGGGCCTTGGGACTAGGGTCACAGGACACGCGAGACGTTATGCTAATACGCCTACTTCGCGACTATGTTGCGATTGCGCAGCCATCGCGAGGCGCGGCGTGAACCGAGAGCGTAGGGTCAACATTTAATTTGAGAACTAAGGTGAAAAAGATTAACCTATTAGAAGTTAAGTTTTAGATAACTCTAATTGCAAAATGTCGCAGAAATACCACATTTTGCAACCTCCTAAGTGTTTTTGAAGTAGCCAAGGTACAGTCTAATGCAGCGGTCGTCACACTTTACTCTTCAAGGGCCACATATCAATATGAACATCAGGGCCCGGGCCGCAGTATATGCGTTTCAAGAGCTTTTGCATAGGTACTTATCCATAGTAGTCCACACTATTCATATAAATGCGAAAATGTATGTCTATTATTTCTCTACTCAAAAACCACTAAACTGATTTCTGATAAGTACGAATATGTAGTTGACTAGTAATTAAATAAATCTACTATATCGCAAGCCGCACAAATTTCCCCGGCCGCAGTTTGACGACCACGGGTCTAATGCATTAACCGTGGGAGAATAACGCTTCTGCATGAATGGGTCAGCTCGACTGGAGATACTCCAGCCTCACAGAAATCCGGCGTGAAGCAGCGCCTGCCCAGTATGCACCTAATCCGATCACTGCTCAGGTGCTTAGGTATTTAACGAAGCCGTCCCGTAAAGAATGAGAAAATATATGTCGCATTCAAACAAAGGTTACATACAGCTCTTATGAAAGGAAGGGGAATACCGATTCTGACCGAAATACCTTCTATAAAATTGCATGGCTATGTGGCATTCCCAGGTATTTTTCTAAAAAAGTATAAAAACTTACAGCTTTTGTAAATTCTTATGGCGTGTCTGTTTGTCAACCCTATAAGAAAACGTTTATGCAAAAATAAAATTCCCTCAGTAATTTCAAATGTAGAGTCTGATTACAAAAACCACCATTGATGGCTGATTCCGCCTTTTATGGCTTGAGCCATCGACAAATGGGCAATTTGGTTAAATATCACCACTAGACAAGAAGGTTTATAAAAACCGAAAAAGGAAAACTTGGAAAGAATAAACAATGAAGTCCCATGTAAAATACCATTTACATTCCAACATACTAAACACATAGGAATACAAAAAAAAATTAAACTCAATAATTTATTACTTGGCTATAAGGAATAATTGAATCTATTCTCAAGCAGATATTGAAAAACAAACACCAGGCTGTTATAAGTATCCGAGAGTTGTTAAAAACGCATTATAGAACAATTCTGTTCCAGTAAAAACTTAATAATTCCATATTTTATACTCTCTAACAAGTTTTGCGTGCCTTTAGTTAGAAGATTGAAAAATACATGCTATTCTTGTGAGAAAACTTGCGAATGAAATTATTTTTTTAATAAAAGCCCGCTGTAGGCCGAAGGCCTTCCTACCCTTTTTCCACCAACTCCGGTCTTGGGCTGCGGTAGACCCGTATTTTTGAAAAGCGTCGAGCTCACTATGGTACGCTTATTTCCTCCTTTGAAACTTATGAAATCAATAACTGTAAACTGTCGACCATGACAGAGAAGCTACTGTTTCCAATAGAGCTGACAATGTCCCGGATTGTGCGCATTCCTCGCGCCCACATCGTCAGACGCGAAGCCATTGATCAATGGCGACGACAGGCCTAGTTAATTAATGATTTATTGTTCTTAGGAATCGTATGGGCCTTGGGCCCGCTGTTTCGAATTTTTTGTTTGTTGTGGATAAAGCGTTTGATCGTCGTATTTTGTAGACTACGCAGCGGGGACCCAACTAGTGAAAATTATCAAACTTGACACCGAACCGATGCGAATGTTGGACACGGAAGAGGCTTATATCACAGTGATGATAATGTATTGGTGAACAATTTTTTTTTGTAGCTGAAAATTGTTATCTGACTTTTTAGGTAAAAAAATTGACACCTGTATGGTGCGTTTAGTTGACAGCTACACTATACATGAAATTGTGATTGAAGTTAGTTGTGTCCTGGCACATAGTAGACGGTGGCAAGTAAAGGTAACTTTTTTCTTACAAATGTTGCAAAGGTTATGAAAATATGGTGCGGGCCCGGATTTGAACACTCCTGTTTTTTATCCACAGAGAGGTACTATCGTTCTCATATTTAATAATTTGACATTAATGTCAGAATTGGCTAGATATGGTAGGTGTCTTAATTATTTGTATGACAAAAATGGTCTTGAGTCGATTTGCTAGCTCGCAAGTGTAGTTTTGCCTCTTACAATTTGTACTTCCAAGTAGGCTCAGCTGTACAGAGACATACCTCTCTGATAACAGCAAGAAAGCCATCAGTGTCACCCCAGGGCCGTTGGTAAAGCCGCAAGGGCCGCAAGAGGCCGTAGGTACAGTCGGCTCATTAGCCGCCTTATCAACGCGGCGGCCGCGGGCGTGCATAAACTTATGGCGTACATTAGCCCTGGGTTCGGTTTATATGCCGGCAATGCCCTGTACAAGAAAACATCTTGACTCGATTGCGCGTTTAGTGATGACCCTGCCCCATACCACAAAATACATATTGACACAGAAGGTTGACTGCCCACTAAGAGCTAAAAATATGTCATGTACTCACGCATGCGCACTAACGGGCAAAAACGCCTTTTCGACCACATTAATCCTAATTTATGACATAAGATTGTCAAACTGTCGAGGTCTATGGTAGAGGCCGCGCGCTTATGTACTCATGCCGGGCAACAACCCTAGCATATGTCAACGAACTCTTCTAAATTCAAAATCAGGTCAAAGTCTAACTTCTGTGTGTAATTATTTTGTGCCCATACGCCATAATGTAATGTGGCATAAGGTCGTGGGTTAATTCACACTCTCGACAAACATCGCGTGATGCACCCTTTTGTCTTTCCAGTGTCTGGTTGTAATTGAAGTATTAATTTGTTTCCTGTATTGTTTATTTGGGTCGTAATATAACGCTTCGTTGGCCTAGTGGTTTAAATACCGGGCCGTGATCTCGGGGTCCTGGATTTCCTGGGTAGAGCAATGTTTAATTTTTTTTAACACAGCTCGGCTGGATCACCAATCAACATTAGACAAGCGTGGTGATTAAACCTAATCCCATCATAGTAGCGATGACGTAATTTCTATGATGGACGCCTTTGAATACCTAAGAATAAGAAATATTTATTTGCTTAAACACAGCTTTGCCCTGCAGGGAGACGGTATGTAGACTGATATACTAGTTTAATTTCCGTATCACTAGTGCTTATAAGCTATTTAAGACGTTTATAATATTACTGCGGTTTACCACTGGGTGCAGGTCCCTCCCATGTGAGCCTCCCACGCTTTCTTTTCAGTCCAAGCACTGTGCTTTTTAGGGTTCCGTAGCCAAAATGGCAAAAACGGAACCCTTATAGTTTCGTCATGTCCGTCTGTCCGTCTGTCCGTCTGTCCGTCTGTCCGTCTGTCCGTCTGTCACAGCCGATTTACTCGGAAACTATAAGTACTACAGTGATGAAATTTGATGGGAATATGTGTGTATGAACCGCTACAAAAATATGACACTAAATAGTAAAAAAAAAGAATTGGGGGTGGGGCCCCCCATACATGTAACTGAGGGATGAAATTTTTTTTTCGATGTACATACCCGTGTGGGTATCAATGGAAAGGTCTTTTAAAATGATATAAAGTTTTCTAAAAACATTTTTCTTAAAAGTGAACGGTTTTTTGAGATATCAGCTCTCAAGTCGTAAAAAGTATTGTCCCCCCCCCTCTATTTTTATAACTACGGGGTATAAAATTCTAAAAAAAATAGAGGTGATGCATGCTAATTAACTCTTTCACACGATTTTTGGTTTGATCAAAGTATCTCTTATAGTTTTTGAGATAGGTTGATTTAACTGTAATTTTGGTTAAGTTTATTATATTTGCTGCTACGGACCCTTTGTGCGCGAGCCCGACTCGCACTTGGCCGGTTTTTTTACCTCCAATGGCGCCATTACGAATTTCAGTCTGATTGCTAGGCCGATCAGATGCTTGCCGGTTGCTGTCATGTCACGCAATATAAAAGTACTCTGTGCATGTCACGCACTGGCGCCAAATCGTAGGTACAGTGGCTATTTTCTCAATAAAAGAATATGAGTATTATTTTAGATGTTAAGTTATAATATTTTTATGTTGAGTATTGAAGCTGGAATGTATTATTTTTGGGACATTGTATTGAAGCTGTAAAACTTAATATGGTGATGAGTTACAAATTCCGTGGCTGAGTTAGTAAATTAGTTTGCAGTATATAAATCAGAAGGACAAGTTAAATTAATTGTGGATATTCACTTGATGCTTTCCTGTACATTTTTAGTGGCCGTTGTAAAGAAAATGAGCGTTTGAATTAAAGGCTAAGTAATTTTCCCCGATGCTTAGTTATTAAATTAGAAGTTTGGGCGCGTGGCCAAATAAAAATTTTGTGGCCATGTTTATTATTTCTCTAAAATAATTGGGTGCTTCAAAATTGTGTGTCTATAAAAATAAATGCGCCAGACAACCACACCAATCAACCTGGTCTCAAACTAGGGCAACCCCTGTACTATGAGTACCAGATGACGATAATTAACTGGGGGTGACAACCCAGAACATCCAGACCCAAGACAACTTAGAAAATTTAGTTTAGACCGGAAATCGAGCCCGGGACCTTTCGCGTTTTAGTGCGAACACCTTAGCCACTGCGCCATCGAGGCCGTCATAATTATACAAGGCCGTCTATAAAGTGCGATAAAATTGGTGCCCAGACCACAGAATAATATAGAGCGAAAATTGGTGCGCTACGATTGGAAAGACCACGAGAGGTCTAATTTCTTTCTTTGAAACTTATCAAATCAATAACTATAAACTGTCGACCATGACAGAGAAGCTACTGTTTCCAATAGAGCTGACAATGTCCCGGATTGTGCGCATTCCTCGCGCCCACATCGTCAGACGCGAAGCCATTGATCAATGGCGACGACAGGCCTAGTTAATTAATGATTTATTGTTCTTAGGAATCGTATGGGCCTTGGGCCCGCTGTTTCGAATTTTTTGTTTGTTGTGGATAAAGCGTTTGATCGTCGTATTTTGTAGACTACGCAGCGGGAACCCAACTAGTGAAAATTATCAAACTTGACACCGAACCGATGCGAAAGATCCGTGGTTGCTCGGTGCGTAGTAAACAACAGCCAGCGGTCAAGTAATCGACGCAGATTTTTGTGAATCCTACCCGACAACATTTTAACTTTTACTTACTTTTAGATACGCTCACTGTTTTGCATGCAATTTACACGTTTAGTTTATTTAAGTTTTCTCAGTAAGTGAATTGTAAATTCTTTATAAGATAATAAAGTTCTTAAACCAGAATGTTGGACACTGAAGGAGGCTTATATCACAGTGATGATAATATATTGGTGAACCATTTTTTTTTGTAACTGAAAATTGTTATTTGACTTTTTAGGTAATTAATAAAAGTCGACAACTGTATGGTGCGTTTAGTTGACAGCCACACTATACATGAAATTGTGATTGAAGTTAGTTGTGTCCTGGCACATAGTAGACGGTGGCAGGTAAAGGTAGTTAAATCAGCTTATAATAGAGGAAATTAGAGAGTATGTAACTTTTTTTTACAAATGTTGCAAAGGTTATGAAAATATGGTGCGGGCCCGGATTTGAACAGACTCCTGTTTAGAAAGGAGCAGTTTTTTATCCACAGAGAGGTACTATCGTTCCCATATTTAATACTTTGACATTAATGTCAGAATTGGCTAAATATGGTAGGTGTCTTATTATTTCTATGACAAAAATGGTCTTGAGTCGATTTGCTAGCTCGCAAGTGTAGTTTTGCCTCCTACAGTTTGTACTTCCCAAGTAGGCTCAGCTGTACAGAGACATACCTCTCTGATAACAGCAAGAAAGCCATCAGTGTCACCCCAGGGCCGTTGGTAAAGCCGCAAGGGCCGCAAGAGGCCGTAGGTACAGTCGGCTCATTAGCCGCCTTATCAACGCGGCGGCCGCGGGCGTGCATAAACTTATGGCGTACATTAGCCCTGGGTTCGGTTTATATGCCGGCAATGTCCTGTACAAGAAAACATCTTGACCCGATTGCGCGTTTAGTGATGACCCTGCCCCATACCACAAAATACGTATTGACACAGAAGGTTGACTGCCCACTAGAGCTAAAAATATTGCACGTACTCACGCTATGCGCAACTAACAGGCAAAAACGCATTTTCGGACCACATAATCCTAATTCCTAATTTTATGACATAAGATTGTCAAACTGTCGAGGTCTATGGTAGAGAGGCCGCGCGCTTATGGTACTCATGCCGGGCAACAACCCTAGCATATGTCAACGAACTCTTCTAATTCAAAATCAGGTCAAGTCTAACTTCTGTGTGTAATTATTTTGTGCCATACGCCATAATGTAATGTGGCATAAGGTCGTGGTTAATTCACACTCTCGACAAACACGTGATGCACCCTTTGTCTTTTCCAGTGTCTGGTTGTAATTGAAGTATTAATTTGCTTCCTTTATTGTTTATTTGGGTCGTAATATAACGCTTCGTTGGCCGAGTGGTTTAAATACCAAGCCGTGATCTCGGGATCCTGGATTTCCTGGGTAGAGCAATGTTTAATTTTTTTTTAATACAGCTCGGCTGGATCACCAATCAACATTAGACAAGCGTGGTGATACCTAATCCCATCATAGTATCATAGTGTGATGAACACTTGTGTTTGTTCAGTGTCTGGGTGTTATATATGTATTTAAGTATTATATTTGTGATCCTCTGTTGTCTGATATCTGTAACACAAGTGCATTAATCTACTTAGTACGGAGTCAGGTCAATGTATGAGATGTTGTGTGAATTTATTTATTTATAGTAGCGATGACGTAATTTCTATGATGGACGCCTTTGAATACCTAAGAATAAGAAATATGTATTTGCTTAAACACAGCTTTGCCCTGCAAGGAGACGGTATGTATACTCTGATTCATAATCATGTAAAGTAAACTGACAGATGTCAATGTGTCATCCCCATATTATCACTTAATTTGACTCATGCAAAATGTCAAAATGCATAGAAACTTGTCAGTTTCATCTGTCAGTTTACTTTACATGATTATGAATCAGAGTATAGACTGATATACTAGTTTAATTGCCGTATCATTAGTTATTATAAGCTATTATAATATTACTGCGGTTGCACACTGGGTGCAGGTCTCTCCCATGTGAGCCTCCCCGGAGGGCGATGCAATCCCATTTTGCAGCGAGTCGCTTTTAGCGATATCGGCGCTTTCGGCGACATCAAACGACGCGCGACTCGCACACAACATAACATGAAAGTAAAGAAAATTTTCACTGCCACCGTTCACATGGTTGAAATCCTCATGGATTGAAACAGACACGGCATAGGAGGAAAGCCACTGTCCTTGAGGATACAGCTTCATCCACAGACACCCTACCGACTTCATGACTTGGAATACCTAGCCGATTATAACCCGTCAGTATCGTGACGTGCTAGTTGTTTTCTTCCTATATCGTACCCATACAGGTATATATTTACGTAAGCTACCTCGCGGTTTGGTTACATACATCTCCTTAAGGAGATTTCATGCAAAAAGCTACTTGACCAACAACCGATGATGCCTTTTAAGTTGGATCTCAGGTCAGTAAGTTTTTCAAACGCGTGTTATTAGAGGCTACCCTATTGGCTAAGGTATTTATTTATTTAATTAACACGGTAATATGGTTGCCAATTACATTAATTAACAAAGTAGTTTACAAAGTAAAAGCGCAATAAAATATATTGCAATTTTTTTGGCGCATTAACCGTTTGGACTCGCCTCACTGTCTTATAAGCGGGTGTACCGTCAGCACATAAACACCGCATATCGCGCGATAGTACGGGGACTAATCTCGCATTTTTATTGCCAACTGTACTCCGGCGCCTTATCAGGACACAGCCAAAGTCCCAATATTTATTCAGTTAATTTATTTATGACGTCATCGCTGCAAATATTCAGAATCTGTTAATGTCGGCGTTATGTATGTTTCTTCGCGAGGCTAATGGCATATTCAATATTTTAAAGATAACTTTAATTCTTATTAAGGAGGTAGTAAATGTTTATTATTAAAATTAAGACTTTAAGGTGATACTTCTTATGCTTTAAATGCATGTATGTCATCGTCATTGCAATTTTATTAACAACAATGAAATTTACAAAGAAATAACTTTTAATTTTCTTACCAATTAACAAAATGGAAGGCTGTGGTACAATCTAGAGCAATATTGAGTAAATGTGACGGTGAATATAGTTCATTGGTAAAATTGCCCTCCCAGAAAAATTGCATCAATAAAAGCATCACTTTTGTATGGAAAGATTTGTTTTTTTTGTAGTTAGACCATATGGTTCTTGGAGAAAAATGTTTGTCATCATCAGTTTAATGCCCCCTAGAAGTGATTAAGACGGTTAAAAAAGCACGATGTATAGATAGAGACGATTTTATTGTCTCAACCAGTTGACCCTTTCATGTGCAAATCTGACTCGCACTTTTCCGTCTTTACGATCCCATATTCACCATACATTGCAGTCGGTACAGAAAACACAAAGCCCCGAACAAGCAGCCGACCACAGCTCACAGCCGCAGGCGCATCATCCAACAGATTTATGCCCTTCTGCTTTTGTTTACTCAGCGCTTGTAATTAATTGGACTTAGCCGGCGAGCCTTCATTTGCTCAAGGATACTTTATTACCTCTCGGCAGACTTCTGCCTGTTTCTGATACCCTAGTACTTGTGAGATTTATTTCTGACTGGCCTTAGAGTATAGGTGACCCTGCCTTATGTTCCCAGAGTCGTGAGGTCAATTCTAGACAGACAATTCTAGTGATGAACACTTGTGTTCGATCAATTTTCAAGAGACTTATGCCCTTTTAATTTCGTTTACCCAATACGTGTAATTAATTCGACTTAGTCGGCGAGCCTTCTTAAGCTCAAGAATGTTTATTACCTCTAGGCAGACTTCCACTGGTTTCTGATATCCTAGTACGGCTAGTTGATATATTTTGACGGCCTGGGCGCATTTGGTAAGACGGCCTCATGCTCCAGGGGTCGTGCGGTCGTTCCTTTACGACAAACATTTAACAACGTGGGACATGTCAAAATCGACTAATGATTACACCATTTGACATATCATAACGTAAACCGCAAATGACACGTTTTTGTCAAGATCTGCATCTGACGTCCGACACAGTGCTTTCTAGCTACGATAGGTTGCTCCAAGTTGTTTATAGACTTGATTCTTAGTAATTATTTTAGTAACGGAAGTTGAACAAGACGGCGGACAGGATTGCCTGAGAAATGTTGAGTCCGTCAGTGTTAGTAGCGCGGTAGGTTGCAACTTGCACCTATTAGCGATGGGTGTGCTTGGGTTCCCGTGTTCGATATACGGGTTGGGTCATTTTGACCTGCCAGATTACACACAGTTTTTGCAATATTTTCTCAACACAGAAATTGATCTCACCTCAAGGTCAAGGAGTATCAAGAATTGATCTGACCTCAAGGTATCAAGTGCTTACACTTGTGAGCAAGGAACCACAAATTACATTTTTTTTTAATAAATCTTATCTTTTAAATATTTTCTTCTGGAAAGCTGTAGAAATCAGTTTTACCCGTTTCAATCGAGATATCTCTCCCCTACCAAACACCCCTAAACTTAAGTTTACTATACTTGAGTTAAAAGTCTGTCCGTTGTGGGCTCTGGACTATTCGCGCGAACACGAGTCAACAACCCGACGTCACTCACGATGTTTATTTTTCAATTTGACCCGTCAGCGCTCACCGGACGAAGCCTCCTGCATTTCCAGGACTTTCCTGTTACTATCAGTCATTTTAAAAACTGCAATATGGTTTCTGATTGGTTACCGAACTCATTTTCCATAACACTCCCTTCTGAAAAATGCTCTGATTATCTACAATATTGACACAGAGTTGACTAAAAAAAATATACACAAAAATTATATTACTATTATTTCTTAAGATCAATCCGCAATCCTGTTTTATCTTGTACCCTGTTTTGGAAAGCACGTTAAGCCGTAAGTCCTGTGGCTGATCCCCCTTCGGTCGTGAAATATGATCGTAATAGAGAGTTTTAACTTATTTCTACTGCACACACACTTGTGCACTATGCTTACTACTTGACTGGCCGGATGGCGCATTTGGTAGTCACCCTGGCTCATACGCCACAGGTTGTGGGTTCGATCCTCACCCTGGACAAATATTCGTGTGGTGAACACTTGTGTTTGTTCAGTGTCTGGCTGTAATATAAGCATTTAAGTAGGTATTATATTTGTAATCCTCTGTTGTCTAATATCAGTAACACAAGTACTTAAGCTACTTATTACGGAGTCAGTGTCATGTAAGATAATGATATTGTGTTAATCGTATTTTTAATACTACTAGTGGCCCGCCCTCACTTCGTTTCGGGAAAGTAGTTCCACTGTCTACCAATAGATGGCGCTAGGTGTCGATTGCACCGCGCCTGTGTTTCGTAATTTTGGTTTACCTATAAGCGCCGTGTCGTTGTCTATAGAAGTTATCTCTTTATAAATAGTATAAAAGATATAAAAAAACAATTGATTTTTTCCTATTTTCCTATAAATGTTACACTTGTCCTCGTAACCCTAGCATCAGCGTCTGGTTGAGTTAGGGGCGCCACACACATCGTCGGCAGATTACCGCCTCTTGGCTTCGCCCACGGCCACAGTATAACTACAGCTACGTGTCAAACGGTAAACATTCAGTTACAGAAACGATTTTTGAAGATCATAGTTAAAACCTTACAGGTTATTAAAAATTACTATATTTTTTCAGATTAAAGCAAGAGTGAACAGACATCTTCTAAGCATACGCGTAGCATCTTAGACTTCATCGAAGCTTTCTATCAGGTGCGATAGTGGTCAAGCGTTAGGTAGCCTATCAATAAAAAAATTAATAACCAATACAAATCAGTTTATAGTTTGTACTATGTTTAAAAAAAAACTTCTGTAGAAAACTACAAGGCTTACATGTAACCAGAAAAGACGAAACACTGGTGCGATGTAATTGATACACAGCGCCATATATTGCCAAATATTCGAACTACTACAAAAGCAGCAAAATTATGTCCCAACACAATGTGAGGGCGTGGCACTACCACCACCTTTAGCATATTAGGCAGGGTCACTATCAAATACGCCAACCGACCAGTCGAATATAGTCAGTCAGCTGTATTGCAAATACGGTACTTATTTTGGGCGTTACGTTAAGTTATTCGCAAAGACCCCTCACTGCCAACACTTAGACTGTGCCTCCCCGAGCCTCGAGCTGGGCCAGCTAATTATACGTTGTTCGTCGTTATTGATACAGCCTCTTATTAATAATAGATTATAGCTTACTCATCTTGATATGGTAACGTGGATTTTAAACACCGCTCTGTGAGAATTTACAAGATTTACAAATGTATGCTTTATAGGACGGATAGCTCAGGTTTTCGTGTCTTAGCTTTAGTAGGTAGTTTGTTGTATATGTTAAGTTAGTTTTTTTATGTAATACGTGGCCCGCCCTCACTTCGTTTTGGGACTTATTTTTTAATACTAATACCAATAGAATAAAACTTAACCAATATACCAATAGATGGCGCTGGATGTCATTCAAAACGTTGCAATGTATTTACCTCTTTATTACGAGTATAAATGAGGCAGACATGCAGACGGATCACCTGATGGTAAGCAAAAACAGCTGTATTAACATTGGTCTTGGTGCGGAATACAAAATCACGTCTTTTGCCTATCAACCGGCGCTTAACGACCCGTTTAGCGCAATGGTTTGAGCGCCGGTTGAGACGTAAGGGTCGCGGGTTCGATTCCCGCACCAACACAAATGTTTGTTGATGAAACAGATATTTGTGTTGGGTCTGGGTGTTTGTAGTACCTTCGTTGTTTCTGGTTTTCATAGCACAAGGGAAAACCTTAGTTTGGGGCCAGGAGAATGTATGTGATGTTGTCTCAATTTATTTATTTATTATTTATTAAACGACTGCGTTAAACGGGTCGTCAATCAATTTTATTATAATAAATACGTAAATGGGATTTCATCACTTTCATAATTTTATGACTTTCATTTGTTAGATTTGTTTTGGTCCCGAGCAGCAAAATAAAATAACGAAAAATAAACATGGCAAATAGTGCAAAGTAATCGTAAAATAATATATATTCAAGTACAGAAGCATCAAGAAGCTGATTTGACTGATCCGGCGTGTAATCAAAATATTGAAATAAAGAAATGTATTTTATCAGCTTGTTAAATATACCTCACGAGCCAGTCCTCGCTGACGCGGACCATCAGTGAGGTAAACGTCTGCTTCAATTACATCTCCTTTTTTTATTTATCCCTCTAGCGTAAGGTAAAATGCACAGGGAAACAGCAGACAGTATGATTTGTCTCATATCTTTACGACACGTGCTTTGGAGCGACAGGTTTGGGTGCAACTTGCTATTTTTTTTTGGTCACCTGATGGTAAGTGATCACCGCCACCCATGGGCATTGCCTAGAAGGAGTGCAGGTGCATTGCCGATCTTTTAGGAAGGTGTAATCTTCGTTTCTTAAAGATTTCAATGTCGTACTGATTCCCAAATACCGCTCGGGAAGTTGATTCCACAAATTGATTTTGATATTTTACCTGTTTAGACAAATAGGATTGCGTACAATAATTTTGTTACACCTTCTCGTTGTTTAGAGAATTCATCACTTTATGGTAAAAAAAATTAATTTCAAAATGTATAAATTTTGAAGTATTTGTCTTCACTATACTGTGACACTGTGTTTATTTTTCAATTTACTCCGCCAGGGGCGCGGCAGTGAGTTAGGGTCGCCACACAAGGCGCCGGCAGATTACCGCACACGTGTGCGCCCGCCCTTAGACGTGGCCAGCGTCTGATTGTGGGTTGTTGTAATTAATTTGATTAGCGTACTCGAGCGAGAGGTTATGGAGTGGCGATTGCTATGTTCGCTTTGGGAAAGTCGATAGCAAATTCCTTTTGAAGGTTGACTTCTCGGCTCTTTTCGGAGGTCAACATTTCGTTTGGATCATGCGAAAATCACGAATTGTCACTCTCTAAAATAATACACTGTGGTGGTATATTGGATCTTTAAGGCCTAAGCCCGAATATTTCTTCGCTAAATGTTGGGAATGCTAGTACATTCGAACAAACAATTCTTGCCACAAAGCCACTAATCAATGACTGAAAAATTGAATTTATCAACTTATCAAAAAAGGTTTTTAATTTAATTTATTACTGTAAATCTGAAAGTAGACCAGTCTTTTGGTCTACTAAAGCCCTAGACCGAGAGAGTTGCATGAAGGGTAGGGACTATTATGGGTTCAAAATTATATGTTCTCTCACGTAAAATGGGCTATTATGGGTTCATAATTATGTTTTTAAAAATAAAATTTAAGACACTAAAACATAAACCTTTAATCTGTCGTCGTTGGTAACCCTACAAACGAGCAGAGGCCGTCCATACAAGGCGTCGAGAACCTACAATTAGGCGCGAGCCAAAAAGACGAGATTCATTCCCCGCTAATACGCACTCCGCCAGCTAGTTATACCATTCACAAACTTAATTACCCTCCATACACGCGAAAACCACTTCTACTCCATAGTATTACGGTGCACTCCGATTACACCACGAGTTCAATCACTATGAGACTTACAAAGTTAACAAATGCAGCTCAAATGTTGAAAATTTCCAACAATTTCCAAGAGTCAAAAAATTACTCGACGTAAAATTAAATTTGTAGGGGAGATGTATGAGAAATTGTTGTTTATTGTTTATTGGTACTGGCTATCGCCTGGCTGAGTTACTGCAACGCGAATCTGCCAAAAATTGATTCTGCGGTGTAAAGCGAATTTCGCATCACTCGTTGATGATTTATTGAAGCGGAGGCATCGGGGGTGTATAAACTAGCCAGCGCTAAGTAAAATTAAAGATTGCACAAATGCACAATCTTCATGAAAGCCATATTGAGTTATATTTATTTATTTATAAGTCTATCTACACGACCGCTTGTCTCGATACTTCATCGTGCGGGGAACACGTTTTATGGACTTTATAACACCAAACTATAACACAAATGTATTTATTAGCTACTTACTTTACGATATTAAGAAACAGTATTTGTTGCGTAGTTTCATAATATTGTACGCTCAACTTAAGTGACAGTACTTTTTCTGAGTGAATTTTAAATTTTTAGGAGGAAGTAGTAAGTTGTGGATTTTGTAAGAATAAATAAATAAAAATAAAATAAATAAAAGTTGGAAACATCACTCATTACAGCATTTCGTGATATTGCCAATTACAAAAGCAATGAGTGAAAATTTCACCAGCAACATTATGCTAAACAAACATCGTTACCAGGACATCAGGAGCCGCGGGGTGATGCGGCCCGTCACGTCACACGCATTCTTAGAGCAGACAGCCACTGGAGATGCCATACCGGGCGTTTCCCCTCCGGCAAAGTACATTGGTCAACTTTCGGAACTGGTCAACGCAGTTATACAAAACTACTTGGATGTCGCTACATCGCCATTTTGCATCGCTCCGTGTCGCGTGACGTTTCTCTTAAAAATGGTGAATTGTGCAGTATTTTCATGTAAAAGGCGATCTGACAGCTAAAATTCGCAATAAGATCGCGTTTCCTATCATAAGTAATGACTTTTATTAATTATTAAATGTATATTAAACTAGAAAAATCTATTTTAATAAAAAACCGTTACGATACGTAAACGACAGAAAAATTTAATAATGATATCGTGGTATCGGTCCTAGTGATGGGACCAATTAAAATCAACTCGACATTTGAATGAATCATTCACTCACTGCCGTTAGTTTCAAAATCCGTTCTTTTCATTATATTTTGAATAAAATAGTATAGACGTATATTATAATATTAAAACATTGTAAAGTGAATTAGAGAAATTACTGTCCTTTCTTCTGGTCATACGATGTTGGAATTTATTCTAAAAATAAAAAGAATTGGTGGCTATAAAATATTTCGATGTAAAAGGAATAAAATATGTGGTCCGGGAGTATCATGCATCACATGCATGATAACGGAGTAGATAGTAAACCATAATTGGAGCTCGCTAATTTTAATATAGAAAAGTATACGAATGTTCGTTTATCCAATATTTCAAAAAAATTAGACCCCCAGAAATATATTCGACACGTGTACAATAAACTTATTCATTTTGAAAATCAATATAAATGCGTAATAAGGAATTTTTGTAATATTTAAATAAATCATTCTAATTAAAAATATATTGTTTCATTTACTCTCCCTTTGTTTGTCCAAATGTTTAACCCCAAACTAGCGCACATTTGTAATTTTTTACGTTTTAGTATGTATTGCACAACTTCACCATTTTTTAGGGTTCCGTAGTCTACTCGTAATGTCTGTCCGTCTGTCTGTCCTGGCTCGTTCTCCCGCCGTTTCTGCACCGATTGCCACTGAAAATTGGTAAAGAGATGTATACTGATAATCCAAAAATTGGTTTTTAACATTATTGAAAAATAATTATTTTTCACCCCCCTTTCCATACAGCGAAAAGTTAATTCGAAAAATAAATTCGACTTACCCCATCGTCTGGTCGGTATCGTTAAAAAGGTATCTTTAAATACAACAAAAATTGCCTTGACATAATGTGGATCAAACCCCCCAGTTTCGAGATATATTAATACAAAGTTAAAATTAGAGCTTCCTCTTCCCCCCCCCCCCCAACTTTTGAAATACTATTAAAATAATTCTGAAAAAAATATGCTCTATACCTCCAAGTAAGTACCTACGTACAGCCACACATCACAGTAAATACTGTCATACACTTAAGTTGAATATCAGTTGAGGAAATTTGACAGATTGTGGTAACCTGATGTGTGGCTGACTGTACTTTTAACGAAAACTTTAGCGGACTCTGTATCATACATAGTATTTTTAATACAACTTGACCAACTTATGACGTGCAGTTGCCCTAACTAAATGGTAATGTATGGAAATAACTACCTAACTTAACTATGAAAATAAGGTTTAAGGCCCATCTTTTGGATACGGAACACCTTCATGTGCGTGTCCGACACGCTCTTGGCCGGTTTTATTTTACAAACTGACTAAATAAATATTTATTTATCTTCAATGTGCAGAATTTTACACTTACAATTTTATATATAAGTTCATTCACCAAACTGATTTGACTCATTCTTTGTGTCCCATCACTGTCTTTTTCGTATGTATGCTGCATAGTTACGTGAAATCTTTATTTGTGAGCGTGTATTTTTTGATGTGTTAAATTTTTCTGTAGTGTGCGTTTATCGTGACAGCAAAATTTGTGACTGTTGAGTATTAAAATTTTTGGTGGTGTGCTGTACGTGTTTACCTCGTCCCCCGCAAAAAATGGTGAAAAAAATTGTTAGAAGCGCGGACGTTAGGGCATCTCCAGTGGCTGTCTGCTCTAAGCACGCATTACTCCGAACACCGCCCCCCACATGTGTGGTCCTGGTACTTGGCCAGATGGATTATCCGTGAAATTAACCGTTGCTAAAACTGACAAACTTCCTTACTCATACCATAATCTTCGAAATTCAAATGTTTTGACAGGGATTATCCATATACTATATACTTATACTAATATTATAAATGCGAAAGTAACTCTGTCTGTCTGTCTGTCTGTCTGTCTGTTACTCTTTCACGCCAAAACTACTGAACGGATTTAAATAAAATTTGATATACAGATGATCTAGACCCTGAGAAAGAACATAGGCTACTTTTTATTGCGAAAAGGGGGTAGTAAGGGGTTAAAAGGGGGGTAAAAAGTTACTTTTTCCACGCGGACGAAGTCGCGGGCGGCCGCTAGTACAACATAAAATCTTCAAAGTTTTTTTACTAATGACCAAATATCATCATAATGCCAAAAAAGTATTTAAGACGATTCCTTTTATTCCTAACGTTGATGATTAGAACATTAGTGTAGAAAGTAGTGTACCTGAAGACTGCACAAGTGCACAAAACATGGGATTAAAACACCCTTGGATTGGATGCTTATAAAATCTCGTTCGCATTAAACAAATGTTGTAATATGACAATCACATAAACTGCTATTGTAAAGAAAATGATAAATTCGTAGCAAGGATATTAAATGTATGTAAGTATGTCAATTATTGCCAAAGTAAACATTAAATTTTAAGACAGTTATGTTAAATATCATAGAGTTTCATGTACTGGATGTGTTGTTATGTTAACTATTTTTTGAATAATCGTAGTTTACTTTAAGAGACGTAGCCTAAAATCAGCCTCATTGTTAGTATCTAGGTAATCGAAGAAAATCCACGTTAAGTAATTCATACTTAAATCTAAAAAGAGACTTTCAAGCAAATCCACGTAAGCAAGTTTTTTGTTTTAAATTCTTTTGAGTCTGCAAAGGAATCTTAAAAGCCTAACGATTTATCGGCCAGTAAAAATTACCTTTGCCAAAAATCCACTCCAACGTTAATGGAAAGGATTGTAATTAGTGTACGAGTATGCTCTGGCAGAGTCATTAACTCTTATATCGAGGCAATAAGGGTTAAATTCAGTGTAATGCGTATGAACGTGCGTAAGCGCATACGATCGCGCAGGCCATCCGTCAGTGCGGAGTTAATACGCAGTATTTAACCAAACAAACACAATACATAATTATTTTTTTCGTTTTTTTTGGAAAAATACTTTCGTTTCAAATATATTGATGTGGATCTTTTGTCTTAGCGTGAGAACTACAAACAATCAACAGAATATTATGATGTTAAGTCCAATGCGTCAGGTTATTATTCTTTTTGGACTTTGGACCGTCGCGTCGTTATGTCCGAGACACAATGCTATTTTTGCACTGTAACCCGACTTGACATTGCTAGTGACTTTCGACCTTCAACTTTGTCTTGGATTTTGACTTCCGTTTGACCTTCGCAACCATAAACATGGGAATTAGACTAACTAGATCATGGGCCTACAATCCCCTGCAGGGCACCAATCATCATTTCAGCCAATAGACGTGTACTGCTAGACATGAGCCTCCCTTAATGTTTTGAACACAGATCAGTCCTGTGCCGCCCGCATCCAATACCGCACACAGGAAGGTCGCAGCCGTGGCAGGCCCCTCACAAGGTGGCCTGACGACTTTCTGAAGATCGAGTAAATAATATTCAGTGCATATTAATTTTAATGTATTTTTTTTTCAATTTCCCTGACTTTCTAGCGGCTGTCTTAAAATAATGAATAAAAAAATAAATCACTACGTTTTCAGTAAATGCATTAAAGAGGTAGGTAAATATATTGCTTGTAGTGACAATTACATCCCATTAAAAGCAATTAGTGTCCACCTTTAAATTTATAGGTCTTTGTTGCAATCTAATACGTCTTATAATACAGTGAGATGTTAATAGTGGTCGATTAAAGTTGTTTAATGAGTGATATAGTAGTACGTAAATATCATTATCTTGTCATTTCGCTCATATAATCTCTAGATATGCAAT
This sequence comes from Cnaphalocrocis medinalis, assembly GCA_014851415.1. NCBI lineage: Eukaryota > Metazoa > Arthropoda > Insecta > Lepidoptera > Crambidae > Cnaphalocrocis > Cnaphalocrocis medinalis. Next base: position 5,389,023 of record CM026292.1, read on the forward strand.
TCTATACTGAGAGCTTTTGAAAAAGTGATTTCAACTTCGTTGTCTTTAGTAGTTAAGTACACCTATAGATTTTTTTTATTGAATTCCGACATTGACGCCACTAAAATTTAATTTGGACCCTTATCATAGTGATTAGTTAAAAATTTCAAAAATTGAAAATTAGCGCCTTGCACCTTCATTAGGGGCGTCACAATAACTAAAATAAAATATGTACTTACCTATGAATCAAATACCGCTCGGCCTCTCATATATCGAGCAAAGAACTTACCTGTAACAAAAATAGAATGTCTCTTTATTTATATTCGGTTAAGAACACTGACATTATTATCATAAAGATAAAGTTATTTTATTTTTATTCATTACATCACATTCACATTCATTCATTCAGCTAGTGCAGCTCTGCTACCTGCATGTGCCTGCATCGACTACCAAGCCAAATGTTTGAGACAAGTAAAAGTAAAGTAACAGCCTATTTACTGTCCCACTGCAGGGCACCTCCATCATAAAAATCTAGTCATCGCTACTATGATAACATAGGCTTAGTCATCACACGTGCGTAATGCAGATTTGTGATTACAAACCCGGGCTATGTTCGAAAAATTCTAAACACACTTTCGCATGTAAGTCAAGTTATCAATATTAATCATAATCATCCTATTAACCTAAACAATTTTCCACCTCACACGACACGACATCACAAACAAGCGGACAAAAACACATACACGTGCTACCCATCAATTAAACTATAATAATAACAATTTTGTCCGTCAACTTTCATTCTATTGTTAATAACTGGATGCGTATTTTTCAATGAAAATTCTACCTTAAATAAAAAACAATACGAATTTAATTACCATCACCTGTACTATAACTAACATGTCAATTTCAATCAAACTAATTTACACCCTATTGTGACATTGTTAAGGTTTATAATAGAATGGTAATAGAGGGTACGTATGAAGACTTATGCGCACGAGCACAAATTGCAAGGGACACAAGTTCCTATGCGTTATTGTTTTTTAATGGCCGTCTCCGCCCCACAGAGCTTACCACATTCATCATACATACGGATAAAAAGCTTTAGGGTACCGTAGTGGGACAGAGAAACCAAAGTTTGAGGAATTTGGATGGAATCTGGATATTATTGATGGAACCCCGCCCACTACACTTTAACTTCGAGTAATACTGTACTAATTTGAGCGATGTACTTAGTCGACTCCCAGCGCCATCTATTGGTACTGATTTAAGTTAAGAGGGCGGGCCTCTAGTCCTTTATGATAAGACTAATAAGACTATCGGCCGGTTTCTGAATTTAGAATTTGAAGTTGAGCACTACTAAAGAACAAACTTTGACAGTTGAGTCATACATCAAATCTCAAAGTTTGTACTTAAGTAGTGCTTAACTTCAAACTCTCAATTCAGAAACCGGCCGTATGCCGATTACTTCACTTCGTTTATCAAGCAACCTTCTATAGCGAGTCCCTAAAGTTAATTCGTTAGAAATCCTCACCTTCTTATTACAAAACGGAGAAAAAAGTTAGTACTTACTTAATGGTTTAAAAATTATGAAATGTAACAAAAAAAAGTTACAGAACCAGTTTTAAATCAAGACTAATATAGACTCGTTTTGTAATAGACGGCTAAAAACGTACGGAACTTTCCAACTTCGTGCAAGTACAACTTGACCGTATTTTTTTCACTGAACCGTACAAATAAAAAGCATTCGAATGCCCCGCGGCGTCGCCCGGCATTCCGTGGTTTTTAAAACCAAATATAAATTAATAAAGCCTATGGGTGAATGCTCTCAGCGGATCACTGTAATAACATAGTTCACTGGACCTGCTGGGTGTGTTTGTTTTTGTAAAACATGTTCTATCTACATATCTATCTATTTATGTTATACTAGCGGCCGCCCGCGACTCCGTCCGCGTGGAAAAGTAACTTTTTACCCCCCTTTTAACCCCTTACAACCCCCTTTTCGCAATAAAAAGTAGCCTATGTCCTTTCTCAGGGTCTAGATTATCTGTATACCAAATTGCATTTAAATCCGTTGAGTAGTTTTGGCGTGAAAGAGTAGCAGACAGACAGACAGACAGACAGAGTTACTGTCGCATTTATAATATTAGTATGGATGATATTACTAGCGTGACGTCGTGGTACGATGATCACATAGAGTCGACGTGTTCATGAAAATGTCCTCTAACACATAGCATAATACACATGGCCATTTGACCGATGGAGAGCCACGCTTCGGCATGAATGGGTCGGCTCGACCGAAGTGATACCACGGCTTCACATAAGAACGGCGTGAAGCAGCGCCTGTGCTGTATTTTGTTGAGTGAGTGAGGGTATCAGACACCCAGATTGGGGGAAAGGGGGTTAAAGGTTGGCAGCGCACTTATGACTACGATGTTGCAGGTGGCTATGGGCGGCGGGCAATCGCTTATCATCAGGTGATCCGTCTGCTCGTCTGCCACCTATCACATAAAAAAGCCACTGACTATCATCGTTAAAGCACTTATAAAAAAAGTTTAAGTTCTTTATAGAAACTCATGAAGTAATTAATACTTAGTCCTAATCCAGCCCTATGACTAGATCTCATTAAGCTCTATGACTAATTCTGTATTTGGAAGCCTCAAGTCCAACTGAGTTGCACTTCAATGTTCCATAGAGTTTTACTGCCAATGAAATCGGCATTAGTTCCGATTTCACCATCCCCCAAACACACACATTGTCACTAGACAATGCCAAGCCATCTTATTAAGGAAAGGTACTTATTATCAACATTTACTTTTTAATAAGGTCAAAAGAATAACATCTGACAGACCTTTAGTTAAAAAAGAGATGGCTCCGTCCCCCAGGATTGATCAAAAGATACATAATTAAATAAACGCCCCTATTATTTATGTTATTATGCTAAAAAAGGACAGTTTATAGGCCCCCGCTATCGCGCCGTCATCGCTGCGGTCCCGGGTTCGGTCCCCGGGCGCGTCACGCCACCTGTCGTCGCGTCAGATAGAAATGACAACGCTGTTTTTTAGTTTATTTATGGGTCTGTCATCGATTGTGTCAAATTTTTGTAAATTATGTAATACGGAAAAGTAACAGGGACCTTTTTGTACGAGCTTTATTGACGAAACTACCATACTACTTACAATTCTTACGTAGGTTTACCTGATTCATAGTATTTTTTCCTCACAAAAACCTTTTTTTTTTAAACTCTTGGGTGAACCTCCTCCTCATTATGAGGATCAGATTAATAAATAAAATGAATGATTCGTAATTTATTAGGAGGTAGCTAGTTAAAATAAATAATTCTCATATCTCAAAATTACTGTTGATTTTAATTTTTTTCCAGTTACCTAGACATAAAAAGTAAAAGTGCTCCTACAGTGAACTCTTTTAAAAATAGACTGGACAGTTTAAATTACAAACAGACTACACAAGTGCAGTGATATACACGCATCAGCATTTTTGCTGCTAGTGTATTAATAAATAATAATAATAAAAATCCGGACAAATCAAGAAAAAAATTGTTACATATCTGGTGACCCACTACAAATGAAGTGAAACTGTAAAAAAATTGACCATTGAAAAAACATAACATAGTTTGTAGATATAGATAGACAGACAGATCACAAATAGATGCGTTCAGAACCACTATCGAAATAATTCTGAATGTTGTATTTTGTTGTATCACAAATAAAATTGTATAGTCAATATGTCCATCCAAATACACAATACGTTAGTTGGTTAACTACCAAAACCATTACTGAGAACAAACGACAGATCCAACAAACTTTATAGTCACATAAGAAACTCGCCCAATTATTGAAACGAACAGACCGTATCGCAAACGTATTTATAGACACTTCCTCACAATTCGGCGATATGTAGATGAGCTCTAATGAGCCATAACACTTTATAGAGGTCTTATAGGACAAGAGGTGACGACCGATTTGGATACGCAAGACAAATTGTTACACTCAAATACGAGAATCCATATCCAGTCAAATTTATTGGTAAGTAAATGTAGCGATACTCAGTGTAACATACTCACTAAGAATGCTCGAATGTAATTGGCATATTATTCTCGTAGTATTAAACTATTTTTATCATTAACTAGTGTCTGCTTAAACAGGTGAAATTCATTTTTGTTTTTGGTATAGCAATTCTTTACAAATATCAGAAAATAAATAGTTAAGTAAATATGGTAATAAAAACGTGTGTTGACTGTAAGTGGAAGGAAGTGTAAATTTGAAGTTTTACCTTTTTCAGCAATTTTAGATTAGAACTAAATTGCTTTTTCTTTGGTATACATAAGAAAATATTGCGTCACCTCCTGTACTATACATTATTTTTTTCCACATAGCACGTGTCCGCAAGGTGGCGCTTGAAAAATGTCTGTCCGTCTGTTTATCAGTCCCGAGCTCCCAAAAAAGGAAGTTAAGATAAGACCTATCACTTATTGGTGTTTTTAATTTGGAAGTGAGGTGGTGGAATGCGTATCTTCGTGATTAAGTTTGTATCGAAATAGTCGTTAATCTTTGGTTCTCCACTAGTTGTGCCCCGCGGTGTTATCCGCGGTTTATTAGGGAAAATAAAAACACATATTACTAAAGGTAATGTAAAATGTAGCCTATATGTTCTACATGTAGCCTATACTTATATAATCCAGGCTGTGCTCTAACTTCAACACCAAAATTTTATTTAAATCGCTACAGTCGTTTAGTCGTGAAGAAGTAACAAACAAATTCAGTCAGAAACTCTAGCTTTTATACTAATAGTTGGGACAAAACTTAAAATGGAATTAGAAGAAATATAGTACTTGTCCCTACAGCTGAACATTACGTAGGTTTAGTTTTTTTGCTGACCTGTCAAATAAAACCCATTTCATTATTTACCTCTTCCATTCACAACTCTTTTGTTGGACCTGCTAATCAAATCAATCAATTGGTCTAAAATAAAAACAAAAACGATACCAAATTCCGGAAACACAACCCTTTCCAAATGCATTGATCTAATCAAAAAGCCAATCCATCTAACGAAGTCGGCTGTTTGTCTGTCTGTGCGACATGTGTTGGCAATCGATAGGGCTAATAGGGGGAACCAGTAGTGGTGTCCCGATACTGACTCAGGCAAGATCTATGACTACTGTAGTATTATAGTAATAGCACAGAAAGCTAGAAAAGTGAACCGAAGAAAAAGGACTTGTCCCCAATTCTTGTGGCTGTGCTGTGATATTTATCAAAATCAGATAAATATTAAAAAATTTTTTTAGTTTACATGTGCTTTTCGCTATGTTTATGCACATCGAAAATTAATAGGAGTCGGGGGTTTATTCTGTCATTCTTCTTCATATATTTTACGTGGTACTCTCGAATTCAAGTTTAAATAAAAGTTAGGTAAATGTTACCCTGAAGTGAGAAGCGTTATTAACGTTTTATATAATTGCATTTTGAAGGGCTCTGTTGTCCTTAGTTGATAAACCAGAACTCCAATATTTAACTAAATTACATCACTAGTCCTCATTAACAATGACTTAACCCTTGGTACAATCACCTGCCCCTATCGATACGCCGCCAATTCGATAAGCTAATGCATTCTCCGCGTATGTATAACGACGTGCATCCATCACTAGCGGTGACATTCCCAACGTCCACTCTGCATCTGGCGTCTTATCAAATTATCGATGTCTCTTGCACGTACAACACTATTTTTGCGTTTAAATTAGAGATCAACCGCATAACAAAATTAGAAATAGAACTTTTGATTAAAATATGCAGGGGATGAAAAAATATATAAGTATGAGCAAAGAAATATTTATATTATCTTGGGGTGATGCGCAAACATAATCGTATCTAATACAAAATCTAGTTTTAGCTTATTTTTAATAGTTTACTTAATAGGGACATTAGTTCCTCACAGTACCAATAGATGGCGTGGGCTGTCGATTACATCGCGCAAGTGTTTCACTGTCCGGTTTAGCTATAAACCTTGTCGTTGCCTATAGAATTCACCTCGTTATAAATAGTATAGAAGTATAGATTGACTTTGCACTCAGCCTCTTCAGTCTGCCAGCTACTTTTATCCCTTTCTTAGTAATCGATTGGTTATGTTACCCAAAAGCCATTCCTAGTTCTAAAGTGGAGTACCCCAAGGGCATGCACTAGGCCCCCTAGATTAAATCCCTTACAACCATAACGCTAACAAGATGCGCAGGAGTTTTACGACACTTGTATAAGGAGGCTGTAAAAAAGGCGCCTCGGCTGCCTTTATAGCCCCTCGAGAACGGCCCAGAGACGAAAGTTACGACCAATTACCGAATATCAATTAGTGATGTTGATATACAGGCCGACTCGTATATATTTTTTCCATTTGCAGAACGTGGGTCTGGAGGCCAATTCTCGATTTTAGCCTTCTATGTCGAGTCGACTTCATGGAACGCACAACCAATAGGAGAACAGTCGACATTCCTTAACTTGTCTCCTATTGGTCTATACGTTCCATGAAGTATAGATCGCTATGAACCCGTTACATGACCATTACCATTAATCCAATTAATTTTAATCAAATTAATCCAATTTCTAAATATAATTAATTTGTGATTGAATTATTAATTTGTGAAATGATGTGTTAATTTTAATGCTATACCCTTACAGGGCGTCTCATGTAAACTTATCTTAAGTTTTAACATCCTATTATGTAATGTGACATGCAATAAATGAATTGAATTGAGTCGACTCGACATAGAAGGCGAAAACCGAGAATTGGCCTCCAGTGCGACTGTAACGAAGTCTACTAGAACTCGGCTTCATAAACAAAGCATTTGGACACGTGAAAGGAAATAGTTTTGCACTATTTTCAGAGTAGTAAAATACTGTGCATAAATCAGGTGCTCGACATTTGAAAGACAATAATATAAGTAAATGGAATATCTATTAGGACTCTTTTGTTCTCAAAATTTGCTGTTTAAATCTTTGTGCGTGGGCGCGTTTACAAACGCGACGCCGTCTTCGCTTTAGCTTTAACTAGCTCGATATATACAAATACATACATGTATGGTTATTAAGGTAACCGACACTTTTTTGTGCAAAATAAATAAAATAATAAATAAATAAATGGGCCAGACAATCACACCAATCAACCTGGTCTCAAACTAGGGCAACTCCTGTACTATGAGTACTGATGACGATAATTAACTGGGGGCGTTAACCCAGAACTAGCCAGACCCAAGACAACTTAGAAAATGTAGTTTCCTAAATTAACTTGACCTGGGAATCGAACCCGGGATCCTTCGCGCTTCGGGCGAACTACCTTAGCCACTGCGCCATCGAGGCCGTCAAAATGAGTGGAGTTCAAAATGTATGGGAAATAGACATGACAATCTGTCAGTTGACATAATTAAAAAATCTGAGTTTAACTTATTGAACAGCAAAATAGTGTCATGCCTTGAAAAAAAGGCTGGCAAAAGAGTAATAATCCACATCTACATATAGATCCATGTATGCATCCATATCCATGATTTATCCTTAACATTCCTCTCTAAATCACGCGTCCAAGTTATTTAGTTATCCAAAGCTATATGTTTGTGGAGCATTCGCCGCGGTGCGCGGGCGCAGGATTGACGGACGCCGCGCGCACAGCGTTTTACATATAAATTACCAATTACAGGGAGCGCGCAGGGTTAGGTATAGACTAGACCTGCCACCCTGCAGAAGGTTTTCGACGGTTGCGCGCGTTTGCACACAAAAGGCTTAACATTAGGAAGGAGTTTGATTGATGTGGAACTGCCCGAGCGCGAGTCGCTTGTGCTGTGGTGTTTCACGCCCCATTTGGGGAGAAGTGACATTGAGATGGGCCGAAGACACAGGACTTTGTAGGGAGTGAAAAAACGCACCGGGAAAGAGCCCATAGCAAGTACCTGGTGAGCGTCTCCCAAGATTCGGTCCGTATGCTTAGACGGTAGGAAGGACAATGGGCTGGTGGAGGGACCTGTGTCTAATAGACCTGCCACTCGGACACTCAGAAAAGTATAGCCCAAAGTTTACTGATTGTCGTCTATGTTTTCCTACACATTTTAATCGCACTAAGCTATTTGGATTTCGATAAATGATTTGATTGAGTTAGATAACATTAGCAGGAAATAATCATTTGGATTTTGGTTGCTCAAAATGCCAAACATTTGTAGACTATTGGTTACCTTTGGCCAAACTACATTTGGATAAGTACCTTTATTATGACATTGAATTAGACTGCTATGTGTGTCACGTTATTGTTTACACTATGTTCATCGCATTTTGTCTAAGACTGTTCACATGTTGTCCTATCTATAGCTCCTTCTATGGTTTAATAATTGTCCTGAGCGAGAGTAATTGGTTTGAAACCAATCATAATGATTTGCTCGATATATCACAAACCTTACAAATGTCATTAGACAGCACTATTTACTCACTATATCATCCAAGATAAAGATCTTTTAATCCAATTTTCTTACATCTACATTTAGTGAGGTGATAAATGAAACATCATCATCACGGACAGACTAATTAATTTTGCAAGATAGAATAACGTTATAATAACTCGTGGTTTGACCAGGTATTCTAAGCTGGTGATCAAAGTTTTTATAAGAGCAAACTGTAAATTACATCGTTTCAGAACTTTTAAGATAGGTATATTTGTACAGATTGGGCGATCTCCCGTGTAAAAGGCGCACATTCATGTCCAATGGGCTGCCATTGGACAACTCTATTCCTTCTTTATCCATCTGCATAGTAACGGTAGCCACTTTTAATAATGAGTAATGAGATAGAAAGAAGTCAAGAGTACCGAGCGTGTAATAGATGGGGATACCTCCGCGGCTCTCCTGCGGCCCTGGTCAAACGTTAAACCGACTGCTCATTAAAATAATGATTGATTTCGTGGCGAAACTAATTCGGTAGTCGCTACTGGCATTCTGATGATTATAGTTAATAGGATTTCGTGTCATGATCAAGTGATAATGGAGAGTTGAAGGTTTCAAGGTTTGGTAGGATGTTTGAGTTTCATAATTGTAATAGACAGCGGTGCCTCGAATGTCGGGCGAGATGAATACGACCGTCGACCAGAATCCTAGCTAGAGACTACCAACTTTCCGAGTTATAAAACACACCTTGTCTAATGAGGGTATTTCGTTTTAGAGGTTTATTTTGGCCAACACAGAATTCAAAATACATTATGTATCATTTGTTTGTCTTACATTTAAATCAATTGAATTGAATATTTTATTTCCTACCGGAATGTTACTAATGACCTTATCTGTAAAAGATCGCTCTCAGTGGTATTGCCGCTTTCTTATTTAATTCCTTTATTGCGTAGTTAAAAGTTTTTAACCTGAGGTATGTTGTATCACAAGTGGTGTGCAATAAACAATATTCATTAATTTATTTACAGCAACGACTCTAAGGCCTTGTGGCACCTAAATCGGATGATCCGATCTTGATAGTGTTAATAATGTTAAATTGTCTATATAACTAATCAGTAATCTGATGCAATTTACTTCTACCATCAAATATGTACTTAATAGAAATCCAACATCCGTAAATAGCATCCATTTAAACATCATAGAAATTGCAACATCGCTCCTGCCACCTGTCATCCGCTGCTTCCTCAAGCCGGAGCGAATCTTTCACTCGCTGGTACCAGGCAATCATGGGCTGACAGGAGGTATGTTTAGCGGACAAACCAGCCGGCCACCCGCCGAGCGAGCCCGGGGCGAGCACGCGTCGCGCGAATTCGCCAGACTAGTGTTGTTACAGACTTCGGGTCTGAGCGCCTGGTCATAAATTCGATCAGCATACAACAACACAACAATTTAGAAACATTTTTTTAAATATTTTAGATGAAAATTATGTACTTTAAGTAGTGAATAATTTCTTAGCAGTGTACCTAACTAACTGGTACTTCAAGGCAATACCTAGTACAATTTTATAAATTTTAAGACTTGAATCTCTTTTTGAAGTCATGAAATAAATATGTCAAACGTTTTACAATAGGATAAACTTATCACGGACAAATATTATAGACGTAAAGTTGACTTTCAATGAGACATTTAAATAAACTAACCAAGGCGCATTAAATAATGCCCACTTGCCTAAATGCAAAGAGAGTGAAAACCTTACAGAGTCAAGTTAAACAGCCCTACCCGTCAAAATGCCCTTACAGGTTCAACGGTACCTCCATTGCAGGTATGCAACGCTGGTACTTTCATCACGGAGGTTACCTTATTTTGATTGAAATATCTAACGGTATTTCTTAAAATATAAAATGGAAAGAAATCTTGCAACAATACAAAAAAAATACCGATCTCGCTCAGCGCTAAACTAATGCTAGAAATATGCACGTAGATTTGAGAAATCCGGCGGTTCGTTTTCGAACCAACCTACCGTTGGTTAAAGTGTACGTTTCATCCACTAAGCTACCATCGCTGTCAAACATATGGGTAAATTATGACCTAATTGGTTATTTTACCTCTTAAATGAAACAACCTAAGCGATTCTTCGAACAAGCCCTCTAAATAACTAAAGACACTGATAAAGTAATCCACGTTTCCAGATTTACAGCTAAAGCTATTTAATTAACACCGTTAAATGTGCCTATACAACTGCCAAGACAGATTTATGAAACAATAATATAAAACAAATTGGAGACAAAGTTATAGAATATAGCTACGATTCTAAAAATAAACATAAATCAAGCAGAACAGTTACTACAGACATAGTCTATGGAATCAAAATTTGATTATTTCGTTGATAAAATTGTTTCCCATCGAACGGTTGAAAAACGTCTAAAATTCAAGGTCTGTAGCAGACACATTTCCCAAATACCTAGCTCAGTTTCCAAGAATGGATTTGGTCCTTTACCACTGGGATACCATTTGAAATGTTAGGTCGAGTTTTGTTTTATTAGAAAGTTATTATTAAGTTATTGCTACATTGCCAAGTTACATACAACAGCAGGTTTTGCGGACGGGAATTTAAAATGCATGGCAAATCTTTGAGAAAACTTCTTCACACCCCTTTTGAACTATTCACAAAAATATCCTCACAAAATATGGACATCATCATCAGTTCTAGAAAAGTCAACATAATGAGATATGCAGATAAATATATCAAAATGACGATCTAAAAGTAAAAGTCTGGATTTCAGCCTTCAGATTTACAATAGGACTTCAATCAGAAGGCCTTGCTGTGACATTGACAGGAAGGCGTTGTAGAACATTTATATTCGATGGAAAATATCACGAACACTTGTAAGGGAAACAGCGTTAGTCTGAGTTTTGCCGGGAGCTAAATAGCTGTAATGTGGCTGTATATCACTGTGACATAAATCTAGAAATCCGACTCCGGTAAGAAACGGACTAAAGCAAAATAAACATACACTTTGCAAGCGAGCAAGCAAAAGAGTCGCTTGTTGGTCTTATAGGAAGAAGTACGCTCGTACTTAATACCAGGATATAGCGATGTAGTTTGCAGCTTAATGTTCCACAGAACTAAGATACCTGGGAGAAAGTCTCATGCCATCTTCTTTTGGTTAGAAGCCCAGTGAAACCAGTGCCTCAGCATATTTCGTTCACATGGCCGGTGCGATATCTTTCGTATCACGTACGCAGATGACTTTATTTTGATATTGCGCAGGTGTTGTTTATCGTCCATTGTTGCCGCGACGTGCTTGAATGTCGGCGCCGATATGTTATAAATATTTCACTAATTCACTGACTACGCACACGGTAGTGGGGATGGCAAGTTCTTGACTCAAAATCAAAGACTGAATTTTCAAACGCTTTTAGCCGACTTCAAAATTAAGAAGGTTCTCGATTCATCTGTTTTTAGCTTAGAGCCAGCCCAACATTTACTGTGTCAGTAATTAATTTTAATTTAATTACGTGAAAACATTTAGTAGTTTAACTATTTATTTATCTTTCGTTTATTGTGTCAAAGGATTCAAAACCTAAACCGCCTTATTACAAAACGTGGTCTAAATATAGTCTTGGATTAAAACTGATTCATCAGCATGATCATCATGATCATTTTTGAATCAAGACTAACTTTAGACGCTATTTTTTACATTTTTTATGTGATAGGTGGCACACGAGCAGACGGATCACCTGATGGTAAGCGAATTTGAAATAGGGGGAAAAACGTAATGGTTAAAACTCCGTGGATAAAATGTTTATAGCATTTAAAAACCGAACTATTACAACAAAATATCACACGTATATTTATCCAAGGTGACAATCAAAGACATGGCCATTGCATCAAGAGGCACACTACCAAAAAATTAGTTAAAAAGCATAATGTGCTATCGAACTTGGCTCCTTTTCATCAATACTCTTATCAAGATATCAATATTCGGCGTGAGTATACGGCGCATTGTGAAAGCTGATTGAACCTCACACTTAAATGTATATGACGAGTCGCGTTTTTGGTCATCTAATTTCCAAGTCATAAAAGCTGCGAGTACAAGCACAACAGTAAAAAGCTTTCATTGTCTTTACCGTTGATAATTTAATTTAACGGGACATGCCATCAATATTAAGTACTGGAAGGACTTTTAATTAAGACATCATTTTTTTATTGTATTGACGAACAATATCACCAGAGCCCGGGATTGCATGGAAGTATTCAGACGAAGCTGGTAAGAAATGCAAATATATCTTTTTGATAGTGACCTTGCTTCATACGCCAAAGGTTCGATCCCACCCTGGAAAACATTTGTGTGATTTCATTCAGTGTCTGAGTGTAATATACTCGTATGTATTTAAGTATTAGGTATATTTGTGTTTCCTATGTTGTCTGATATCTGTAACACAAGTCCTACTTAGTACGGAGTCAGGTCAATGTATGAAGTGTTGTGTGAATTAGTGCATTATTTACTATAGAAGATAGATTTGTGCTATTTACACTTGTATTTTTGTATCAGAGTATGATCCTACCAACTATTCTGTATACCTCCCTTTTCTACTATCATCACATAAAGAAAGTACAATGGTCCCCATTACTACTACATACTAGTATTTATGTTCTTCTATCCCTTTATCTTTTTTGCCATAGAGTTCCAAAGTGTCCTGCTTTATTTACTTATCTATTTTTTCACACTTCTTTCCCACAGTTTCAGAAATCCGGCTAACGACCGCTAGCGTGTTGGAGACTAATAAAACGGCTAAAACTTTAGTACTAAACCCGCCAAGTTCCTCGCGTGTCCGCGGTCTGGCTGCTGTTTTAGCTCACCCTTTTTTAGTTTTCTAGCCCTTTACCACCTTGAACAGTGCGAATGTCAAGGGCGGACGGAATCGATTACAGAAACTATACCTCTCACAAAATAGCTTGATACGTAAGACAGTTAAGTAGGAGGGAGTTATACTTGACAGCTGTTAAGTATCAAGCTAAGTTGTGTGAACTATAGACGATTAGTTGTGATGAATTTTCACCAAAATATTAAACCCAAATCAATTAAATATGTAAAACATAATTTAACGCCAGTGAAATAAAGTTTTTTTTTAAACGATCATTTGTAGAAGCAATGGTAGGTATAAGTAAGATTGGGGCGCCAAGAAGGCATATCTAAGGCAACCTATTAGTCGTCGGGCAGTTTGTTCTGTGTGGGTCTATTTATTTATTTTATTATTTCTTCACTTGATAGAATGCATGCATAGACGACACCTATTGACCCATTTTCCACGGCTAATGTCATAGTCTAATGGTATGGAATTGGATATACTTTCTGTGTCTTTTTCTTAGGTTCATATTTTAAGATACTAACGTATTTATCACTACTAAATACAACGTTCACAGACCTTGATGACAGGAACTCCCATTCGCCAACATTTTTTTCACAACTTACAAAAAATCCCACTTAATTAGGAACCATTATACAAATCGCTCTCATGGGACCTACAGGGTACCAGCCAGGGTCCTTACTTCCTACCGCTAACCAGGAACACATGGCTCAGAGGAGATGGTTTTTTCATGGGTTTTTTGAACGAATATCAATTAGGATAGTTAGTTTCGTTCCGGCTACGGCTGGCGCGTGATGTTGATAAAGACGGGGCAAAATAGGAGCGGGGAATCAATGGAAACTGTATAAGTATCTGGAAATTACTTTCATTGGTATAGGTACTACGGAAATATAGATTCTGGACTGTTTATTTGTTTGCTGTTCTCTATTTCAATAGAAATAATGCGCCTAATACTCTATCATCTCCAATCAGTAGTTCCTTTTTCTACCCTATAAATTAAGTACGGTTATTAGGCACCTAAGCGACTTAGCTAATAGTCTGAACTTAACCGTAATCCGTCTATACTTAAATCAAGTTTTGTTCAGTTTTTTCGCCATCACCTAAGCCATAACGGGTCTATGCATGCAAGCACCAGAGGGCCGCGGCATGGTGCTAAACTCGCGTGCCTGAACACATCCCGTTTATTATGCACCCCTGGTAATTGTAATCACTATTATACTGAATAAAGGTATTAGTTGCCTCGGTGTTATATTTTGTAGGTAATGCAAATCCGCTTTCACTGAAGCCGTAGCTTGTTTAGTCAAGTAAGGCATAATTTTCCTATGCATAAGGACCTGTGCCCGCGGGAGGGCGCATACCTTGCGTGTCTGAACATCTCTCGTCTGGTATGCGCCCCTGGTAATTACGATCAGCTATATGCACGCCCTGCTACTTTCGCTGACTAATTAAGACTAATATCGTGATTTATATTCGTCGTGTTTATTTTTGGTAAGCGGTGGAGCCATTTAATACGTCAATATGTGTGGGTTATGCGTTTCATAGACAAAGTTCACATCCGGGTACGAAGAGGAGCATTTCCTATTCCAAAACCAATCGAAATACCTACGCATTTTGTGCAGAGACTACGAATAAATCACTCTATCTTAGCATTTTATTCCTGAGTTGCATTCAAAGCCATCGCTTTTGAGTCCACAGTAAGTTTGACCATAATCCTGATATAATATTTGGTATTTGGTACGAGTAAGGCGTATATTTACAAAGGCTATATCAGAAATATAAAGTATCAATAAAGCATGTAGGTACATTTCCAGAGCTATCGCCAACAGCACGATCGTGACGACACAATGCATGTAATAAACATCCAAACAACAAACAAGAAAACTGGACTTTCTCACGGAATCACTAAATCAATTTAGTATTTCCAACAAATAGTGATGCGACGGTATCAGTCGATAGATCGCACGCGCAGCGGGGGCCATTATCGTGGAGCCATCTGGCGCCTAAATTCCTACAACTGCGGTTTACGTACGGACAGTATGTCTGTGTATTGTGACAATGAAATCGGAAACAGTAAGCAAAGAATATTACGTCAAATAGCAGAAAGTGAAAGATGATAATGAGAAGAAAAAGTTGCGAACTGAAACGACATTAAATTGTACCTAATCTAAAGGTTAGATCAGGGTTGTCATTTGCCAATTCATTGTACTGACGACCCATTCTAGCCAGGACTATTAGGTATATCCATTATAAAATGGGGCTGTAAAATAAAGTATTATTTTTAAAAATTCATAAGGCAATATCATTAGCTTTTTTAGACCTACGCGTCAAAGTATTTTCGAAATGCTTCAAGCTTTTGTGTATTTATTAAATTTTGATGGCCTAGAGTCGCAATTAAAATTGCAAATGTCAGACGGCAGAATTTTGCTTCATTGTAATATCAGCAGTCTTGTCTGGTCACCTGACTATAGGTACTTGCTGACGAAATTTAAGAAAGTGCTTGCGAATGGTATGCTGCCGCACAATGAAGCAAAATTCTGCCGTCTGACCTTTGCAATCCCTTAACAGTGGAACCAGACCAACAGTATCATCGCTACACGTTTCAAGAACTATCCGAAACGTGTACGTTTACGATGTTTTCTCTCACCGAGAAGCTAATGGTAAAAATACACACATAGATTTGAAAAATCCAGTGGTGCATGAACCATTTTACGACCTCCCAAGGCAAGGAAGGCGTGTTCTTATCCGCTGAGATAACATCGATCACCCTCGTTACCTCACTGTCTGTATCTAAACTATGATACATCGCCGTATGTCTCCTACTCAGTGTATAGTTGTGTCAGTCGCCACTGGTCACAAACCAGTATCGGAAGATGGATTATCCCGGATTAGAAATGCATTGTTGCCCTGAGAATGTTATCGTACCCTGGTCGGTGCCGTTTTAACTTTTGCTTTTAGACAAAGCCTACGACAGTATAAAAAAAGTTACACTAAAACTTACTTAGAGGTACTTGTGTAGGCAGGTATTTATATCTGCTAAGGAGGTAAGCAAAATAAAAGTATGTAAAGGTAGGTATAGTATGTCACCGAAAATAATCCAGAACTTCCAGAAAAGAAACAAACTGCAGTTAAAGTGAATAATTTAACGGTGTGGATTTATTTTTAGGTTAGAACTGGTAACCTAGCCTAAACTATTGCACTTCCGCATTTGGTAGGTATTCGGTGTAATCACAGGTATATAGAGACGTATGCTCATTTACACTTAAAATACAACCTTGTTTCTTATCATGGTCTCTTTCACATCAGAACAGAATCAGAAACTACTATCTAAGCAACTTTTATAAATTAGGTGCCTATTTATGGCCAGCATTAGGTGCACTTTTAAATTTAGGTATTCTCTACGACGCGAAAATATTCAAATCTACTACTTAAATAGTTCGCGTTACCTATAAAGTTTATATCTCTATAGGTAGTAGCGGTTTCATAAAAAACAAGTTTACTAAACATTATCAATATTTTAATGTGAGGTTATACTAATATTACACAAATATTTTTATGAAACAAGCCCCTGGTCGTATTTTTAATGACTTCATTGACCATAGACTATAAACAAGAGTCATAAAAAAGATATCTATAAAGAAATAGGTCCGGATCTGTTTCAATCTTGAATAGAAACAAAAAAGCCTATAAATTACCAACTCAACTGTACCCTTATCAGATTTCCTAATCAAAATTAAACAAAATGCAGAAACGACAGGTAGACTATACAAAAACGTCACAGTCAAAAATAAACTTTATTTAAACTGCGATAAAGTCCAACAGGTTTTTGAATCGAATGTTACGTCAAACTATCATGACGTTTCGGGTGCGGGAGCTGTCAAAGTGACGTAATATGTTTATTTATGACAGGCCACGTCTGTCATTGGATGACGTGAGTGAGAACAGTACGCGATCGTGCCTGTTTTTTTTTAAGATTGTTGTAGAGTTACTTTGTTTGCAAAGGAAAGCAAACAGGTATCTCACTTGTTTGTAATTGAATATTTATCACAAAATAATTACACAATAGTTGCCTACATCGTTAACTAAATGGACACACAGTACCTAATCTCTGTAGGGTTCAACACAAATGACAGACACAGATTATAGGGAACATGTAAGTGCGGGAGAGACATGAAACCGGGGATTCCAAGGGTAATTGATTCAAACGATAGTTTTGGAGATATTGAGTTATAAGTAAGTAAGTATAAGATTCCAAATTCAGCATTTATTTTTCTATCATTTGATAGCTTGGTTATAATTTTTGTAGTCATGCCAGAGCGTAGTTAAAAGCTCAGAGGGTAGTTAAAAGGTAACGCAATGTACAAAATCTGACAGTTCCAAATCCATGACGATGTTTTAATCTTCAATATTTTCAATAACCAGTATGTTAAATACGCCATTTAAATTCTCGACATACTGCAACTATTTATGAAACATAAACCTACATCCTCTTTAATTGTAAGCAATTTCCAGAACAAATCACAGTTTTTATACAAACGTACTGTCCATACGCTCCACATGTTATTGCTAATGAAACGTCTAGCACCGGCGCACGAGTTGAATATTATTCGCTTCGGCTGTACGTTTAGAATCACCCATCGGATTTACATAAACAACAAGGAATTAACACACTAAGATTAAATTTAATGTAATATATCGCAATCTTAGTTAAACTTACACTTTCTTAATTAATCTAAAATTTTCAAGTGTAACCCCAAGGGGTTTAGATCACAACACAATTCACCATGCTGGTCCAGGGCGGGTTGGTTGTGAGTGACTTAACAATGAAAAATATATAAAAATTGAAATTGCCAAAACTGTCTTTTCAGCATGACCCAAAGCCAGACTGGTAGCGAATGCTTCTAGTCATTGAGTTCGCCTATTGTAACAGATGTTTGAGCGATAAAGGTTAAATAAATAATTATAATAAAGATCTTGGAACACACTCTACCGTGTACCATCCTTGAGTCCTTAATGCAACGCAAAGCGGGAACCTTTACTCTCCATCGAATAAAATGCAGCTTCGAATGGCCCCGAACTAACACATGCATTTAATGTTAAAAACAATTTTCTTCAAAGATTATTATTTTAAGCATATTCTATCTGTTAACCTACTTGGTATCACATTAAATTCAAATAGGTACGTGTAAGATAATCTTAATAAAGATAAGATGCTGTCTGCCACATAAATAAAGATGTTTGCAATTATTTTATTCACTACTCCTGTCGAGCTTAAGTGTATAAACTCTATACGATATAATAATCTTAGATCCTAAATATACATACAGGATGTATCAGTAAGCATTTACATCGCTTTAGGATCGAATATAAAAAATTTATTTGGTACCAAATTTACAGATACCTCCAGTACTTTTTTTAATGAAAATCTCACAAAAAAATCATCTATTATTTAAGAGCGATTTTATTAAAGTATAAATCGGTCTTTAGCTATTATTATTTATACTGTAGTATTTTTTTTTGAAATGGATAAAAATGTGCACCCTCTAAACGTATGCTCGCATTTATTTATACTCCGGTTTGCATAATCTGAATAAATAAATAAATTCACACACAACATTCATTGACCTGACTCCATACTAAGTAGCTTAAGCACATAATAATGAATACTTAATGGTGAATGACCCGGAATAAACTCTGCAATATTTAAGTATAACATTAAAAAAAGTACATTGAATTATGCAACTATTGATCTATAACAAATATAGCCAGCAGGCAAATATTAATCACCATAATACCACCCAGAAACAAAACGAATAATTTTCCGAAACAAAAAACCTAATAATATTCAATGACCAATTAATCAAAATGTTTAATTATTAAATGTGTCCCAATAAATCGGCCAAAGGCCACATAGAGAGAGGCGAGACGGGTGTATTTTTTCGTCTCGCTCGCCGACCATAAACAAGGCATGGTTAATTAAAACGGTACATTAGCATAAACAAATAAAATGCCCCATTACGAATTCAATTTACAATCTTTGGAATCGGTTGAATTAGTCGCGATAAATAATGCCACGGATACGGCTTCGATAATAGCGTCGTGGCCCAACGCATGCGCAGCCCAACTATTAGCACTGGTATACAGGATGTATCTGTGCATATTTACATCCCTTCAACCACGTCTTCTACCAAACATTCTGAACAACATTTGTTCTATAACGTTCGAACTTCAATGTCGAGTGCATTAGAATTGCTCCCTAGGGTGTAGTTATGAGTTTTGAAAATTCGCATAAAAAGAAATCATCTTTCCATACAACGTCGGTCACGTGACTTGGTAATTTTGTATGGGGAGTCGAAAAATTTTAATGTGGTGTAGTGGTTGAACAAATTTTGTTCAGAATGGTTGATAGAACACATGGTTACAGGGATGTAAATGTTCACAGATACCCTTATGTTCCATAATTATTATTCTACTTTTAATTTGAAAATATAACCCGCCACCGCGTATACCTTGCGTCGTTCCCCAAAAATGGCTGTGTTATAGTCGCCCGATCGATGCCTTCATTTGAATTTAAGGTAACAGAGTAAAAATTGATACGATTTTATGTCACCACTCGCAACCAACTGTTAAAAGTATCAATAAAAAGTTAAAATTGTGCGAAATGCAAGCATAAAGATAATGAGTCGATTTTGTGCTTGATTATAAGGAGTTCATGCTCGATTTTATATGCAATAAGAAGTTAAGTATCCAATGCATATTTGCCTACGGGTAATATAGTTATGAATCCAATTTAAAATATATTAAATTTTTATGAGAACATATTATTATTACAATTACGAGTATCCGTGGCAACCTAAATAGTAGGTATTCTGGGCGCTCTAGCGAGTACGTGGGACCCGCCGATACTAAAAGATAGGGTAGCTTACAAGTCGTATAAAGCGGGTAGATACCAAGCACAATAAAATAAGAAGTATAGTTGGTAAGTCAATATTTTTACTACCACCTATCTCTCTGTGGTCTGAAATAAAGTATTTCATTCATTGATTTCATGCATACTCGTACTCGTAGATAGTACAAAAACTTAATGTTCAGACTTTCAGTATAAAATACATTGGCATAAAATAATTTCACGCATCGTGCTAAAATTCGATGTCCAACAGTATTTCCACTAACTCGACCGGCCTTAATAATTGCAGAGCAACTCACGCCCTCTATTTAATATTCCGCACTATTTGCTGCGCTTAGGCAAGTTTTTCTCCCATCGTTGCCCGCGCCTAGTTGCCGTCGCGGCCGCGGCGGGGCGCCACTGCGCTGTCCGCCGCGGGACGTGCGGCCGCCCCACGCGCGTGCGCATATCTCAGCTGTGTCGACTCAACTATCGATATCGATAGATATTTTAAAATAGGGAATAATTTTTGAAAACTAATTATTAACACGGATTAATATATTTTTTTTCTATGAAGTTGTCTATGAATGTTTGTTGGGTACAAAGATTTTGTCATACTGCTGAAAAGAAATTTGACTCATCTAACTATATAAGAGATTTGCTACACATACAAATTTCAATTTATTATGGTTAGGGTACATTAATTATGGTTGGCAAGAAAACAATATAGAACGATAGTGTGGGGATTTCCTTACTTCCTTAATAACGCAATTAATAAAAAGGTATTTTAAATAATTTCTTAACGAAGAATCGAATTAAATTCAGTTTAAATAAAAATACCTAAAGCAATTACTTTTCATCGGTTGTAGCGGGTACTGCGTCACAATAATATAAAAATATGAATAATTGCAATTATCTCATAAAAAGCATGTAAATACAAAAATATCATCGACAACGCACATGTCACATCACTAAGTGGCGCCTGTTGGGCCCGCGCGCCGCGGGGCTGCATTGTTCGTGCACCTAAGTGCCTCATATTCGGTTACCCGCCTATATTACACGCCTATACACAATATCGATATCACTTTCCGCCCAGTGTCATAACATCCCTAAACTCTAAATAGTCTGTTGCAGTTATGGACTTTAAAATTGAAAAGATAAGGTTCGTTTTTGATTGTGTGTTGAGAGGTTTGTTAAGTCTGGAAGGTTTGGTTGTAAAATGATATAATTTTCATTTTACAACTCCTTGAATATCCAACAGGTATAATAAATTATCGAACAAAGATCTCACGTCTCACCTTATTTGAGGTCCGTTTTGTCATACGATTGTCTCCGCTTGTGTACGATTTATAATATTTATTTAATAGCTACGAAAAAAAAAAGTTATTTGTTAAGCAATAAAGACTTACGATTTATGCGTTGTAAAGTTTTTGTTAAAACGTCGTAAAATTAATAAGGTCCTTTTTTTGTGCGTTGATAAAGCTTTTGGTCCGTTCGTAATGTTAGGGCTGAGTGTGTGAATGGTCGTCGTGGCATTTCAATTCGATGCAGAAGCAAATCGCAAAGGGTTTTTGAGATAAAACGGAGCGTTTGGTCATATTGTCCTGTGACAGATACTGACGGGTTAAATTCAAATGTTTTATTGCATCATTACATGTGATTGTTATCATATATATACAAGTAAGAATTAATACTCATATAATGGATTGCTACCAGGTACCTATCTTAATATTTTTGACTTTCTGATATTCTGGCGCCGTTGCAAGCGCCTATGGTCAAAGCGACGTAGAACGATACCCTCAATTCTCCTCGATACCTCGATTGATTGGTCTAATAACACTGTCACGTATGAGAAGCTAGGACATGTAAATGAATTTAACTGATATCCAAATAGTTACTAATTGCACAGTAAAATTACCTACTGCATATCAAAATTAATAATTGCGCACCAAAATTGATGAAGGTACAAGTTGCATTTTTGTCTTGCGTGGACTCTAGATAGAAGAGTTTACTCATTTTGGGTCTGCGCCTGCTAGTTACCTAGATAGATAGTCAATGTGGCCACTCACCTCAGGGTCAATCTTCTTGTACTCGGCGTCCTCGTCGTCCACCTCGAAGTACAGCTCCGTGGAGGTGAGCGAGACCGTGCCGGGCGCCACCAGCCCCGGCGCCACCAGCCGCGCCCGCGTGCTGATGTTCACTGGACCTGGGGGGTGGATAGGAACGGTGTGCTAAGTCTTAAGATATATAGATATACACACACTGTACACTTAGACATACTCTGGAAGACAAGAGTCAACCCTCATTTCGGATGAAATCGAATTACATATTTTAATGGACTCTGCACTACGATTTCTATAATAAAAGTTAGGTATATTATCTCGAAAGTAACTATTTGTGAGTTGGTTCTAATTTGCATAACTATGTACACTTTATTGTACAACTTTTTTCGCATGCGATAGCCCCACTAAAATGTGGACAAAAGATTTCTTAACTCCTAACATAATCTGACAAGCAATGTTGCACGTCTACAACTTTGCATAAACAATTTGACAGGCGTTATCTATATCGCATGTAAGATAGCCTACTCGACGTGATCCGAAACCATTTCTATTCCACCATTGATGATGATGATGAGGATGATGGAGTCCGGCCGATTTCGGCCATAGCGACCGCTTCAATTCCTTCCATCTGATGTTCGTGTGCTTGCATGTGACTTACGTATTCAATCATTTCTCCAGGGACAAAAAGAAGGGTTGGGATGGATGGATTCTGCCAGTTCATGTGAGTAGAGGTATGTATGTTACCGGTGAGGTCGGCGTCGATGTCCCGGTCGTCGAGCAGCAGCTCGGCGTCGTCGATGAGCTCGGCGGCGGCGGGCGTGGCCAGCTGCGCGCCGCGCGCGCCGCCGCCGCCCGCGCAGATGCGCGCGTGCAGCTCCTCCGTCGCCTGCCGACAACAGCCACAACGTTAATATATCACAAATAACGACAAGTTACTTATGTAAGCATGCCGCCGCTCATGGACAATGCAACTCCAGTGGAGTCACATCCACTTCACCAATATCCCTTCTGTTGCTGGTTTCGCCAGTGAGAAACAGCCGGAGGCCACCCGGGTTTTCGAAGGGGATCAAAGGTCGAGCGGCGCATTCACTCCACTGGTGTCCCGTTAAAGATGTCCATAGCGCGGCATTGTTATTACTTGATCCCCGCGGCTTCGTCTGCTACTTAACGTTAAAAAACTTCCCCAAATAAACGCATGTCGATAATAACAAATCGCATCCAAGATAGTCCAGTTTCCTTTTTTAATGGTATTTAGAATTTCAACTTTCTTTCCCATTCTTTGATATCACCCTTGGTTGATAACACTAAAAAAGAATTAGGGAATTCTGGCATAACTTTTGAATTTCTTTTAACCGAGTCGATTTATTTTGAAAATGGGAGAAATTTCCAAAGTTTCAATTCGATGGAGATTTCTGGTAAGGGTTCGAGAGACGTCTGAGCTTAAGGGCCGCCCCGGGGCACTGCCCCGTTTAGCCCCTGTAGCTACGCCACTGCTCCCGTCTTCCCAGGCTTCCGAGGAATGCCGGAGCCTACCTGCAGTATAGCGTCGTGGTGTATAGTGTCGGGCGGCGGCGCGAGCGGCGCGGCGGCGGCGGCGTGGCGCCGCGCGCGCGCGTCGGGCACGAGGCGGCGGCGCCGGCGCGCGTCGTCCTCCCACGAGTCTAGCTTCCAGAACTGTGTACTGCTCCTGTAGATATACGACCATTTGAAACTTTGCGCACAACACATTAAATTTTCTTTATCTTAGAGTATAGGTAAGTCCCTTAGAGTATAATTCAAAAATCAGGTCAACGTCTAACTTCTGTGTGTAATTATTTTGTGCTTATACCATGTATCAGGATTTAGAGGGTCTGATATCCTAACTAATATAAATGCGAAAGTAATTCTGTCTGTCTGTTACTCTTTCACGCCAAAACTACCGAACGAATTTGAATGAAATTTGGTAAACAGATGGTCTAGACCCTGAGAAAGAACATAGGCGTCCTCTCCTATATAAAGTGCGTGTGTAACCCGGGCGCGGGGTCGGCGTGGTCGGCGGCGTGGCGCAGCTTGTCGAGCAGGCGCGCGGCGGCGGCGGTGTCCCGGCGTCGCGCCGCCGCGATGAGCCGCTCGCACGTCCTCTCTTCTTCCGCCCGCTCGGCGCCCGTCGTCGCGCATAGGCACTGGAATCAACGAACATCAAATATAATAGGTATATGACGCGCTTAGACCATACGACACAATATATTATTATGGGACACGACGGGCTAAAAGCCCATCCCAATTCCCATTCCCAAGTCCCATTGGTAAGCAAAGGCCTCCCTATCTTTTTCCACATTTTAAAGTGGAAGCGCAAAAAATCGACGTCGGTTACGAGGTAGACCGAGAAGGCGATGATGGCGGGATTAGCTCAACTGCTATAGCCCCAACTGGACCATAATCGCCCAAAATCATGAAATAACATTATAATGAAAATGTATTTAATAAAATTAAATAGGCACGCGCAAACAAATTACAGTTAATTAAGTAAGTCATCGCATTTCACAGTAAAATTTCGACTAACTTTGACGATTTATTATCTGGATTTTAATCCTGAAAAATTATGATAGCAGATATGTACCTATAAATTCCCTAGTTACAAATAAAAACAGAAAATTAAATCAGAGAGGTCGCTGATTCGTTAACGACCTTTTAAAAAGGAGTTACACTCTACCATCATCATGCCATCATGTATTGCCTAAAAATAAGTACTTATCCTAAATCATCATCATCTTCTCACCTCAAAATCTGCATGCTTCAGCACATCATCAGCTCGCATCCTGTTCAATATGAACTCGGCCTCATTGGCCACCCTGACGATGTGGTCGCGCATGGCGTGCGACAGCAGCCGGCCCTCGTTGATCAGCTCGATGAAGGCCAGCCCCGCGTGCTTCTGCAGCGAGTTCTGCCACTCCTGCGAGCACAGCAGCATCACCAGCTCCACCACTGATGTGCTGGATTTGAAGGTTTGGAGACCTGAAAACAGGGATGGAAATTAATAATGTTATTTTTTTTTTGTGACTTGAACCCGCGCATTTGAAGCGCGGTGATTCCGCCAATGTCAAGTGATTAGAGAGGCACGACGAGAAATTAATTGACCGGTGATAATGTTCATGGAAGTTTTCATTGGTTGTTTAGGGATATCTTGACATCTCTAATCATAAACAACCAACCACAGTCTTTGTTGTACGGTGGCCAGCACATCATGTTACTACAATCTGTAAAATTTCTTCAATCGAACCTCACTTATATGTCAAACGTGTTTGGTTCAATATCAAATAAGGAAATTTGACAGATTGTAGTAACTTGATGTGCTGGCCACTGTACATTACTCCTGTAATAACTAGTTTTATACCTCTGTTTTGTGTGCAATAAAAAGCATATTCATTCATTCACAGTGTAGATGGACCACATTTCTACAATACGCCATCTAGCAGGTCGTCCGTCAAACGCGATGCTAGATATATTCATCATTGATTTCTACCACATTGATCGATCAAGTTAGATCTATTTCATCGGTTAAAGATCGGTATTAGTCTGGAAACATCCTAAGAGATAGATACGGATGTCCGATATACGCCGTGATTTTTTAACTACATGCCTTAGAAATTTCTCGAGTGCTTTATACTAGAACCGATAAAGACTGGCCAAGCCCACCGTCTGCAAAGCGCCTTATTGAAGTACTATTATTTACAGTAAGCGTTCAAAATATCTTCGCATTAATAATACACACATATATTTTTACAAAAGCTATACAAATAATCGTTAAGAGGTTAAATACAACAAGGAAATAATGAAATTTCAAAGCCAAGACATTGCAGCAGAAAAAAAAAATATTGTAGAAGAATAATGTTTATTTCACCAGCATATTAGGTAAATATTATTTTGTCAAATTGCCAACAAATATGCCTAAGAAACCTGATCTTTTGTTCACTCCAGTTCTTCATCATCAGAACTAACTAACTAGGCTGGCGCAGCGACCCAAAGTGCAAGCCTTGGCCTATGATAAATACTTAGGAGCCTCCATTTGTAGACGATATGACAAAGCGCTGGAGGACCGCCCACCCAATCGTAGGCAAATGTAACGAGCTAGAATCTGGCTAGTGTCACCAAATAGCGGAACCCCACATCGTAGCTGCTGGAAACACTGCGGACCGCGATGGTCAATTCACTTCTGAAAACGGACCCCAAACGAACTAATTGGTGACCCCAGAGCTAGATGAACCCCCACCCCCCGTCCTAGGCGTCGTTTTTTGTGCGGACCGCGATAATCACTTCTGAAAACGGACCTGAGAGCCAGAACTCCCCGTCCCGTTATGAGCAAAAAAATTGCCAGTTTACCACATCCCACAAAAGAAAACATTCCATAAAAGCCCAAAGCAAAGCATACTACCATGCCTATAACCGTATACCTTTACCCTCCATCAGTAGCTCCTGGCCGTGGCTCCCCACCAGGGTCTTGGAGAGGAAGGGCGCGAAGTCCAGCATGATCTCCCGGAGGAGAGGGCAGACGGGCCCGAGAGCCGTCTCCAGCTTGTGCGTGAGGGACGCCTCGCGGGACACGCCGTCCACCGTCATTGATGCGTTCATGGCGCTTAGGCCGGCTAGGGTCTCGTTGTCCTGGAATTATTTGTTTAATTATTTGAAACATTGTTGTACAAAACTTCGTACAATAGGCGAACAATATTGTACGCCGCTTGGAAGGTTACGCTGTACTTTTCAATTGGTGTTAAAATCTATACATTAGTATGAGGCTAATTAAGTGATTTTATTGATGGATTGAACTTAATCACAAGAGACATTCTCTACTCGTCAACCATTGAGTCATGCAGAAAGTACAAAAGAGACCTTAAATTATTATTTTTATTTAAATTTGTATTTGTAACTGATGTAGGTATGTTCCGTATTGTGATACCTAAATTATAAATGTTTTTTATTTCTAAATAATTTAGAACATTATTATTTTATTCAGTCTCAATTATACTTTGCGAAATAATTTCGCAAATTGATTGTAAACTTATTACCAAAAAAACTTTTAGATATACTCGTATCAAATATATGTGTACATTGAAACATGACAAAATATGAGTATTGAAAATTAGGAAAATTGAATTTTGCTTCCCTAATGGTACTTGAAAGTAACATACTCAATATACCTATACAGCACCAACTTCTACGTGTATAAATGAGGCTTAAACTCACAGGATGTAAGTGTCTTTGAGCAGCCTGCAGATTCCTGTTTTGATGCCTCTGCTGTTGATGGTGGTGCTCTGAATTTCTCATATGAATTTGTTTGTCGATATCTGCAAAAAACAATACACAAACAGTTTTAAATCTTTGTCCTTTAGGTAAATGCAATGGATAGCGAAATAAAGTATTTCAGTGATTAAAACATAAAGACAATCACAGTCGCCATTTTGAGGAATCTTTTCAGACTAATTTGAGTAGTGGAACGTTCCGAATTGTATTAATAGATGGCGATGAATGTCGATTACATTCGCAAATGATCCGCTTTTTTTTGCAAGCCTGGTCGCCTATAAAATTTTCCTTTTTATAAATAGTATAAAAGATTTGGCAAATGCATTACAAATCAGAGTGAATTACCTTCGTGTATATTTCCTTCATGGTCCCTCGTCCTTCCGGTGATGGTGGCGGGGCCTCTCTCCCCATCTTCATTTAGGTTTACATCAGTCCATGACTCGTCGTTGCTCACCTGTCAGGAATAAAAAACATTTTTGAGGCATCGTCCAGTCCATGTCCATACTTTTTTTGAGATTGGCAAGTCACTACTATTGACCGTAAAATGTATACACATAAGGTGTGTAATTTTATCAATGTTCATACCATAGATTTTTATTACTGTTCAACAAAATATTTTTTTCAATGCTTGTCATTTTAATTAAGATAATGTGGACTATCTATAGTTCGTATTCTCTTAATGGTTAATATAGATGTCATCCTGTTTTTGTGTCTAAAGACAAGGTGATTCTAATATATAAAAGTCAGACAAAGTAAACAAGCACTAATTTTGAAATAAAAAAAATGACAACTGTGTGCACAAAATTGCATACAAAATCATACTATTCTGGTAAAATTGTTTTAAACTCTGATTTTTAATCATGTGGAGTAAACTGACAATTGTCAAAGTGTCATCCCCATACTCATTATCACTCAATTTGACAGATGCAAAATGTCAAAATGTGTAGAAAGTTATCATTCGCATCTGTCAGTTTACTCCACATGTTTAAAAATCAGAGTATAGGTAGGTATAATAGAACTAACCGGGTGTTTGTTATCATCCAGGGCGATCTCGCTGGAGGTCTCCGGGTCGTTGTTGGTCGTCTCCGTGGAGTTGAGGTGGAAGGAGCCGGCGTCCTCGATCGAGTCCACGCTCTACCAGGAACAACTCAGAGGGTCAGGGTTTGTGACGTCACGGATTGTTTTACGAGTGTTTAGATTTACGGACCGTCACTAGTGTAAGTAAGGTATCCAAAACTTAAGGCTGGCTATGTAATCTTGATAACTTGATTACTGCATTTTATATATATAATATTTACGGCAAAACAATACCTATAGAATGTGACAGAAAAATAATTACTTAAAATTTCTATATTTTTTGAGAATATTTCAAAATTATTATTCTTTTTAAAATTAAACAAGAGCTTTAGAAAACTTTCAAAATAATTGAAATTACATTATTTTCACTTAGATAAAATTTCTGATAAGAAAATTTTGTACGAACGAATGTATATATATTTATGTAAAGGTTACAGTAGAATAAATATTTAAACACAAACTTACCTCCTAGGAAAACCATTAAAAGTTAAAGTAGTGAATGAAAACTGTTGATAGTGATAGGTTCATGCAACCAAAGGTGGGGGGGTGGAAGAAGCAAGCAAAGCCACACGACATGCATTGTAAAATCTTATATCATAATTCCATGCTCGCTAAACCCTTTTAACTTACCGCTATAATTGTATAAAATGTATTTATGATGGATAATGCCTAGTAATGCTGTGTGTGTTGGGAAACTTTAAAATATAAGTAACAATACAATATATGTATATCGAATCGAATGTAATACTTAAATACAGTATTTTTTTTAAATAAACCCACCAATATTCATAATATTATTTTTTATATTTTAAAGCGTGTTTAAACCTAATGCGTGTTGTTAGTAAAATTATGCACACATGGTATATAATAATATTGCCATAATTTTACATAATTATAATTATTTATGATGTATTCATATTTATGTTGAATATTGATTCAGTGACTATTTTTTAAAAGAGTAAAAATTCATAAATAGGACTTTATTTATTACTTTTCAATATTTTAGTTTCATTGAAAGAAAAAGTTACTAAAGTAAGATCTATTCTTAAAATATGAAACAAACAAAACGATACCTATTTATAGGTAACTTGCAGTTATATCATTTGCATTTTTTACTCTTTTTTCTTGTGATTATGTGTCGTGCCTGGTGCTGTAACATCATTCACCATACTTACTCATGGTTACAATCTGTGAGCATAGCCGTAGCCTAAAGTTATATTTTTTATATCATAATATTATTGACTCCGTGACAAGCAGTGTATCAATTATATGTGGGCATTGTGTAAATGTTAGCATTCGGAGAATCTTTACAGATAATTACGGGAATCGTTAAGGCGAAAGAATTAAAATTACTACTTACTTATAATAAATTCAGAACAGTCAACAGGAAAAACCACGTAAATATAAAAAAAACATAATTCAAGAGTTATGCACAAAAAATACATAAAATAAAAAGAAAATAAATATGAAAAGATTTTTATTTCTTTTTTTTGTTATACTATGCCTTTAAAATTCCCGTTAATAAATGTACAGCCCGAACACAAACATAATTATAATGTTATAACACAAAAACTCAGTGTTGATATGTACTTGTTTACAAACCAAATTGACCACAGACACCGTAATCCCAGACAAAGTTTTCGACCTTGCGGTTGGAGGCTTACAACAGGATAAACATTTATCTTTTAGTACAAGGAATTCCAAACATTTACAAAATATTGCGGGAAGATAATTATCTAAACCAGGACCAACTTACTATAAGTGGGATCTCACAATTTCTCATTAATATTAAGCTTTGAATAAGGTCAAGCTATTTAATTTTTTTTTCAGGATGAGCAAAATTTTTTGATTTCCAATTTTTTGAGATCTAGAGGTTACTTAGAAGAAATGTGTCTATAATGGATCGATTGGTGTAATAAATAATGTAATAATGGTCAATCTTAATTTTAAGTATTCATCCCGGTTCGGTTCCCATGTAATATGAGCACAATAAAAAAAAACATTGAATGCAGATTTATTTCTTTAAAAATCCAGGGAATATTTTCTCTGAGTAAAATGTGATTACTTAAGGATGTAAAGTAGTTTCCCTCTATGTTTTTTTTTCACCCTGTACAGTAAAAAATGTGAGATCTCACTCGTAACTATCAAAATTAAACACTTTCAGTAACAAGTCGAAAAGAGACACTAAATAGAGATAGAGACAGACTGAGCCGTTGTCACCGCACGCCTCAACTAACCTTTGCTTTTGGCTGACTTTTGATCCTCAGGCTCGACTTGTACAATGGCTCCTCCTTCTCGGCAGGCGCCGGGGTATCTGCTTTCTCGCTCTTTTCGCTCTTTTTCTCCCCTGGCTTCAGTTCATCTGTCGTTGTCTCTATTTTGGCGACACCCTCCTCCTTGCCACTCGACTCCTTTATTATTTTATTGCAACAGCAAACAAAACCAATCGTAAGAAGCGTTCACATGACATCGCAAGTTACGATAAATTCAAAATGGCGCACATCGATAACGGAAACCAATCACGAATAATGTTTAAAGCAAATTAATTTGCTGAACACAAAATTGATGGGATGACTGTATTCAATTTTGTATTTGGATATGGGGGTTTGATGACATGCTCACAACGCTACGGAAAAGGGCGCAAGTCTAAAAGTCTATTTTTATGGTCATGACTCTAATGCTACTAAGAACTAGGTACTCGATTAGAGTTTAAAATATACTTCACCTAATTTTATAAAACAAGAAAAACATGCCATGGATTTTGAGTCATGAGATTTAGTAAATGATAAATTTAAAAGGTAGAGTAGAATTTTAAGAGCTGCACATAAAACAATGACAATGACCATATCCATATATTTTAGTTTCTTCTAACATAACATTGATGAACAGTTCCAATAACATCTATTTGTAACATGCATAAAAATTGATTTGAAAATCTATGATTAATTAAATAACTCTACTGTTTTTTTTATATTTTTATGTACAGCTTCTATATAAGAGATCAATAAACTAGACATTACGATTTTATCTACTTAGGATTTCAATAATGTTTTTGAATCAAACTAGATAATTTTTAGGAAAATTTTGAAAAATTTAATAAATTAATACATGCCTTGTCATCCGCATATTACTCACTAAACTTCCACAAAATGTTAAAAGCAATATTTTTTACATACCTTCATCGAGGGCGAGTCCAAGTCATTTATTGTCGAATTGTTTTCGTCCACAACTATCATGGCGTATTCCACGTCATCCCCATTGTGTTCTGGTAGAAATATAAAAACAAAAATAAGTTATTTTTTATTACAAAATAGTGAGATATGGGGTTTGTACAACATCGACGAAGCTTGCCTTAACAAAGCAGATAGGTTGAGGAATCTATGGGTTTTTAAGAGGTTAATACTATCACTAGATTATTCTATAAGTAAGATTTTTGTACATTTATATTTGTTACTTAAAATTTAATAAACTTAAAGCAAAATCGTAAATGTACAGAAATCCTCATAATGTTAATTCTACGCAATGTACCAATTTTTAAAATTTTATTTTTAACTTATTCATTTAACAATTTTATCCATGCACGATTCAATTTAAATCATGAAATCCACTCTCTAATGATGACGCAACTTATATAAAAAAATAAATTAATTCAAAAGCGGTGCCTTAGCTGTGCATTATTTTTTACATAGTTTTGTCTTTTATTTTCCTCACAATTAATTGTTTTCAGAATATAAGTATATCACTTGCTCTTAAATTAAAAAAGTTGTATTTTATTAGATGAAAAAGATATCTCTACTATAGTTTAGGTAATAAAGATGTAAGTCCTAGAATTGAATAAATAACAGCATAATATTTATCGAGATTTTTTTCTAGTGCATTATTTTTTAATTTCCGTATTATAAAGAAATCTTAAGACAAAACAATGCAAGAAAACATCGACCACATACAACAACGAAGTACTCGCATCACTTGAATTCGCGAAGGATTAACAAAATGTCTAGAAAGCGTGAACGAAGCAAGACCGAAGCTTGAGATTTTTTTGTGAGTTTTGTTAATTCCTCACGTATTTTTAGAATTTATAAATACATTTTATAATTTACTTATTAAATGCACATTTACTTATACTAGTTTCGCTCAGGAACTTTTATAAGGGTTTAGGTAGGTAGTATTATTTTGGCACAAAAAGTGATGCGAATACTAAGTCCTGTTGACAGCTTTATATTTATATTTTCATCAGAATTAGTTAAATATTTTAGGTTGAACATTATTGTCAAAATTTTGCTGTCAACAGGATTGATAGAACGTATGCTGATGTCCATAATTTGAGATACGTTGTTTAATAAAATTGTGTTTTAGTAATCAATACCTACAAGAAAAACCAATATTTTTTTTGTATCGTGTTTAATATTCTGAATTCTGCATATCGTAACATTCTAATATACTTTTTTATTAGACGTTATATAAGTAAGTATAGTTTTTTTACATGATCTTGCAACGTTAATTATTTACCTATCTTATCTGATTGATCTTTTTAATCTCACGCTTCATTGAGCATTACTAATCCCATCGCATCCCAAATACCAGGAGATCAGCACCCGGACAGAGGTCGATTGTTACCTGCGTGAGCGCGGTGGTAACTAGCGATGCGTGTGTGCGCGAGCGAGTTATTGTTAACGTGTTGGCTGCAGTCGAGTTTGCAGTGTGTGTGCGGGTGGCGGTGAGCCGGGTGCCCACCGGGCAGGAACTGCGGGTACACGTGGTGGGACCACTGGGGGAACAGGGGCCGGCTGCCGGCTACAGGGAGGTAGTGACGTGGCGAGAAAAGCAGCCACAGTGGGATAAGGACACAATCAGGAAAAAAGTGACATAATGGCGGGCGGTAATTATAAGAATGCACCCATACAGGATGCAAATATGTAAAATAAAAAAAAAACAGAAAGAAGAAGAAAAGTAATACGAAATGTCACGTTTAACATAGTTTCACAAGCAATGGGTCATGTTAAAATAACATAAGAGATAGTGCAGTTTGAAATGAAGAAGATAGAAGGCATTGAATAGCGATAGGTAAATGAATAATGCGGATGATATAAAGGCCGATTTTGCATTTAAGCAAGTATAGAAAGGTAGCAAAGATTTGTTTGCAATGGGCAATGAAATTACAAAGTAAGAAAGCATCCGAGTAGTGTAGTGGGTAGGGACATTGTAGGTTAAATATATTGCAGATAAATTATTTTTGGAGTCAAAGAGGGAAACAGGTTGTTATTACATTTGTTTTTCATGATAAAAGGGATACAAAACATCAAATACAAATCACAACGAACATTTTTACGAAAACAATACAACAAAATATTAATTCAATTAAAAGGAAAAAACAACATTCAAAAGGATTGTTGAAAGATAGGACAAAGTGCAAGTACTCAGATTGTTGTGTTAGTAGTTCGATCGTTAGATAACGGATGCGATAGAATATCGTGCGTTGCATCGAACGATCGAAATGTTTGATTATGTACAAACGCAGTGCCGCAGTGTAGTAGAATGTAGACGATTTTACCAGTGTCCAAAACCGTGACGCGTATATCAAGCGGCGTGAAAAAGGAGAAACGACACACTTCAGATATACAAGTCTATTAGTAACCTTCCGTGTACCGCCGCTGTCAAATATTCTAACGAAACGACATCATCTTTGTCTTTCAAAATGAACACCCAATTTTTTATCGAGAAAAAAATTAAAAATATTTTTTTTATTTAAAAATCATGAAACACTTGACTGCGACTGTACTAAATGATGATGACTGAATTATGTAATTTTTAATCATTGTAATTATACAATAAGTATACCAATAAAAAATGGAATAATATTTCTAAATTTAAGTGCAATAAAGCATATAAAAGAAGCAAAATAAATAATATTATTTACAGATAAAATGATATACTAAAATTCCATATAGCTAGTGATAGTAAAATAAAACAGTCACATATAGATATTGAAGTTTTAAGACTTATAGACTACGAAAAGTGGATGCGGTACGTAAAACTGTGCTTTGGCACTACATGATAATAATATAAGGATTTCAATGAAAAATATAAATCTACTCTATAGCTTAGAAAACAATCCAAACCAAAATAAGTACAGAAAATTATGGGAGTAGAAAATAATTGTATTAATGAGATATACAAAGTAGGTATGTAACCCCTCCACTAACTTATATTTTTACAAGTACTTATATTTCGATAAAAGCTGCCTATAGATTAGACGTGGCTACCGCGGTTACACAGAGTGTATCTGTAGGCATTTATATCTCTTTGACCATGTGTCCTACTAACCATTTGAACATTTGTCTATGACATGACTGTGGAAATTAGACGAAACTCCCCTTAAAAAATACTAAGACACCTGAGCGACGCTGTACCTACGTAAAGTTGATAATTTATGCCAATTTCCCAAAGTCAATCAAAAAAATGTTGTTCAGAACAGATAGTAAACCACGTGGTTAAAGGGATGTATATGTTTACAGATACACTCTGTCTGGCTGTTTGTATTTGAAAATTCATAAACGCAACAAGTTTTGACATAGGTACACGATAATTTAATTAAAAAAATATAAGATTTGTTTTTTGTTAAATATTATATTAGATACAATTTTATGTTAGACTAGGTATATTTAAGCACCTTTCAAGATAAATAAAAAGAAATATATTTTTTTATTTAATATATCATCAAATGTCATGTTTATATTATAATGCCTACTATGTTTTCTTATGGTCAAGCAATGCAATATAGTTCTCATACGTTCTCATGGCATCAAGTGGGTTGTTACACCTATTTACCAACATAGATTTACCACGAAAATCCATACGCAGCTTACCGCAATCTATTTCAAACACCTTACCAAGATGCCGTCACCAAAACTGTATTACTATTTATGCTTTTTAACAAAAAAAGTAGGTACCTACGTAAAGTATTTATACAACTATCTACTTAAATATGATACTTGATAATATATTGTTAAAAAATAATTTATTAAGGCAGGTTTTTGTAGGACATAACGACATAACTATAAATAAAGTTAATAATTTAAAGGGAATTCTCAAATAAGACACCAATTTTTATTTCTCCATAAACTGTTAAGAGTGCTTATTCGATCCACTAGGACATCCATTGGGTTTTACAGTTGGCAAGCAAGCGGGTTACCCAATTGATAAGAAGTAGGTATCACCGCTGCGCATAAACATCTGTAGCAGAGGCGGCTTTACTGCTTTTCAGTACTATTATGATAGTTTTAACATAATTCACGTGTATAAAATAAGTAAGTACCAAAAAAGTGTGTTTTTTTGTTTAATTGGCGTATGTAATTTCCTAGCTTATAAAAATCAAATTCTGGATCTCATGGATCGGACAAGCAACTCCAACCGATCTGTCCTATCAACAATCAAAATGTCAATTCAAAATTCAAAGAATAGGACTGTCCTTTTTTCTCTCTTTCTAATATGTACCACATACCGTGATGGTCGTGCGCATGATGCGTGCGCCGCACACAGTCGGGCGGCGCGTGCGCAGGCGGCTCCAGTATGTCGCGGTACTTGGACACCATCAGCACCGAGATGAAGTAAACGATGGCCAGCGACAGGAATTGCGCCTGCTTCGTCTCCTCCTGCGAGTCGGACTGCTTTACAATACAGTTATGAGGCCAAATGG
This sequence comes from Cnaphalocrocis medinalis, assembly GCA_014851415.1. NCBI lineage: Eukaryota > Metazoa > Arthropoda > Insecta > Lepidoptera > Crambidae > Cnaphalocrocis > Cnaphalocrocis medinalis. The sequence goes on from CM026292.1 coordinate 5,425,295, forward strand.
AAATGGCCTACTTAGTGACCCATATTATCTACATTATTCTTAACTTGGTAGGTATCAAGTTTGGTGTTACGACCCATGACGAGAGACTTGGCCGCAGGTAATAAGGCTTCCCAGTCATTTATCAAAAGTACTCACAAAACTTTTTCGATCTCGTTTCCCAGTATTTTGGACCTTCACCCATTTGAACGGCCCCGATATTTTTAGGACCATATTAAGCACCCGCGCTTAAAATGGCATCATATTTAGCGCTATCAAAATACCTATCCCAAAATAACCAACGCCCAGGAATGCTGTTACGCCCTTATAATTAAATGGCCCTAGTAGTAGAAAAAATAAATCGGCCTCAACTGGTTTCAATTGCGGTTTTGCTACCAGGATCACATAAATGTTTAAGAAGTATAACATCACAAACCAATATTAACGAGATGATGAGACTGTCTCATCTCAACACATAAATTACATATTTTTGACAGCTTAAGTGGTTGTTACCAAATCTCTAGTGACAGAAACTAATTAGTAAAAGTTGTTTTACTAAGGCAACATAAACACAAAAGAAGTCTCTTTTTCACAAATTTACTAACAAGAAACATAGGTAGTAATTGAAAAATAACATGCCTTCTTTTTATATAAAGTAGTATGTATGTGGCACATAAGAATTTAATGCATATTAGGGAATAACATTTATTTATCAATTTTGTAAATTAATCAGTACTTACGACGTCTCTGTAGATGACCGCACGTAGTCTGTTGACATCCATATCTTGAAGTAACCTTTCCGGGTCTTTGACAGGACTGGACGCATCAGCGAGACTGGCTACCACGCTCTAATCCAGCAAAAAAAGGACACCTCATTAATAAAATCATAATGAAAGCGCCCAATTAAACAATAACTGAACTCAAATTTTGTAAGTGTGCCACAAAGTACCAGGCGGTCATAGACTGAGGGAAGTGCACCTTCCTTGTTCCCTAAAAAAGGTTCAAGATTTGGTACCTGACTTAAAGAAAGGGATAACGGTATTGATTCTTCTACTAATAGACCAGTTAAAAGGGACAAGTGCTTACGGTGGAAGATGTGAGAAAGAGATAAATATACCGCCACAGTTATGACGTAATAATACGTGAATAGAGGACTTTTAAAAAAAGATTGAAGTTAGAAAGGGATAAAAGTAATGTTTTGTTACGGGCAGATTTATGTGCAAAATGTCTAAAACAGGAATGAAAGAATATTACTGTAAATTGAGAAGGAGAATGCTTTTGGCGAAATAAATATGTGACGTAGTTTTATAGTGCAGTAAACAATTGCATAGTGCACAAAAGTAACGGTGGAAGAATAACGAAAGTCACGAAACCGTAACAATGTACTAGGCAATCATATCTATTATGGAGCGTAGACTATCATCTCCGTAGGCTGTAGATTCCTATGTGTTAAGATTTACACAAAGTGTTATAAATTATAAGTTATACATAAAAAAGGTATCTAAGAAGTGTTTAATACAATCTCTAATTTCATTACAAAACTAACAATATTAAAAGAGAAGAATATTTCATACGAGTGCCTATAACGTGCACCTAAGAAAATTGTGTCATATGACAATTTTAGGGACCGAAAAGCAAAGTTAACTATCGCCATTATTATGATATAATTATGAGTATATTTACATACATGCGGTTTACAAAACTTATAGAACACAATAATAATATTATATGTAGAGTATGGTATTGATGTGTGCATACGTACGCTGTTATAAATGTATGCAAGTAGGTATGTGTATGTTTTGACGTTTGGTATTAGTTTCACTTTTTCTACCAGGACCGCATAACAATTAAAGAAGTAGTTGTATTATGATATAGTAATACAACTCAATCGTTCTAAAGCTTGACTAAATAAAACGGTACTGTATTTTGCACTAACTGTAAACAAATCTCACAATCCCCTGAAAGGGAAAATGAATCAATTAGCGAGGATCAGTTCACTAGGTCCTCATAAGATGAAAGCGGTTAGCTAACGGCACGGACCAAACTCAAAAGTGTGTGTTAGAAAGGGATGTCGTATATAGATCGTCCTTGTCTCCATAGTGCAAGTTCCGAAAAAGTTTTATGGTTGAGTGGTGCACCAAACCTAAAAGGTAAAATAAATTCAACGTTATACCTTCGAACCTAAGTTACTGCTTCTCAGGATTTATTTGCAAATTTATTTCAACAATGGAGCTGAGTGGAGGTGGTAAATAGATAGATTTATCTTTTGGTATCTTTACAATGAATTGTGTCATCCACCTTCGACATAAATAATGTCATAAATTTTTGATATTTACTTAATTTCCGGCCAAAACGTTATCGAGGCAGTAAATCTATAGAGGTTAACTACGCTTCTTCTTCTCTTCTTCTTCTAACTACGCTTAAAAGTTTTTGAATAACTTTTCGTACTAAGAAGTAGGTACCTAGTATTATAGTAGTCATTTTGCAGAAATGTTCCTCTCCTAAGAGGGGGCTATCGCGAGTGAAAAATACGTACGCCATCTAGCGGACTTTTCTAACGCGATATGCCCTTATTGATAAGAGATACGTGTTTTTGTGTGTATATTGTCGTGTGTTACCTTGGCGTCGCTGTCGGGCGGGCGCGGGAGGCGCGCGGCGGCGAGGCGCGCGCGCTCCTTGCACTCGAGGCAGTTGCGCACGGCGCACGTGCACACCTACACACACGCACACGCAACTAGCTCAGCACTACAGACACTACACTACGAAACATTAAGGTAACGCCCAACTCCTTTTTTGTGGCCATGCTCGGTCCTCTTCGAATTTGGAACCTTTTTTGTTGATAGAATTAGTTTTTTTTTGTTCTTTTTTACAGCCAGTCCCCGGGTTCAACCATTATGATTTAAGTTTGAAATGGGATGGAGATATTGGTACACTTCTTGGAGACTTATGCTCTCCTGGTACTCAAATCGATAAGTGAACGGGTTAATCTCATCAAACGTCATGGTTATGTCATTTTGTGGAGTTATATAAAACGTCTAATCCAACAGGAAACATTAATATAACATTTTGGGAAAAATCTCGAACTTCGTTCATCGTAGTCCGAAGTCACTGATGGCCGATTGCCCAACAGGTAAGATGACCTTTAAGGACATTACTAGTTAAAAGGCTAGATAAAGAAGATTTTAAACATCAAGCAATTTTTCAATATTAATAAAAATGAAAGGAGTTGGGCATTCACAATAGAAAGATATACTATTCACTAAAGAAGTAGAAAGAAGTAACAGGAAATATAATACGAGTATCTACAGTCAGTTACTCTAGTTATAGTTCACTATTTCTGTAAACTATGTCTGGGCTATAGATAGAAAAGTAAACGAAATCGTTTTTACTATGCATTCTGGTTATATGATATTTAGATAATACAAAGATTTGTCTATACCTTGGTTATTTATAGAGTGATCTAAAGTTAAATGAAATTAATGATAATTTCCAAAACAGGAAGTACTAGGTATAATAGGAAATAAATCAAAATAAATTGAGTTGGTTTCAAGATTTGGTGGTTATTCATTCTTAAAAATCTATAATGTTAATAACCGCGCTTCGTTTATTTGATTGGTATTAATTTTTCCTTGGAAAAAAATATACAACGCCCACTATCAATGTAACTGAGAGGCTTTTTAGTACTTAGCTAAGCGCTTAGTTAAAATCACGGGAGTCCCAAGGGCTGGCAGCTACTTCGCCCAGCGAATTTCCATCGCTATCCAACGAGGTAATGCTGCCAGCATTTGGAGACATTGCCACAGGGGCCTACTCTGTTTTAATTTTTCTTTTTGGTAGTTGTTTAGCTTTAGATTCCAGTTATTGCTTTCTCGTGTATTCATATATTATATCGTAAACTTCCAAAATCACTGGACCATAAACGAATAGCTGCCGAAATTTAATTGCATTTTTCCTATACCACAAAACCTTGAAACCAACGAACCTCACCGCTCGCAAACCAATCTCACTCACCAGTCTCAGACACTGCCGGAGGATGCCGCCACTGGACATGTTCTTCTCAGCCTCGAGCTCGGCGAAGTTGAGCGCGCTGGCGAAGATCAGCACGTCCGCCATGCTCACCAGCCGCTGCAGGAACGTCACCGCCACCTCCACCGGCATGCCTTGGGTAGGCTCTATGACGTCCAGTTCATTCTGTTTGCAAAGAGTTTTTTATGTGATAGGTACCAGACGAGCAGGCGGATCACCTGATGGTAAGCAATTGCAACCGCCCATGCCAACCTTTTATCCCCTTCGGGCACACAGACAAGGACAACATTTTTCCGATTATGTTCCCCGTCTCACTTGCGCAAATGACTAACATGTTCACAGCGCGCCCAAACATGACACGGCGACGGACCAATACCGGCACAGGAAGAACACGCGACGCGCGTGGAGTATCCCGATTGGCCAATAGCATTTCCCGCGCTACTAAAATTCTTCTTCTGCGCAGATACATCGGTGGACCTTATCAATTGTGTACTACTGTAACCTGCTTTAGCTGATGATGCACTCACGTTAGGCGACGTGGCAGACGCCAGCAGCGGCAGCAGACCGCCACACGCGATGATCAGGTTGTCCGCCAGCTGGCTGATGAGGTGGACCGTGTTCACCACGAAGATCGCATTCTCGCTGCTGTTCACGAAGTCGATCACGGACTTCGTCGAGTGACTTCGCCACACCTGACAAAGATACGTTTTATTGGTATTTAGGTTTTATTTTATACGTGCCAAACGAATGATCATGGTAAGCGTTTGCCGCCGCCCAAGAACACCCAAAACACTAATGGAGTCGCAAGTACGATGCCAACCTTTTGCCTTCCTAGTAAATTAGAGCCTCCGATACCTTCACTCGCTTAGCGAAACTAGTAAAATAAAGTAGTAAAAACACTAAAGGATGACGGTTAAATCCGTTCAACATAATGTAATAACTGAAAAACTGATCAATAAATTAATTTCAAATTAAATTCAATAATTGACTAACACAATCTAGCTAGAAAATCCTGCCCAAGTAAGACACACATTTAAACATAAACACACATTAATTCTTGCTATCAACCTTGGGCTTTATCATTTGCTAAATAATTGTAAACTGCATATTTCACTCGAGCTATGTCATAAACTGTTAGTAACCCTAGTCTGGAGTCTGCGACACAAGCTTATCTTAGTGGAGAGTTCGATAGTTAGTTAAAAAAGATATAAGTCTTTGATTGTAAACTTTTTGACAAATAAATGATTTTGATGATGTTAGATGTTATTTTCAAAGCGACGACCACATACCTGTATATCAGTCTCAAGTGAGAAGAGCACGTCCGAGAGCAGCCGCTGGTGTATGTAGGACCAGCGGAACTCTGGTATCCGGAAGGGCGGCCGCGTGGGCCCGGGCGAGAACATGGCCCGGGAACATTTCGACGGCCGCTTCGATTCTGTGAACAGAGGGGGGTTAGTGAACCATCCGCCAGATGGCGTACTGTTGGACTGAGGACCAACTTCAATATAGTCTCACGCAATAAGTTTATTTGACTCCCGGCAAAATTCGAAACTGCAGGAAATGCTGTTTTCCTTTCAAGGGTTGGAACTTGTATCATTGAAAGCACCAAGTTGGAGGCTTAAAGCCTATTGAATAAGCTACATTTGGTAGTGTCAAGATATTTTCTTTGATCCGCCCTTTTTAAACAGCTAATTAAAATAAATGGCGCTAGATGGCGCTGTATGAACAAAGGGTAAAAGGGAAAATATAAAGAACCCGACAATTTCACAAACTAGAACAACTTACCAAAGTGGTTAGAGTCTACTTGTGTGCTCGTAGAGGCACTTCGTGGCCTCTTCGGCGAGCTGGAGGTATTCGTGCCCTGCGTGGACACACCTTCACTCCTCGTGCCGTCCTGCTTCATCTCACCATCGCCCGGTAAGCTCACGCGTCTCTTCTCCCTTTCTTCCCTATTCCTTTCATCCTCGCTCTCTTGCTCCTTCTTATTCGCCAGCGATATGTTCTCACTTATCGTCGAAATCGGCGGAATCTCCGGCGTCTTTGGTTCCTGCTCTGGCATTTCTAATCTTTGGCTTTCATTCTTCGCGTTCTCCTCCGAAACTTCGTCAGGCACTTCCTCCGTTTTTACTTCCTCCTTCCTCGAATTGACTAAAAATTCCCCGTCAAGAGGCAAAACGTTACCTTCGTGGGGATGGTCAGACGGTAAGACCCTCTTGAGGGCTAGTTGTCGTCTGTCGCATTATTTATGTTTTCACTCTCACTCTCAATTTCAATATCTATCTTATCTTCCTCCCTCGAAACTATCGTTGAAATAATTTCATTCACTAATTCATTCGCAATCGTCTCCGCCTGCCTCTTCTCATCTATAATTTCTTCGATCTCCTGCTCGAAATCCTCTCGTCCGTTCGGCGTGTTACCTTCCGAATGCTGACCCCCGGATATCGCACCGGAGTCAGCGTCGTCGTCAGTTTTTAATCTTACGGTTTCTAAAGCGATCGTCAAAACGTCATTCACTATGTTTATCGCGACGTGCTTCGGATCGTCGCCGTCCTCGTCCGGAGTGAGAACGTCAGTCTTATCTTGCGTTTTCCTAGGGCTAGTGGCCTCGCTCGGCGTCAGATACAGCTCCGACGGGTCGGAGAGCTCGGACTCCCGCTCGGTGACGACGTTCAGCTCGGCGACTCTCTCGGGGCTCGCCGTCTCGCTCGCGGAGAGACTCGAGGGGATGCCCTCGCTCTTATCTGTATTGTCGTCCTTGGAGACACCGTCGCCGACGTCCCGAACGGGGATGTAGTCCAAGCTCCCCTGCCGCGTGAGCGGCTTGTCCGTCCGCTCGGAGTTCTCGATCGTTCCGATCCCGGACTCGGAGCTCTCGAGGAACTTGTTGTCGTTGATGATGGAGTCGACGAGCTCGTCGTCGGGGCGCGGGGAGGCGGCGGGCTCCGGCTCCTCGTCGACGGCGTGCTCGTCGCCGTCGGGCTTAACACTATCACAACCTTGGACGGGCTCGTGGAGCTTGCAGGGCGCGGTGTACTCGGGGCTGCCGGGGTCGCCGACGCCGGGCGGGCAGGCGCAGGGCCGCACGTCGCGCAGCGAGAGCCCGGCGCCGATCTCCGTCTGCGCGGCGTGGTGCAGCACGCGGTCGCGCTCGTGGCGCTCCCAGCCGGAGATGGTGGAGATGGGCCGCTGCTGGCGCTCCGCCGGGTCCGTGATGTTGTCGGCGCGCCGCTGCTCGTAGTGCTCGTACATCTGGGCGAACTGCAGCTTGAACTCCTCGTACGACACCTGGAGTACGACATTTTAAAATTAATTAAATAAATGGCGACATTGGAGAGGCCTATGTCCAGCAGTGGACTGCAACGGACTGATGATGATGATGAAATGGCGACAACATTACATACCATATAGCAATTGATAGCAAATAAGATAGCAATTATCTTTGGGGACTGATCTACTTCGATTCACCTCATATTCAGCTTTCTATTTACTAAGGAAACCAGTAACTTAATAGGACAAAAACAGCTTCTAGCTGACCTACATAATAAATATACTCTGATTTTTAATCATGTGGAGTAAACTGAAAGATGTCAATGTGTCATCCCCATACATTATCACTCAATTTGACAGATGCAAAAATGTCAAAATGTATAGAAAATTGACATTGGCATCTGTCAGTTTACTCCACATGATTAAAAATCAGAGTATAGGCAGTATATCATATCATGTCACTCCTGCAGTCTAGTCGTGACGTCATTTAGCTGAATAACAAAATTTTGTCGTGATGCTCCTACCTTCGAGTGTACAATCGCCAGCGTGTCGACCCACACGCGCCAGCCGCCGTACTCGTGCTTGATGGCGTGGTGCAGCAGCATCCGGAACAGGGAGTACACCATGTCCGAGATCTTCTGCTCCTCCGCATTCTTCGGGTGGATGTACGCCATTGCTATTAGCCATTCCTGTGGTATTAAACACATTTATGTTAATATATCAACTAGTCTAAGCTAGTCTAGGCTAGTCTCCTGTGAAGCGGGGCGGAATGAGATCCACCAACAGAATTGCATAAAAGATCTCTTGGCGCACGAGCGCTCTCGGGTTGAATGGACGACCGTCGGCCAGCACCAATCAACACACAGCGGGGACTGCGGATGTGCGCGGGGACCCGCGGCGTCTTCGAAGCGGCTACCATCTCACACTCCGAGATACGACAGGTTAGGCAGTAGGCGCGTCACCCTTTTTGACCAGCATTAAACCTTTTACCTACTCTACGGACTGAAGAGGAAGAGCATATTCTCCTCCAGCAGTTGCTCCGTCTGCTTCGCCTACCTCATCATCATCACCCTCACCTGCCACACGGACATCTGCAGCACCGTCCGCCGGTTCTCGCGGTTGTTGCTGCACAGCAGCGTCATGTCCGACAGGAACAGCCTCTTCACCTCCAGCAGCTGCTCCGTCTGCTTCGCCTGCCTCATCATCATCACCCTCACCTGCCACACGGACATCTGCAGCACCGTCCGCCGGTTCTCGCGGTTGTTACTGCACAGCAGCGTCATGTCCGACAGGAACAGCCTCTTCACCTCCAGCAGCTGCTCCGTCTGCTTCGCCTACCTCATCATCATCACCCTCACCTGCCACACGGACATCTGCAGCACCGTCCGCCGGTTCTCGCGGTTGTTACTGCACAGCAGCGTCATGTCCGACAGGAACAGCATCTTCACCTCCAGCAGCTGCTCCGTCTGCTCCAACTGCCTCATCATCATCACCCTCACCTGCCACACGGACATCTGCAGCACCGTCCGCCGGTTCTCGCGGTTGTTGCTGCACAGCAGCGTCATGTCCGACAGGAACAGCCTCTTCACCTCCAGCAGCTGCTCCATCTTCTTCGATTGCCTCATCATCATCACCCTCACCTGCCACACGGACATCTGCAGCACCGTCCGCCGGTTCTCGCGGTTGTTGCTGCACAGCAGCGTCATGTCCGACAGGAACAGCCTCTTCACTTCCAGCAGCTGCTCCATCCTGCTTCGATTGCCTCAGTCATCATCACCCTCACCTGCCACACGGACATCTGCAGCACCGTCCGCCGGTTCTCGCGGTTGTTGCTGCACAGCAGCGTCATGTCCGACAGGAACGAGCCTCTTCACCTCCAGCAGCTTGCTCCTGTCCTGCTTTCGACTGCCTCAGTCATCATCACCCTCACCTGCCACACGGACATCTGCAGCACCGTCCGCCGGTTCTCGCGGTTGTTGCTGCACAGCAGCGTCATGTCCGACAGGAACAGCCTCTTCACCTCCAGCAGCTGCTCCGCCTGCTTCGAATGCCTCGTCATCATCACCCTCACCTGCCACACGGACATCTGCAGCACCGTCCGCCGGTTCTCGCGGTTGTTGCTGCACAGCAGCGTCATGTCCGACAGGAACAGCCTCTTCACCTCCAGCAGCTGCTCCGTCTGCTTTGACTGCCTTATTAGGGTCGCCACCACTTTCAAGATCACTGGAATCAGAAATCATAGGTTTTTTTCATACTACAATCTATATACTAAACTTGCGATGCGATTGACTTTATACCCAAAGACTCATCACTCAGTCGGGTTCTCCATCGATTTTCATATACCGAGAAAGCGTGACGTCACAAGTCTATTTGTCTGCATCGCCCACAACGGTGAAGCCTCGGCAGTCTTTTGCTACCTATCCTATCACATATAGGGCTCATTCACTCGGGTTCTCGAGCCTGAAGTGCGGCTGCGGCTCGGGATGGCTGGTGTACAGGATCTGCTGGCCGACGCGTTCCGTCAGCAGCTCGTAGAGTGCATTGTACACGTTTATTTGTCTCCGTCGCCCACAACGGTGGAGCCGCCTGTCTTACTATAACACAAAGGGCTCACTCACTCGGGTTTTCAAGCCTGAAGTGCGGCTGCGGCTCAGGATGGCTCGGTGTACAGGATCTGCTGGCCGACGTGTTCCGTCAGCAGCTCGTACAGCGCGTTGTACACCGGCAGCGCCAGGCCCTCGCCGCACGCGCTGAGCCGCGTCGCCAGCAGCGTGTACAGGTTGTGTGGAGACATCACGTCGTATTTGCGTCTGTGGGGACAAGACATAGTTTAGATCAGAGGTTCTGAAGCTATAGTCTTCATCTATCACGGGAAGAGTGTAAGGAGTTTTGCAATCAAAACTTATTCAAGAATTACAATTTCAAACCACAACGAAACTCAGAAATCAAACTCAGAAATCTTGAACCATGAAGTAATGTGAATACGCCAACCAATGCGCCATAACGAGCGGGCCAGTCAAAATGTAACATATACATATAAAATACCAAACCTAATCTCTTGAAAATAAATCTAACTTCCAAAACAAAACGAATGATTTTCTATTGAAATCCAAGTACCTGCCTAACTCAAAGTAATTGCTATAAAATAATAAATCCAAGAGATTGTTTCTAACTCTGAAGAATCTTAGGTCTATTAGAACTAACAACTCTTAAAGTCCAAACTCAATATTAATCTTTCAGATAGCCTTAGAAACTTCGCCGAAACTATACCCTGCAATATATTAATACAATTGGAGCCCAGACGAGTCCTGAGGCATAAGAACTAATAAAACTAACGATGAGAACTAAGTTACGAACAAAGTCAACACTCTGAATTCATTTAGATCGTTTAATATACTCTAGTCAAGAAAATGTGAGACAGGGCTTAGGGTATACATCTGTATAACCTCTAGATTAACAATTCCATACTGAAAGCGTTTGGAAAAGTAATCCTAACAGCGCTGTCATTTAGTAATTTTCTAGCTTATACTCTGATTCATAATCATGTAAAGTAAACTGACAGATGTCAATGTGTCATCCCCATACATTATCACTCAATTTGACACATGCAAAATGTCAAAATGCATAGAAACTTGTCATTTTCATCTGTCAGTTTACTTTACATGATTATGAATCAGAGTATAGATATTTTGAATTCCGAATATGCCATCGAGGTCGAAAACAAAACGTAGGTTTTAAACTCCTAAAGGGAAAATTGCGCTCTTTTGCAAATGAAGCCTTCATTAGTAGGTACAGTCAGCATCAAAATTACCTTAGCGATCAACACACCAATATCAAAATTATCTATTTGACCAAAGACATCCATACAATGTTAGGAAACGTCAAGATACATTTTCACTTTTCAGTTATAGGAGAGCAAATGATATCAAATGAAAGTACACCAAGATATTGTACTAAAAGTTTTTTTTTCAAATGCGCAGATATTTGTGGTAGTTTAACGCTAAGATCATTTTCTTTGGATTCTTACTCTTATCTATAAAATGTGATATAAAGGGAATGTTAAAATATAATAAATAAGCGTAATTCTAGTATACACTGCTACATGCCTTCTCACAAGGTCCCTATGCCCTAAGACTCCCACAGTAAATACGGCACTGCTATAAGGGCTTAAGGACTTGGCAAAACTTTCCCTCGTTTTAATTTTAATTGCCAAATTGCCAAGTGATTTAACTTGTCAAGGAGGGAATTACGGGCCCGTTAATTATGGTTGAGTCACAGTTTTGTAAGGATTTCATTATTTATCAAGTACAGACTGTATTCAAAATCACTCGGTAAAATTTGAGAACAGCAAAATCGACAGAGACTACTAATTAAAGAGTTTGAAAATGAAGGATTCCTTAGATTGCAGCGGAAAACACATTATCTATTTAGTTAAGCATATCACCACCGATACGTTTCTACTAAGTATGTGAGAATGCATTAAAGGTTTATTATATTTATACTTAAAATAAAATGAGACTAGGCCAAATAAGGACATTACATTGTTATTACGCAACAATATCCTTCAAACGGCCGCTCATTTTTGATATTTTATCTACACATCTTCATGCCTAACTTACGAAGTGACTAGGCTGTCATAAAACGCAAAAGTTCTGCTATAAATCGTGAATATCAGCGGAGCCTGTATTTTAAGAGCTAGTTCTAAGGCTGGAATAATCCAGACGAGCCGAAAGGTCTCACAGGGGACCGTAAAATGTACCCGTGCAGAAAGTCGTCAAAGCGTACACAAAAGGCTAACTTACATACAGACATTGTAGATGGGACCTAAATATCTAAAACTGGGATGGTAATTTGGGGACTGAGTCTTTAGGGAGGGATTGTCTCGGTGCAGAATAACGTCGTAAAGACATTTCGATTGAGTGCCATTTAATGAAGAATAATAAAAAAAAATATAAAATGGATACTCACTTGTGTGTACTTCTACTGAGAAAGAAACCTAATAGTTTTAGTGCTTGTAGCCTGATTAGCTGGACTCTCTGACGATAGGAGCTTGAAGATTGTCCTTACTCCACCCTGCAAAATAAAACATTCGATAGTATTTATATCTGTATGTGATAAATTGATGCTGCAATCAAACAAACCTTAAGATCACAAAAAGGAGTTACTGAACTCACGAAAATAGGTAACGATGTCTGTGAAACATTATTAAAGGCTTACTTTGGCATCGAACGCTGGCACCATGGAGCTAGGGTGTTCTGACATTAGAGAGATCAGCATTTGTAAAACGTCATGTAGGTTCTCATCCTGGAAAATAAAAAGAAATATTATTTTCATCTGAAAATTCACATGATTATCTAGTCTCAAACTACATAGTTCAATCGATTTGGGAGAGAGTTGGGATTATGCTATGGAGTATAATATAAAAGACGATGATTGTGAAATGTTAATACAAAAAAAATATAGGTATTTGTCTGACTAGATTTAAGGCGAACGATATTTATTTCGATAACTAATCAATGCATCCAAGAAAAAAAGCATCACTTTTTACTCATGGTACGAGCGACAGGGATGCTTGATAACACGATTCGGCTAAATCCTATCGATAAAACCAATCGATAAAGCATAAAAGGCTTATTTATCAATATAACCCAATCAGGGGTACCAGGAACGCATACCTCATGCATAGTAGTCAGGTAGTTGAGTATTGATTGTAGTTCGTCCTCCTTGACGCCGTTGCCGATCATAATCAGTTGCTTTAGAAAGAGAAGGATGTACGCCCGGATGGTTAAGATATCCTTGTGGGCGGGGCGTGGAGCGTCTGTGGATGAATACCTCTTTTGAGTTCTGATGTTTTAGTGTATTTGGGTGCAGTGGACCGTGAAACCATTCAATCATTCACACACATTAAGTTTTTTCTTATGAGTTCGTTTACATTGAATTAAGTCAAAATTGTGACCGCTAAAACCTGTTGGAACACCCAACCATAATAGATTTTTTTGTGAGACTGTATAATTCCTTGGACTTCTAATATCCTGGTAAGCCTGGGTGCAATGGACCGTGAAATCATTCCATCATTCTTCTTCATTAGAATATAATAGGTATAATTTAAAGTAATCCAATCATGCTAGACCTCAGAGATAAGTTGGAGGTTGTTATTATACAATCTATCTAACTTAAATGACCAAGGCGACTTTAGTCAAGAATGCCGAATCACGCAAGAGTAGGTATTTCCTCACTTAATTTTCTAAATAAACTGCTATCCCTAATGGTCTCCCACTTCATTATAAAATATTTTAATCGTTCCTCGCTTCCTGATTTGTCTGTGTCTCGCGCAAAGTTCGCGATACCACCATTATCTTGTTATTCTCGTTAACGACTGCTCTTTGCGACCGTTTAAGACTTAAGATGTCTGAGATACTGCGGCTTCGGATTACTCGATTAAAAGTCGCTTTGGAAAACAAACAAAATGCGCCGTTTATGAGGCGGGAGTGCTGCTAATAAATCATAACAGACAGTAATTTCATGTATTTTATCTTCGAGAGATGATTTATTTAACGGTAATGGTCTAGTAAATTTGAGTATAATATCCCATAAATTAATCTCACCGTTAAATTACTTCACAAAGCATAATTTATTTTCTAAGGCGAATTCACACCACATGATCAAAGCAAATCAGTTAAAAAATTAAGTTTTCAAAATAAGTTTTTCTTAACTTATGTCTAAGATTAAAGCCGCGGAGTCCGAAAAACAAATTTCGCAAATCTTTTGTTTGATCGTGAAACAGTGTAACTATTGTTTATTTTGGTAATGGCAGACTAAATACCAACAAATGAACAAAAAACTTACCTAGTCCCTTAGGCGTGATGCCGCTCTTCGACCTCGGATTGACGACCCAATAGTAGAACTTCAACGTGTGTACTGTCTGCAGGACTGTGCTGACCCTTCTCACGCTGCCGTAGATGTGTGCGTCCGCCAGGAAGTCCGTCGCGAGGTAGCAGTACAGCCTGGCCTGGACTGCGGCCGGCGTGTGGATCCACAGCGCCGGGTTGAAGAGTATGTGGTCCAGCAGCTGCCATGTCAAGAAGGATTGGCAGAAAGACTGAGGTTAGCGTTGACTTTTTACTGCCCGATGGTCGTGACGCGGTGCTCGCTTGCTTCTTATATCCTTGCGCTTATGCGCTCCTAGTACTTCTTGTGCATGTTAATAGATATTTTGGATTCAATTTGTCGTAACTATCTAAGTAGAAAATTAATTCTGTGTAAACTTTATTATTTTTCCGACAAAACACTCATTATTTATCATGAAACCATCTAAGACTAGTAATATAAACTGTACTCATTATAAACTTTTAACAATTTCATGAACACTTAAAAGTTGTCTAATTTCAGTAGCAAATTTATTTTTAAGTACTAAAGTTGCCGTGCTTCCATTATACCCTTTCGTGTCCCAGGCCCTTGAAGCATTTAAGAAGCTCCTAAATGTGCTAAGCTTGTCTAAGACTTAGGTGAATTTCGTACCAATTTAACCTGTGTTGTGTATTGAACAAAGTGAGCCCCTGATAACGGGTAATAAAATTTGTAATGTGAAAGCTAAAACTATGAAGCATTCGGTTATCTGTGTACGTATAAAATATCCACTTTCATATTCGTTTTCATCAAACAAGGTAACCTAAAAAGTAGATTCTAGTGTTTTTTTATTGGGGAAAATATGCAAGGGTAGGGGATAAAGTTTGAGAAAAGTCTGACTAAATTTCATTTAAAAGTTTATCACGTATGAACAGTGAAAACTCCTAAATAGAATGTGCGAGAAACAAACGCTGGACTCGGGAAATATTGAAGTGATCAATAACTTAGGAGCAGTCGACGAAACAAGGTGGAAGTCGGGAGCGAATAATTTCAGAAACACGTGCAGTTGCAATATTTTCTAAGTCGAAAACATTCGTTTCTCGTTAAGTTTGGCGTGTACAGAGAGCGAAGAGCGAAGGGAATTCTTCATTGGCAATTTATATAGATAAGGAAATAAATCTTGTCTTGTGATTTACTTTATATTCAACATGTTTTGGTTTCAAAAAGGTTACACATAGTCAAAGCGATAAGTACGAACATTTAACCTCACACCATCGATGCGTGTGCTTAACTCACAATAGTTGGCAAAGGTAATTTACCCTAAGGGTATTAAGGGTATGTCTTTTAAGCGAAATAATTTCACAAGTTTTATAGGGGGGTCTGATATGGCGAAGGTATTTTCGTAGCAATGGTAGCTGTAGATAGGTTAAATAAAAAAGATAGTTTGAAAATATACTCTATTACTCTCATACTATTATATCCGCCTGAATTTTATGTCAATTGAAGGCATATAACCTAAGGTTTTTGATCCCTCGAAAACTCTGCTCTCTATAACCTCAAACCAAGGTGCAAAGGTACATTAAATGGGTAGACAAACGTAGTGGGTGTCGAAGCAAGGAGCATGCGTCAGCAACCATCGAAACAAAACGCAATCGTAAAGTAAACTTAATGTAAATGTAACTTAAACTAAGTGAGAGTAGCCCTCGAATAGGTACTTTAAGTATGACGCCCCATTGGTGAGTTGCGGCGATGCGTTGCGTCGTGTTGTCGCTTATAAAATATATAAGTGGAAAACGACGTAATATCGCAATAATGGGCCTCACACTTACAGTGAGGCCCCACTAGTGCGTTTCGCTATGTTGCGTTTCATTGTCGCATATAAAAATATGTTGAAAACGACGCAGCATCGCAATAATAGGACCTCACACTTACATTAGTGTTTTTGCTGCGTTGCAAAGCGTTTCCGTTTAAATATTACAAAAGAAAAAAAAAATCATCGACGCTGCAACGCACTAATGGGGCCTCACTTTTACGGAATTCATCTTTGAGAGTTCCTCAAACATCATGCTATCTCTTAGTCACTTTTAACTTAGAGACGACAAGTTTGAGTTCTTAAAATTACTAACCTTTGAGTCTCTGTATGTAAGTGCCACTGTCCACGGAGCGTAGATCAATAGACGCACATTCGTCAGTGTACACCCTGTATACTATGTTTGCAGACATACAAATCTATAAGGGCCTTTTTACTTGCGACTTTTTGCAGCGATATAAACTGCGATTCAGTCCCAATGTTGGTGTTTGCAAATGCAAAATCCGATAGATGGCGTTACGTTGACGTCAGGTCCATCAACGAGTTCGTTCCATTTTGACGTATCTGGTCATAATTACTAAGTTACGTTCAAAACAACCAATGTCATCAAAGTTGGAACTGACGTTAACTTAACGCCATCTATCGGATTTTGCATTTGCAAAAACCCTCATTCATCATCGATACAACTGACGCAACTGACATCTAACCGTGACTAAAGCAACCATACACTCGAGATGCAGTCGCGTTTGTATCACTGATAAAAATCGCAAGGTAAAAAGGCCGTAAGTAACGACGACGAGTGGAATCGGCGAAGCCTTGTCTTTGTATGTAAGCTACAAATAGGCTTAGGAGGTACGTAAATGACGGACATGCGTATATGAAGCTATATTCCATGGAGGGGCACATACTTCATAATAGTGATGCGACCCGAGTTTTAACTAAGTAGGTACATTTAGATTTTTTTTATTAACCCTTAACCACCTAGCACCTATTTTTGTCCTTTAACCACCTACGTGCGGTCACAGAGACCGCTAATAAATATTTGCGATTATTTTGGGATCTATGATAAGAAATTATAGTTCCGGTAAATAAAATGCATGTCTATGCTTAATTGCTTCATTTAAGTGTCACAAATTTGGAAAATGATATAAAAGTTTTATAATAATGGCATATTATCTATAAAATAAGGATTAAAGCACCAAAAATAACTATATTACGAAAAAGAGATCTTTCTTCTAAAATACTTAATTTTTTCACTCTTTTTTCTTATTTCTAATAATTTGAATAAACTAAAAATAAAATCAAATAAAAAAACTAGGCAAAAAATAAAAATATAAACAAAATTGCAATGCCTCAACCTTCACATCTTTTCAGTACAATGACAACACATTTTTGGAGAATACTCCAACCAAATAGGTACTTTGCACATGAAATATAGGTCAGAAAGGATAATCTTCGTCCGAGATTTCTTGCTGAAACCATCTTATAATATTTTTGTAATTTTTACTCATTTGACTTTAATACAAAAATAATAAATAATTATAAAAAAAAGTACACACAACCACCTACGTGCGGTCACGGAGACCGCTGGCGAATTTTTTTTACTTACCCTGGCCAGACGCGCGGACGTACACACTCGCCGAGCGCTAGCATGACACTCAGTGGTGTGTAGAAAAGGTACATCAACGCGCTTTGACGTACGCCACTCACACGCGGAAATATTTAAATTTCAAAAACAGTTGCGGTCTCTGAGACCGCACGTAGGTGGTAAAGGGTTAACGTCTTAAATTCATCGCAATTATTAAAATCAAATACCAGGCCTTACTCGGACTAGGTACAGTCGGTTCAAATAGATGTAAACATGAAACACTTTTGTACCATATCTTAATGTGTAGCTAGGTAGGTACTAGTATCTGACATTTCTTACACGGAGTGTGTGTGAGTAAGTTAGACTGAAGTGAATTCACCTTTCTGCAGCCGATTGTTAATTATTTTCCTATCTGACTCTAGTCAAAGTCGAGTCGAGTCGCACCACTACTTTACAATCAGTCACCGAGTCGACGTGCAATCCGAACTTCGTTTCTTTCCCGATCGACTTCCCTTAATTGAAAACTACCAGTGGGAAAAGTTATCCCATCCCGAAATACTGCTCAAGTCTTTGTAGGGCTGCCACGACTACCTAATTTAATTAGTTTTAAAGAAAAATAAAAAGGTTTTCATTTTTGAAATATGAGTAACATACCGCAGAAATAACATAAATATATTTATCTTCGTTCAATATGTATCGCGATTCAGATATAGAAAGTATAAAGTAATTTATGTTTCGGTCCCCATTTGAATCAGTCTAATTGTTTATAGAATTTTTAATTGAGATAGAGCGCGGTATGCATGCTCAATGGTATGTATGAGTAGGTAATTTTTTGCGTTGCTTTCACTTTATATGCTGTCTGTACAAATTTATGAGCGAAAGAAAAATACAAGTCTGTATATTGTCAAACATCGGACATAGTAATTAATTGTAGTAATTATAACAATTTTATTAAATGAAATGATATCCAACCTTATGTTTTATCAAGTTAGGCTTCTTTGAAAAGGTACGCTGTTTCTTCCATCTGTTAAGAGGAAATACAAACAGGATGTATGCAAAATAATGTAATTTTACGAAAGGTTTGAAATTTTGATCAGTTATTTCTTAATTAATTAATTATTCTACCTACCTAATTAATAATTAGGTATGTAAAATTATAACATTATACATTACAGTCGCTGACTGGAAATATTTTATATTCTTTTTACATTTTTTTTGGTGTTACATTCAAAACTTTATTGTAACCTTTCAGTGTTTAAACTACAGACGTTGGCAACCCTACCAAAAGCTCAACAGCTGAGGGCTGTAGTTGTGCTAAATTAATTGAGAGAGTTGAAACTACCTACAAAACTCCATTGGGAAAGAATCTCAAAGATAATTTACACAAAGGGAGTGGGGGTCTGGGGGAGGGGGGTGGAGCATCAGAAATCTCGTCAAGGGAACAGCTTCAAGAGAAAAAAAAACATTCATTTTCATTTTTCATAACACAGAATGTATTTTTACAAATTGTTCCATTTCCATTGCGTATTCTTTCCAACATTTCAAATTAACGCAGTGAAAATTTTAGTAAAAATACAAACTGTAAAAATTATCATTACAATTGGTAACTTTACGGTATGATTTTAAAAAAGGCATTAACTTTAAAAAGATTTTGAATTACGAGTACAAAGGCATAGTAAGTTTCTCATTAATATCATGATCCGACCAATCATGTATTGTACGGGGATAAAAAATTATAAGCATAAAAATTCAATGAGCTAACACGATGTTACCACCATACCGTAAAGTTGTATTAAGGGGGTCGTAAAGTACTTTACACATAATAATAATACGGGTGTAGAATAATTTTCACCATCTTGAAACACGTCCCAAGTGCTATAAAGTGTAGCATAAAATTGGTGTGTAAAATTTCAATAGCCAATTATACGTCCCTGAGCATCATAATACCTAAACAGAGTGTATAGGGTAACAGGTAATTTGGCACAATAATATGAAAGGTAAGGGAAATTTATAACGATGAAATATCATGTAACCAGGTGAATATACAAAATTATTTTGTAATAAAATTAGGTTACAAAATGTTTAAAAAATATTTTTCACTTGCTAAAGCAAAAGTGCCTGTTAAACGTATGTGTTTAATTAATTAATTTCATGAATGTTTATACGAAAAAAAATCTAATCCATCGAGAAAAAAATCTGCTGTTCCATATAAATAAATATAAATCATCGAAATCAATGAATCTGATCATCATTCTTATCTTTATTTGACTAAGTATGTACCACATAAAAACTTTTTTAAAATATTTATGAATAGAGCATCATGTTATATGTGCGGCACGATATAAAGTAAAGTTGACATTTTGATGACATTAATTAAGTATTTTTATGCTTCACCACTTAGAGACTGTCAAAAGATACTAAGTGTCAAATTACTTGCCACCCTGTATAAATACTATACCGTGTGTGCACTTGCTGTGAGCGCATGATGTAGTGTACAATGTTTCCCATTACTTGTGCAATTAAATGCACCAGTGCAATTTACATCCCTGCATCTATTTTTACAATGTAAACCAAACTGATTTAATTCCCTTCCCCAACTATTGCAAAATACACCTTAAAATCTTTCTAAAAGGTTCAGTTTCGAACGACTCAAAACTCTGTTTAACGTCTAATGGATGTGTATATGCAAGAAGAAGCCAAGTTATAAATTTTTCTCAAAAGCAATTTTCTTTCTGTTCCCGCATTTGAACGACGAGAAATTATTAAAATGCCTCGTGGCCACGCCATAGCGTTAGAATGTTGAAATATTAATCTCACAGAATAAAGCAGTAATGTTATTCAAGTATTCAACGCCTATTTATCTTGCTATGATACAAAGGCAAAAATCCCTGTTAAATTTTAAGGCCGGTTTAGCCGAAGGCACTGTCAGATTTTATATTTAGACATTTTGATCATCGTTTTACTCATCATCAAAGGCAACTTTTGATGTGGGTATAACTTGGAAATTCGTTAAGATAAAAAAGTTTAATCCTATCCAGATTATTTAACAGTTTTCTACAAGTTGTTGAAGAAAAATAAATTATTAATAATATTATCATAAACTGAAAATTTTATTGTAAACTGTTTTCTCAGTAAGTGAATTTATAATTCTTATCTATACTATTTATAAAGAGACAATTTCTATAGACAACGAGAAGACTTATAGGTAAACCACAAACACGAAACACTAGCGTGATGTATTCGACGCCCAGCGCCATCTATTGGTTCATTGTTGAACTACTGTCCCGAAGCGAAGTGAGGGCGGATCACTAGTGAGAACTAAATGTCTGACCATATTCCTACCATACCTGTTTCAGTAGCAGATCGGAGTTGGGTGAGCAGCACGTCACCAGATGCTTGGTGAGATGGAGGAACGAGGCCAGTGTGTCCGGCGTGAGGTGGTCCCGGCTGCAGCGCTGCAGCATGTGCGAGATGACCAGGAACCCTCGGCACTGCAGCATGTGTTGTTGCACCGTGCTGCAGGACTCCACCAGGGAGCAGACGAAACCGAGGAGCTTGGAGCTGGGGGGAGAGAGATCATTAAGTACCTAATCATCATCTTCAATCAGTGACGGGCAACATTTTTCATCATCGTATCCATCCTCCATACCTCGAATGAATGCCATCCAGCGTTATGGAAAAAGGGGGGAGTAGGAGGATATCTATATTTTTTTTTTTATGCGATAGGTAGCAGGCGAGCAGGCGGATCACCTGATGGTAAGCAATTTACATTAGATTAGTTTAAACGCGCCTTCCTTAGAGGGTCGTAGACTTATGGTTAGAATCCGTGCACCTATGGAGTTTTTTAAAAATCTTTGTGCATATGTTTACAATTAGTTCATGCATGTTTCACTCTAGCTTTAACATATTTGAGGTTGTACAAATTGATTTGAATGAAATTTGGTATACAGATGGTCTAGACTCTGTGAAAGAACATAGGCTACTTTTTATTGTGAAAGGGGAGTTGTAAAATGCTACCCAAAGATACTATTCCTCGCGGGTAACAGCTAGTTTTCATACGTCTCAATCTTTAACTTTTCCTCCACACATCTTTGGTTACTAACTAATTACCAATACGTTACCAAATTAATTACCAATACCTAGATTCTCTCATCTTTTTTTTTTATTGAACATAAAGTGAATTTCCAAAAGGGCGTATTACTTTTCCCTTTCGCGATGAAGCCTCCCTTAAGCCGCTCAACCGTGAACTTCGTAAACATTAATAACGCCCTCAACCTTTGTCCCGGATCAGATAACTACAACACCCTGTATTCATGACGTTCAGTACACCCTGTATAGATGATCCCTCTATACAGGGTATCGATAAACTTTTACATCCCTTTAACCAATTCAACTACCAACCATTCTGAAGTAGGTACCTACATTAACTCTCAGTGTGAATTTTCGAAATTCGAGTAAAAAATCTACAACTTTTCATACAAAGTCGGTGACGTGACTTTCATCGAAGTCTTTAAAATTCATCGAAGGGTTCAGGTGGGACTCGAACTTAAAACCTTCTACTAACCAGGTGGAAATTCTAACAATAGAACTAACCAAACCCCACACTAAGCCGACGTATTTTATAAGAGTTTGATTTGCCATGAGCTGACGAGAGGCTATTTACTTTAAGAATATGTAAATTGCAATGAATTGCTATAACAAAAACTGGGATAATATTTAACAAGAAAGAGATAAAATAGAACAAGATTTGTGTCAAACTTCACCAACGGGGCACAATTCAGATGGTTAATACCGAAGCGGTTCCTTAACGCATGGGAATATATCTGTCTCACCCAATCAAAGCTGACACACGGCGCAAACTTCGGTTCGGTTGTAATATACGGTTCGTTTTAGGCCCTCCCATTGTGGGACCTTTGTATGGTACATCACCGCGCTCACCGAACGGGCGTAGTTCCACCGAGCTGCCAACCACGGGTCAGTGTTGCCAGCTGATGACATAAGTATTAGTAATCTTTGGTTATTTCCAACCAAAATTGATTTACTACACCTAGCGCTTTTTATCCAGGAATTATTTATTTAGGAATTGGCACAGGACCGCAAAAACTGGCGAACTTTGACGTCGGAGGCCAAGACCCACTTTGGATCGCTGAGCCAGCGTAGTAAGTAAGTAAGCGCTTTTTATAGTATGCGCGGATACACCGATGTAGGCACTGTGGGCATGCCCACAACCTTATAATTCATAATCTTTATTGCGCTTAAATAGACGTGTGACGTCACACTTAGGATCCAACTGGAGTGGGGTGGCGCTCGTGCCCAGAATCATGGACATTTTTTTTATTAACCTCTAGGCCAATGCTTGACCACAATGGTACATGATGGAAAGTGACGATAAGGTCTAAGAAGGCACGCGTTAGCTTACTCGTAGAAGATAAGCAACCTAGCTATTTAGATAAATCTACACCTACTATATTTTAAAATCTATATCCCATAGAGACTACCAACGCTTATAAAAAATAATAAAAAAAAGAAACATTTGCGCGAAGTAATCGACAACCAGCGCCATCTATTGGTAACGTTTGGAATTAATAACAGAATTACGTCCTAAAATTAAGTAGTGAAGGCGGGCGAAAAATGTTTGTTTTCATTAGTCTAATGCTCTGCTCTCGAGAAGTGAGTAAGACTGTTAAATGTACGCTGCACAAATAAACTGATAGTGATTTTTCACAAGACCCTGGCAACACTGGCCCGAGTAAGTGGAGTATTAGAATTAGAGTTTAATCCCCGCAGAGTGTGGAGGACGTGTGGAATTTGCCTAAACAAAGTTCTCTCTCTAGTTTTCAGTTTTAGTAGTTAAACATACAAACTGCTTAACGAAAGAGGGGATTACACAGGGTTAAGTTTTCCTTTATAATTTACTTTGCATAAGTAGTATTAATCTTTTGGATAATCACTTTAACCTTCAATACTAGGGCGATGGTATTTCGGTGGGCAAAGACTGGTTTACAAAGTGCGAGCAAGCGTATGAGTCAGCCTGCCACTGCACTAAGTTAAGCCTGTGGGAAAGCCCGCTTCGGCATGAATAGGCCAGCTCGACCGGAGTGATACAACGTTCTCACAAAAGACCGGCCGGCACTCTTTCGCCGATGAGTGAGAAATCCGGAGGCCCATTGAGGGGAAAGGGGGTAAATGTTGGCAGTGCATTGCTGACTCCACTGGTGGGTGTCTATGGGCGGCGGCAATCGCTTACCCTCAGGTGATCCGTCTGCTCGTCTGCAACCTATCACATAAATAACACAACGATACTGAACGTGTAACTCGTGTAAGTTGAACCTACCATACAAAATGGATTCTAATACCTTTTGAAACCAGTGATCGCAACCCTAACCGGAAACTAATAAAATTAACAAACTGGGGTCCTAAATTATCCGTATGGAAACTACGCTATTGAGCCGGCTTGAACCAGAAGTTCGGCCCGGGTTACCCGGAGCATCCGTACTACGTATACAGTCATGCACCAGTACGTCCTAGGAATTTGAACTTTAGTCGAGGGGTACATGTATTCGTGGGTGATTGTACCATTGGGCTTTGTGCGAATTTGCGAGTCCCCGCACTAAGCCGGCGATTAATATTCCGAGTGGCCTCCGTGTTAGTCGGCCAAATGCACTTTCACTGTTGAAGATAGGGCTGTCTGCTTCCGAAGTAATCAATCTCTAAAATCTATGCCTAAAAACTGGCATAGCCTTTACAATACCCAAAGTTAAGTAGATCAATAGCTAAGAGTATTACAGCTTATCTCTATAGCCGAACGTAGGCCGTGTCCCAATGACCGTCAACCATGCGCGTCACGAAAATAAAAGTGATTTTATGCTCTAAGACACTAAAGAAAACTAGAGAAAACCCTTTTTCTAAACTTAATAATAAATCCTACGTATTGCGTCAAGGATCCCTCGTCGAGAAACTTGTAAAAGCAAAACTTCGTTGTACCTCGATAGTTCTATCAAAGTGGAAGTCAACTCCAACATTGGGATAATACCATTTAGGTTCCACTTGATTATGCAGCCCTAGTGCCGCGGCCGCTCCTCAAACTCTGCCACCACCGAAGTGGCCGGTTAATAGACGCTATGAACTAACTCCCGTAACTCCTAATTGCCTGGTGTCGACTCCGGGAGTCATGATTTATTGGGGGACATTTTGCGGGGACAATTTATAATTTCAGCGTTGGGTTCACGTTTTGCGCTTATTAAATTAGGTATCTTTCATAACATTAATTATTTGGACCCCTCAAGATTTATTGTGAATAAAATTCTGTAATTATAAACTTTGGCTTTATTAGAGCTGCTTAATTTTAATAGCGCTTACGAGAAATTAAACCCTATGATGATTAATTTGGTATTAGGAAAATCTTAAACACCAATAAAAAAGCAACAGTATTTATAGTAAACGTTGACTTGTTGATAAACAAAATTTCTTTACACTGTTTTTGAAGATACATAACATCAAAGATGACGGACAAAATTTGCTCAGGCAATGTACATAGGAACTCTTGTCACTTAATGAGCTCTGACTGAAGGAAAGCGAAGTGCGAAGGTTCACACTCAATTAGGAGACGTTTGAACGCTGTGATTTGCTTTGATCTAAATTCACTCACACAAAATGGCCCTAACATGTGAGTACACCCCTAATCAAGAAATAGGTCATCAGGCAGGTTAATATTGTACTTGAAAAATAGTCAATCAGTCATCGCTTATTCCAAATGCAAATAGATTTAATGTTAGCATGTACCTACATACGACGTGAAATTACTTGAACCAAAACATTTTCCATTAAATGAAACCGGAGTTGCGCTAACAAACGCGTTTCACATTCGGTCATGCACGTTTTAACAAATATTGTAACAGGCGAACATAAATAAATACAAAGAAAGTTCCCCAACAAATAATTCCGTTTAAAGTTAGTTCTTTCGCCTACACACGTGTTTTCGCAAGAAGTTCACAATTGATCGCTTGGGTTGGGCTTTACGAGTTTTTACCATTGACATGATCATATTATTATGTAGGATGATTATTTATAAAAAAGTTTCTGAGAACTCCCTCAATAGAAATATAAAAATCTTTATTCAAGTTAGGTCCATACAGAACACTTATGAATGTCAAAAGATAATATAATCTACCACTACTGGTACGGAACGTCGATTTCTACTGAGAAGATATAGACACAATACTTTTGTTCAAGAACGTCAAAAAGTAAAAATCCCTCTTCTCTCTGTCTCTATCTCTCACAGATCTTTAGGCGTTTGATGTCTTTTTAGAATAATGTCTTATCAAAGTACCAGGACAACATACCATAGCATAGGATCTCTTTTGGGATCAGCAGCGGGCGCATCGTGTGGCAAGTCGAGCTGAGCGAACAACGGAAATAGAACCTGCACCCCGCCTATTGAGTTCAGCGCGCTGTGTATTGAATGCGTCACCACCGCTTTAACTTCCTGTGGAAAAAAGGGCTTTTGTTAATGTTTGCGGAGGCGTTAAGTAGATCGTAAAGTTACTAGGAATATATGGAGTACCAAGATATTCAATATTTCAATCACAGGAAAAAAAGTATTTTACTACCTACTTATTTTACTTTTTAGAAAGAGACGAAGGAGTACATTATTTCTCTCATCTCATATTACATTCCCTATCATCTTCTCACACAAACTCGTTAATCCTTTGATTTTGTTTAACAAAGGAAAATATGAAGTGTCAAATAATAATAATTATGTACCTACCTAGTAAGTGCCATCCAAAACCTTTTGGTTAAAACACCTAACATTCACATATACATTTTCAAACAAAACAGAATTTCATCATTATTGAAGAGTCACCAAGTGGATTGTATACTGACAAGGCGAACATAAACTTCAAAGACGTTTCTTGAGCAGGATTTTGTTACTGTATGAATTAATTGAGTCTTTTAACTATTATTGTAAGCCAAAAGTGATTGATGATGATGACACTTGAAAGATCTTTTGTAAAATCAAATAGGCGTTAAGTAAGTCGTAAACTAACCAGGAAGCCATAATCTAAGAAGAGATTTAAAAATATGTGTTGATTGTGTGCATTGTGTTGTCAACACAATAATTTTAAGGAATACATCTGATCAGTATAGGTACCTCTACATGTACTTTCTTTTTGCATTAATGTACTAGTGATGCATAAGGTTGAAGAGGTTTTCTGCACATGCTCTACCATAAAAACCAATAAAATATCATAAATCAATAACTTTTGCAAATCTACCAGGGTAGCATAAAGTTCGTAGAGCTAACCTGTAGCATCAGCGCGTGGGGCGTGTGCACAAAGTACGAGACGTTCCCCTTCGGCGCCGACTGCAGGCACAGCTGTCCGTCCGTCGCCACCGGGTTGTACATAAACACTATGGCCGACGACAACTTGCCGTCGTAAAGCACCTGGATAATAAAGGCAAGATTAATAAAATGTAGGTGCTAGAGGATATTAAACTTTAAAGATTGTTTCATCACTTACTAGGTATTTAAGCATATTAACAAAGAAAGTACGTATACCATTATCCTAACAGTAATCTGAATAGTTCCTGCTACTAAAAAAATATTCAAGGTAAAGCACATTCTAAAGTATCTTCTTTCAAGAAAGAAATACATGGAAAAAATGTTAAACTAGATATGCTTGAGCTGAAAGTGAATGATTAAAAAATTTACTTTAACTTCATAAGTTCGGAATAAAGAATATTAGATCAGTAAGTAATGAAACAATTAAATGTGCAATTGTGACTTTAAATAGCAAATATCATAAAGTAAAAACATATTGTAAAATGTCTCAAACGCCAAACTTGAACTTCAAAGAAATAATAAGCGAATAACTTGCTTACAATAAAAATATAATGAAAAACATTTTACTCTAAACTTAAAACCGACGTATAAAGAGATAATTTACATACGAATTTTAACATAATGAAAATTTAATAACACAGAATGAAACTGAGATGTTAATAGTCTAAATTACACAGAACATACTAATTTGAATGTTCAAGTTTCACGTGTAAGACGAGATGAAATTCTGATTTCAACCAAATTAGCCATACATTTACCTCAGTTATACACAGACCACAGATGCAAACAATCAACATGCAGGTAACATAACACAAATAGTTCTAGCGAATATGTAACAATTAGCTTTCAAACTACATCTGTTTTCCTAGTACTCGAAATGCAAATTTGCAAAAGTAAATCAAGAGAAATTCCTGAACAACGTGCATTTTCACATAAATGTGAATGAAGTAGAGAGTTTTGACAGTAAGGATTTCTGTTTGTGAGTTAATTATGAAGGAGTACCTTTAAGAAATACCATGAAAAGATTATGTAATTATAATAAATGTTCATTGTTTAACTAGGAAAGCAAATACAGCGACATAGTAAACATAAAGATTAATTAATGAGAAAACATCCAACACGGGTTAGCAAAGTTACATTATTAATATCTTAGATCTTAGCTAATAATTAGGTAACTCATTAATTATTAATATAATTAGATGTACCTTTAATAACAAAGAAATTTGTTAATTATGTCTAGATGTATGTAAATATTAATATTGAGTAAGAATACATCAAGTAGATATAATAAGACGCATGCGCTAATACACATGCTTATATTCATTTAATTCCATGCTAATTTGCGTAACATAAGAAAATCGCCAGTAAACTAAAACCCAGTGACATAAACACATAAAGACGCGAAAATGTTTAAAACAAATACGTCGAAAACACTTTATTTCCATCTTGTCGCTTCAGCTATTTTTGCCTTAAGTTGAGACGCGGCGAAGACTAAAAGCATTTCTATTAAGGCGCTCGCCAACGCCAAGCCGCAATTTATACACTAAGCGCCTTAATATTGTTTGCATGCAGGCGGTAAGTAGAGTACGGCAGTGTGTAGATTTTGGGGCTGTTCCAATAATAGACGCTTACATTATGAAGCTTGTAAAAATAGCTTGTAATTTGAGTACGAAATTGTAATAACCTAATACGTCAGGCTCTCAGTGGAGTTTTGTTTGTATAGCAAATCACTTCAGACCTATGACTTTGTATAAAAAGCAAAGTTGCGTCGTCCGTATTTTATAGTCAAGATCTTCAGGTGCACAAATCGCAAGATATTTCGCGGTGCGCTATTTATAATACATACGAAACTTCAAGCTGGTACTTAACTGAGTACCTGTTCAAATACCTAACAGCTTAAACGTACGTAAATATAAGAAAATATCAATTTTCTGTAACTTACTCATTTTGTAAGAGAAGTAAAAAAAAATTCGACGCATATTTTTTTTATAGGATAGGGGGCAGACGAGCAGACGGATCACCTGATGTTAAGCGATTACCGTCGCCCATGAACACCTGCAACACCAGGTTTGTAGGTTTGCATATCCATAACTCGTAAAAATTACGTTATGCAGAATGTTCGATAGAGTTGATGGTTACGGTATACATATCCATGTTTACCAATACATCCCGTAGGTAGTTTACTGTCATCCCAATTTCACTGTGTCATTATTATGCGCATTGTCGTAATAAACATAGTCTAACGTAAAGCATACATTGTAAGTATCTCACTAATGGCGAACATACTTCATCCGTGTCGTTAGATGGCGGTAATCCCGCAAGTTGCGTTGTTAAAATGATGGCGGCTAAGTGAGCGGACAACTCGGATCAAGTCTAATGTGCCCCCAGCAGGGTCGTCACTGAATGGATGAACCACGCTTCGGTATGAATGGGCTGGCGACCGGAGTGATACCACGGCCTCAGAGAATACCGGCGTGATGTAGCGCCTGCGCTGTGTTTCGCCGAGTGAGTGAAGGTGCCCGAGGCCCAAGCGGGGGGATTTGGTCAGGTTTGCAGCGCAGTTGTATGTGGAAAGTCACCACTTTGACATGTCAGACATGTCTAACGGCGGCGGCACTCGCTTACCATGAAGTGATCCGTCTGCTCGTCTGCCACCTATCACATAAAAAAAATACCTTACTTCTTTGGCTCAGCAACCCAAAGTGTGGGGCGTCCGAAATATCGCTGGACGGACGAAGTTGCCAAGGATCTTAGAGCATTAAACGAACACCATTGGTTGGAATTGACATAGGACCGAATAAAATGTCGCCATTTTGACGTCGGAGGCCAAGACCCACCTTGGATCGCTGACCCAGCGTAGTAAGTAAGTAATGACTTTAGAAACTTCGTTTTACTAACGACATCTTGGGCATTGGCATTCATGCCAATTAATTAACCATCGTGACTCACCGTGTGAAGAAGTCGAAGTAGTAAAGCAGTATGGGAGTCGAAGTAATATGAGATTCATTCTAAAGTATGAAAACATTTCTTGTAAATTAAATTTACCCTAACTTGAACAGACAGAGCACTCCTGTCAGTGCTCCACTTTTACCACACGTTTGGATCTTGTTTTCTAAGTACAGAAACATAATCTGGACATCATATACTACGCATTTAGAAACTAAGATATTAATTAACTAAGTAGTATAATTGAAGTGACGTCCCTAGGTGCATAAACCGCAACTCGTAACTTGACTAACAGCTACTAAGCTTGCCTGGAACTTTCAACGACCGCTTTTATTCTATGTGTATGTTCTAATTATTATTAACTAACTTCTTACATACATCATATGGACTACTAACAACGATAAATAACATTGTACGAGGATAGATAAATTTAATTTCTTTTTTATGTGATAGTTGGTAGATGAGCACCCGGATCACCTGACGGTAAGCGATTGGCGCCGCTCATAGACGCCTGCAACACCAGTACCAACCCTTTACCCCCCTTCCCCCAATTCCGCATCCGGTAGCCACACTCACTCGACGAAACACAACGCATGCGCTGCTTCAGGCCGGTCTTCCTGTGAGGCCTTGGTATCACTCCAGTCAAGTCAGCCTATTCATGCCAAAGCGTGGCTTCCCTAATTTTGACATAGGCTTTACTTCCTAATTTTGACATGTCATGTTACGTCTGAAATGTCGTCTTTCATTAACAAAAACTCCCTGGTGCATGTATCTTCATTAAATATCTGATTCGTCATGTTTATTAGTCTGTCCGTCCGTATGTCACAGGTACTTTATTTCGAAACTATTAAGAGTACACTGAAACTCCTACAGCACTGTTCCACCGAGCAAACACAATCTCTCAGCGCCAAGTCCCAAGTTACTGCGACACTGTACAAATCTCGGACGAATTTAATATTAAAACACAAGACAGAAAACAATGAGGGGGGTAGGGGGAGGATAGGGTTGGCAACTTTTGCCTGAAAGTATGAAGCGGAGTCGCTGGTCGCACTATATTAAAGAAGGAGACGCTGCAAGAAATCTTCAACCACGAAAATATTTTTTAATAGGTGGCAGACGACCAGACAGGTCCTCTGATGGTAAGCCATTTCAGCCACCGGGCTCTTGCGACTCTACTTTGCACTAATGTTGCGGGTTTTCGTTTATACCCGCACCAAATGCGCATGGGAGCGCCTTTATGATTCTCCGCGATTGGTTCGAAACCACTCACTCGGCGAATAAAATGAGAAACTTAATTAGAAACCATAGTATTAGTTCTTTATTTATTTGCATAAATTATTTAGTCAGAATTTCAAAATAATGCTGTCACTTTTATAAAAGTCACAAATGAAAGTGACAGCATCAGTTCCAAACCAAACCTAACTTTAAACCACGTTTCGTAATAATTTAGAAGCGATACTTGATCAGTGAATAAGAACGTCCGGCTTCGAATCAAAAGATCGACGGTTAGAATCGATATCGTGGCAGACATTTTAAATGACATTTTTATTTTTAAATTTCACAAAACCTTAAAAGAATAAATTTCATACAACTGGCGACCCTAAAGCCCATTACATCTAGGAACAAATATTATGTTTCCTCCAAAATTCACCTTCCACTACGTTTCCAAGTGTTTGCGAAAGCACGGGCCGCGACGTCGGGAGATGGCTTCCCCTATTTCTTATACGAATTAAAGATGCACAATTGCACAAGCCGGGCTTATTAGACGCCGATGTCTAATACGCTAGTGACCCGATGTCTAATACCCCAGTCCGTTAGTGACCACGGCCGTTGTAACACGGACTAAACGTCAAGCAGCAGGTACTGTAATATCATTATCGTCATCATTTCAGCCAACAGACGTCCACAGCTGCCATCAACACGTTAAGTCCGGTTGAACAATAATTATTATAGATCTTTAGACATCGGCCTGCGCTGTGTTTCGTCGAGTGAGTGACGGTACCGTGGGCCCAATTGGGGGGAAAGTGTTGTGACTCTCACTGGTCTTGCAGGTATCTGATAGGCTAGTGGAGATAGATAGGCTGTGGCAATTGCTCACCATCAGGTAATCCGTCTGGTCGTCTGCAACCTATTACATACAAAAACAAAATCGTCTTTTTCATACTTATTTGTCAATGAATACATAGAATATTATGTCCCTTATTTTATTTTTATTTTTTTTATAGTATAGGAAGGCAAACGAGCAAGCGGGTCACCTGATGGTAAGTGAACACCGCCGCCCATGGACATCAGCTACACCAGAAGGAGTGCGGATGCGTTGCCGGCCCTTTAGGAAGGTATAGGCTCGTTTCTTGAAGATTTGGATGTCGTAAATACTAAAATATGTGTTTAAAAATGTGACGGATACCGATTTATCCCCTACAAAGCATACTACACTGTGTTTCTCTCGGTGTGACGCGGAAGCTCGCCTTCGCGCCGATTTCCCACTTCCTCAATAAAAGTTGCGCATAAGTTTGTTACCAAGTTATGGATGACTCGAGGCCCTCCGGACTCACTTTGAGGACTTACAAAGCAGCCGGCGCGAGGAGGGGCGAAATGTTCCTCCTTACCGAGAGTTCCTTTAAACAGATGCATCGTTTCAACTCAATTTGTAGTGTAACTTACTGTACAAAAACTTTTGGCCGTTTGATAAGTCTATTCGACGGTAGCGTAGTGGCTACGGGTCGCAACTAAAGCACAAAATAATTATACAGAAGATTAGATGCCTAGATCACTAGACAGATCACCTGATGGTAAGCAATGGCCGCTGCCCATAGACACCTGCAACACCAGTAAAGTCACAAGTGCGGTGCCACCTTTTAACCCCTTTTCCCCCCAATTGGGCTTGCGGTGCCCTCACTAACTCGACGAAACACAGCGCAGGCGCACACAGATCTCGCCGTGTTTCGCCGTTAATGACAGAGACATATTTTCCTATATTATTTTATTATCGATATATTTTTTTTTATGTGATAGGTGGCAGACGAGCAGGCGGAGAACCCAACACTAGATCCAATTTTCGACCTAAATTGACATTATTCACTCTATACCACAGATATACAGGCATTTCAAATGATACGACTAAGAGTTCAATAGGAAACAAAGAAGAAAAACTGACACATGAACTTTCTGAAGAGACCAAAATTATATGACCTAAATAAATAAGCAATTTAAATAAACAAGATAACACTAACCCTCATCCTATTATTCCCTCTTAAAACAGACCCCGCGCTAAAAATCTCAGTCAAATGAGTTGCAAATACGCCCCTCGATATAATGGGCGAAAGACAATAGTGGGCGAGTAGCAGTGGCCCATTTATTATTCGGGTGTCGTTAGCGAGGGTTAAGTATTCATTTGCATGGTAATTAAAAACGCCACGGGCTCGGGGATACCTACAAGCTTCTTTGAGATCAGCGGCTCAAGGGACAAGTTAAATTTCGAATTATTTAGAATCAGGAACGGCTGTGGTCAGTGAAATCATGTTGAATATTATTTGTTTTTGATGTTTGTTTATTTTCATAAACAAAACGAAATCTTTGTTCAATGTTTAAAAATAAATTGTACAAACCGTCTGTAATTTTTTTTTTTTTTAATGTAGGTGGTATAATAAGAAATCACCTGATGGTACGCGATCACCGCCGCCCATGGAAACCTGCATCACCAGTGGTGTCACAAGTGATTTAGTTTCTTATAATACATTTATGATGTGTAAGTATCAAGATTTATGAGTAACTGTTTGCCACACAGTTTTAACGGCAAGTTCTAAATTCAATATATCTAAAGCTGTAAAACTACCAATGACAGCTGTAATTGGTAACTAGATGTTTTATGATCGGAGCTGATAAAAAAACTTGAAATAGGTATCTCAATTATCAGAAGCATTTTCTTTTGTATTCAGAACAATACAGTTATTTCATGTACCCATTATAATAAAGTTACCAGGATTCCATAACCAAGGAAGAGATAAGGCTAATCAAAGCTCAAGACAAAGTGAAAGAATTAATTACCATCTGTGCGGAACCTAATTAATCTTTAATATTCAATTGGCAAAGTTATAATGAGGTTCGAGAGGTCTTTTTAATAACGGTCGAACAATGAACAAATCAACTTAGCCAGATTTTTATGGTAATTTGATTTTCTTACGCGAAGCTGAAGAATTGGAAAATTAAAACGCGTTAAATTCGGACCTTTACTTCAAACGTAATTAGTAGAGCAAAAATAGTAACAACTGATACTGAAATAATAGATTTTTATAAAATTAAAAAAAATCCTCCAACCGATATTCGGCTACGGCCAATCTTAACGATCAGCCACGTACGCAGGATATATTATAGTGCTCAAATGTGTGCGCAAACACAGGTGCACTATTATTATTACTTTACCCTCTTTAATGCGGTGGCACACCAGGGTGACACGACCGAAGAGAGATTGAGCACAGGACCAACATCTTAATGTGCTATCAGAGCCACGGGGGTACAAGACCGCCAATTTCCAGACTTCGGGCTGACATTGAGACTTTCTGAGCAAAAAAACTCAGAAATGTTTGATCCCCGGATCGGGCCAAAATTTCCTATTATTAGTGATGCGCCGAATAGTGGTTTCACCGAATAACCGAATACCGAATAATATTCGGTTCAATCTTTACCGAACCGGATATTCGGCCGAATTATTCGGTTTACCATTTTCTATTTTGTTTCCGATCTCTCTGCTATATTAGATACGGTGACCATAAAGCACTTAAGTCAATTCGTACTGAGATATAACTAAAGTGTTTATTCCTTCCGTGTCAAATCAAATCAAATATCATTTATTGCTTTATTGTCAGAAATTTTCTTAACGTATCTCTGTTATAGTGTCTTTTAAGTAAATAATGCACTTAATAAAATCATCGCAGGGTTCAAGTGAGACTCAAACCCACAACCCTCTACATACCGGGTGGCTGTTCTGGTATGCAGTGGGTGGTGGTATGTGAAAGGTCGAGTACCACCTGGACTCTTGGATGATTTTTTAAGAGCACCTACTTAAGAATAAATTGCAAAGAATATAAAAAAGTAACAAAAATAAAATTGTTTATCATTAAATAACTTATAATAAAATTATTTATTGTTGATTCATATTTTTATTTTAATAATTTGCCACATACATAAGTAAGTGTTTTTATTAAAAAAAAATATAAATAAATAAATTATAATTTTGATCTGAGTTCGAAAACAAAGCTTTATAATTATTATTTATTTAAATTTAAAAAAAGGCCAGATATTTTTAAGTATAAAAATAAATAGTAAAATTAATATTGATTGATCTGGCTTAAAAATAAATGAATTAGGTAATTTTTTTAAAGTTAATGTTAGCTACATAGGGCAGGAAATAAATATGTGGACTCTAGATGTTAACATACACGTTGATTTCAAGATTAATTGATTTCATTTATTAGCTTTTTAACACATTCCTCGCCAGTTTTATTTAATTTACAAAAACATAAATCTTACATAAAGAAACTTGTCCTTTTAAATTCCATGTTATATAGCCAGGAAAATAGAAATACTCTAACCGAATACTCTAACCGAATACCAGCACTAAAACCGAATAATTCGGCCGAATACGAATAGTGAAAAAAGTGCCGAATATGCCGAATACCGAATACCAACCGAATATTCGGCGCATCTCTACCTATTATGTTACCAACCAAGTACTTACTACTTACTAATACTACGCTGGCTCAACGATCCAAAGTGGGTCTTGGCCTCCGACGTCAAAGTTCGCCATTTTTTGCGGTCCTGTGCCAATTCCGCCCAATCGTACACGTTAAGTGCTTTGAGGTCTTTGGCGACTTCATCCCTCCAGCGGTATCTCGGACGACCCACAGGATGTCGCCCCGTTGGTCGTCCCAGATAGGCTCTTACAGTAATTTAAATAACTTAGATAAGTTAGCAAGTTTTAAGCGAAAAGGTATATACACTACTTTATGCCCACCTGTGTCAAAGTTATAATGAAATTTATGAACTTTCTGTAATGGCGGTCTAACAATGAAAAAATCAAGATGACTACATTTTTGGAGAAATGTGATTTTCCAAGAAAAACCTGGAGAATTCGGGAAAACATTTAAGTTCAGGGTTCATTCACAAATTGAACCATTGAAAAAGTTTTCCTCTGAACTGCAGGCACGAGTTTTGTTTGCGAAGGAAACGGAAAGGTTCCGTGACGACACACGTTTTTTTTTCGTTATGTAGGTATTTATAGGGTTTTTTGGTCCTATTACAGTTATACCACTTTTTGTCATTTCGCTTGTGTTAACCCTTATTAGGAGAGAGTCTCATAAACTCCTAATATTACATTGACCTTTCGAATCAGGGGTAGATTATACAATTTGACATTCATAAATGTTCTGTAAAGGACTTAAATTGAATAAAGACATTTTTGATTTTGATTTTGACTATGAATTTTAAAAAATACACAAAAAAGAAAGGGTAAGTACATCTAACAGCAAGTAGAAAAAAAGCAACACTACTGGTCCATACAAATCCGGCACTGTCCTTTTAATGATAGTACCAAGATCACATAACTGAGGAAAGATACAGATTATAATAAAAAATAAACAAGACATAACTGCCTATTTTGTGTAATAAGTTTTCGAAGGTAACTGTTTAGCGATTCCTGCTTGTGTATAACGTTATGTTACATGTTTCGAGGATTTCTATTCTCTGGTGTCTTCTATCTCCTATAAACCAATTAGACCGACAAAGACAGACAGCCGCAGGAAAGACACAAATTAGCAAAGCGAAATAAATATTTAAAAGCGAACCTTTCCGTATGTACAACCCTACACTTATGTTTCATACAGCCTCATTAAATAACACCTTATAGCATGGGCATAAGACTTGAGGTGTAGACATTTTCATTGCAGGCGACTGTACTTCAGGGTGGAAGGTTCAGTCGTAAATATCCCACCTGTTTCCGCCGACGTAGACGAAGGACATAGGGCCAGGGCTGCCAGCTTAACAAGAATAAGTGCCGCTATAAAAATCTGTTTTTCTACATTTGCACTGAAATATCTGAGATTGGGGCCAAAACTATAGAGATACACCCGAACTAGCTAAACGCGGACCCGACATAAGTTTACTATTATCACTTGTATAACTAAGAATTATTATATTATATTACTATTGATTAAAATGTTGAGATGAATATCGTGGTATCATGTCGAGTTTCCACCGATTCTGACATCCTTCAAAATTTAACGCCGATCAGTTCTTCAAAAACTTGCTTTTATTAATCTGTTAAATTTTAGAAAAGGAAAATATAATTATAGACTAATATGTACCCATAATAAAGTATATAATTCTATTTTTCCAACACGATAGAAGAAAACTAATAACAGTGGCACCGTCCCTCAATAATAAATGTAGATTTGTATTTACACATACGACACTATCAATGGCACAAGATGCCACAAGATGAGGTCATAGAGATGCCTAACATATTTAACTTAAGTTAATAGCATCTATAACTTCTAAACTACTTCTGAAGGTTTTTGTAACAATTTACAACCCTGTAGGCATTGGTTGGCTTACGTTAACGCCAAATCCCCTGCAACACCCATTTATCATCCCCACTTAAGCACTTATCTACATTAACAATTTATCGTTGAGTAATCCACTGAGTAGTACTTTTGTAAGAAATGTCTCCATCTTATATTCTCTGTTGACCTGAAAATGCTACAAAGTAATTTTAGAGTTCTTTCAGTTTACTAAGACAGCATAATCTGAATAATGGACCACGCGAACAAAGTAAGCTTTCAACCACAATTTTGGTGAAACTTATACGGGTAACACAATAAATTACCCGACTATTTCAATGTGTTGAAAGTCATAGTCCAAAGTTACCCGCATAATACTGCAAACTTGGCTCTACGTACCAGGGCAACATAACATGCAAAGCGGCAGACCCGACAATGCGCATCCGGCATCCGGCGCGAGTCCAAACTTGCAACTTGTGTTTAAAGGGTAAACTCCGCAACTGGCGCCACCTCCTTGTTTGTTCTTGCCCCTTGGTATATTACACTAAACTCCTCAACGTACTCCCTTTTCAATAAGTACTTAAGCGGAATTCAATTACAAATAAATAAATACATTCACATGGATTACTCCAATTGATATGAAATCAGAAGTGTGACATCGTTTCTAAATTTGTTTAAAGCCTTCAACGTATATGTATGAGAAATATCAATAAATTTGATGTACCTTTATATTGTTTTTTTTTTTCACGTTTTTATGTCCACATTGAGAAAGATGAAACTTACTCTACAAAATATCTACTTAGTTTGCATGATATTATGTCCTGCATCACGTACCTACATACGAGCACTGTTGCGAAAAATTTTTTCGTTATGAGCAATTTTACAAAGTCCCTTTAATTTGCTTCTAAACTAAGCAATTTTTACTTCAACATAAGAATGAGTTTGAGATTTACGAAGCAAAAGTTGATAAAGTTCCTTAGATATGATGAATAGAAGTAAAAATGATTACCGCAGGCGAAGTTCATAAAGGAAAATCGTCGAGGAAGTTTCCCAATAAAGTAACAAATAAACAAGACTAGCAAAAATGGGAAATCGGGAAAACTGTTTGTCAAGGTAAGGAAACTACTAGTTTGCCAAGGTATTCCTAATAAAGAGAACTTTGTTTTTCTAAGAGAATTCACATGTACCTCATTCTTATTAAACTCGCCTCAAAAATGTAGCCAAGAAGTCTTAACATATAAGATTAAAAAGTTGAATGGAAAAATATTTCGTGCGATCATTTCTATACTTTGAAAATCAAGACTCGCACTATGAATAAGGGACACACAGTTTACGAAATTCTAACTCAGTTTAAGATTAGTTTTCATCGTTTTTAGTCTAGACCTAAAATATTGAGTCTATTTGAACTGTTACTACGCAACTTACATAATATTTACCTCGTCGTTGGCACCATTAAACACTTCACAAGTAGCCTTAAGTTTTCTCCTTGGGTACTTATTCATTTAAGATAAAGTAAGTCGTTAATTTGTACCTGAAACTTTCTGAATCCCGGACTAATAATAACTTTACAGACGACACTTAACGATGTAAGAGGCTTGCCTTTAATTTCAAATGACAAATGACTTTTGTAAGAAGTCAACAGTAATTTAGACTTGTTAGTGTTTATGGAAAATCAACTGAAAAGAGAAAATATATGAATTAATGGTGTTAGTGCCTGTGCTCCAAATAAATTCATAAGCATGCTTAAAATCCGACCCACTGAACAAACTTAAGTTTGTCATCTTTTAATTTAAACATGAAAAATTTTCGCTTGACAAAAAATAATAGCAAAATTATTCACCGTTTCTTGCAGGATTAACAAAATATTAAGACGTCTTTTGTTACTTAAGATTAACGTTCCTTGTTATAACATAATCTACCGAAATAACGTCCAATTTATTTTCGTGTTAATAATACAAAATGCCCCAGTATTTCACTACAAACCCTTTTTTCATGCATTATTTTTAAAAATCTTTCCAGTTAAGTATGCATTAAAATTGTCAAGTACCAGGACACCATACAGTTAGTGAAATTATCACCGCAGTGTAATCCATTTACGCATACATAGTGGAACCGAATGTCTTACGTCGTGGGTGTTCTGTGTGGGATCGTAGACGAGGTCGCCGTAGCGGTCTACACGCAGGTCCGTGGACGGAAGCAGGGTCTGACACTCGGCATCGAAACGGAACTGACCCTGGCACCACACATGGACAATAGCGGACATTACGTGTTAAAATATATTACACAAAATGTGATAATGTGATCGGAAACCTATTGGTTCACGAAAGCAGGTGAAGTAGCTACTCAAACGAGAATATACTGACAAATCACTAGTTAACCATAATTTTTGTATCGAAATTACCACTGCATATGTTTTATAAAAAGTCAAATTCTGTGTATCCTCATTTGAATAGCGAACATCCCTTTTCCAAAAGACAAAAAAAAGCGAGACAAACATGTAAACACTATATAAGAGCGGCGGCGCGGCATGCTTACACGCTTGCATGCTTCAAGATCTACGAGCATGGAGGCATGAGCGGCTGCCACTTCGCGCGCCTCGTCGCACATGCGCCTCCCGCGCGGCGTCGCGTCCTCCTTCACAACTACGCATGCTTCTTCTGTTTCTGCTGCCTTGGTATCTTCTTCTTGCGAAGCGGGTTCTGGGGGTTCGGGATCAGGGAAGGGGATCTCAGGGTCGGGGTCAGCGCTGTCAAGCTTGGGGGCGAGCTCGCTCACCCTTTTGTGATTCTCCGGTAAACTGATGTTGCATTCGTTGTCAAATCGGAACTGACTCTGTATCCATGGTTAGCAAGAAACAAAATGCACATTGGTTTGTTAGGACCATTTTTTTTCTATTCTTGTTGAATTATTTTATTAAGTTTTAACATTGAATGAGATATTTTAATGTTCACGTTCACTATCTGCTACGTCAAGTTAGCCAATATAAAAGGGCAAATTTGTTTTCTATTTATACTTTTTTATCCGAGAAACTGTGTGACTTATTATTGGTAACATTAGAATATCTCAACACAATCACATAATATACACGACATATCACAATGCAGATTTTTATCTTCTTTAAAATTAAGTATGTATTCTAACTATCAGAGAAGAAAGCTATTAACTAGTCTTTTAAACTGAAGTTAGTAAAAAAACTTTCTGTGATTTGGCTTTCAGCAGTAGAATTCCCTCATAAGGTCAAGGATGGACAGCGCTCGTGAGTATACTGTCATCTACATAGACTTAATAACAATCTTTACCTTATATCCCGGGCCGAGTCTGTGCATGGCGCATATCTGGTGTGTCGTTAGCGCCTCTCCGAACAGGTATATCGCCGCCATCTGGCCGCAGAACACCCTCTCCTCATCCAGCTCTGCAGTCGCTCCGATGTAGCATTTGTCGAAAGGCTGTAACGAACGCCATGGTTATGAAAACGTTTTAAAATTATTACGTATGCGGGTTTCAAAGAAACACGTCCATTATATCTTTCTATAACGTCTAATTTAGGTGGATAAGCGACCAACATTCCCGATCACTACCTATCTATCACATATGTAACTTACGCCCTTACATTAGCAAGATAAATCCTGAGCACATTAAAAAAATATAATGCACCTCTAAATCTCAGCGCGGGCGGCGAACGACGTGAAAATGGGCTCTAATTCAAAATTAACCGTCGCACTTAGCCCCATTACGCGTGGAATTGCCCGGACCATCGAAAACATTATGCATGGCCCCACACACCATTATTTTAACGTACCCATTTAATGTAGGAGACATCAGTCCTAAAGTCTCCAATTCTCCATAATATCTAATCTAATGCTGTGTTCGCCTGTATTAGCACACATAATGTGATCTTACGACCGCCTATATTCATCATCATCATAGGCCTTTGCATCTTTAATAGATGATTTAAGCAGCATCACGCGGTGTGGCTTTACAGCAGCGCTCGTGGCTGTAAAGTCCTATGCGGGAGTGAACCACTCGTCCGCATTTGCAGCAGGTGAACCGAGCGCTGCTGCGGGTGGGGTTGTAGGCACGGCGCTTAGCACGTTTGGCCTATATTATACTAGCATATAACCATAATTTAAGATTTGTAAACATTAACTATTCTGCTGGGAAAGCTGTTGTAATTTTTGTATGATACGCTGTTGGTGGACCTTATTAAAAATATTGGGATGGGAGTAATTTTACTATTGATGGAATACCCAGGTACATAAAAAGCTTAGGTGGCTTCCGATCCAATA
This sequence comes from Cnaphalocrocis medinalis, assembly GCA_014851415.1. Classification (NCBI taxonomy): domain Eukaryota; kingdom Metazoa; phylum Arthropoda; class Insecta; order Lepidoptera; family Crambidae; genus Cnaphalocrocis; species Cnaphalocrocis medinalis. The sequence goes on from CM026292.1 coordinate 5,466,939, forward strand.
ATTTCAATTTTCTTGCTGGTCATTGTTCAAGCTTAACCTAACCAATATGTTGGAGATAAGGTGCAAAATCAATGAATTGTGTTACCTACTGCCCAATAAGGCCCAACGATCTAAGTCAATTCGGTTAAAAATTTAGACTAATGTAATGAGCAGTTCTAATTAGACAATTAATAAGAATAACGTAAATTATTGCACTGGCAAACTGCCAAAAACATAGTGCAAGTTTCATTTCACATTCACAACGACCTACTGCAAATGACATGATTAATTGCGACTAATATTCAACGGAACATGCACTCGAGTAATGCATTCGAGTAATACATTTGATTTTTACTTTGTTTACGAGCAGTGTCATCTGTACTGTTTATAAACACTACACACACTCACGCACTCGCACACACACACACACACACTCACTCACACACACACAAAAACAAACTCTCTCTCTCTCTCTCACACACACACATAATAACAACAAAATCAGGAAAGAAGGAAACGGTTTTAACTAAATCGAAAAACAAATCATATGCGCGATGTAATCGATACCTAGCGCCATCTACTGCGTACTGTGTAGATGTAAATGTTCACATAATACACCCTGTATTTCATTATTATGTTCCACATTTTATTAACAATATCGCAACCGCTGTAACTAAAACGTAGGTAAGTAATTTGATTACAATATAATAAAAGAGATATTAAATTTCCGAAGCCCGGCGGGCGCGTTCGTTGTACACATTATAATCATATTAATTGTCCTTTCCACGGATAACGTCTACTATGACGATAATTATATTTTCACTTTGAAATTAAATTATCTATTCATACGGGAGGTCGAATCCCCTAACGAATAAAACAAATAATAATATAAATGTTAAAGGATCTTTACTGGTATAATCATTATGAACAACTGGTCCGCCTTCGCGAACTACTTTACCGAACCAAAGTTCGGTAAAGTAGTTCCAAGCTTATCTAATACATGGCGCAGGGCGTTGATTGCATCGCGCTATTGTTTTGTACCTACTTTCGGTTTACCTATAAGCAGTATCGTTATCAACGCTGGACGACCAGGATTTCGTTTACCTATTCTAGGGCACCATTTAGTTCTGTAGGCCTAACATGCGCACCGCGACAAAATTTTGTCGACTCTCGTTCACGAGAGCGCACCCTTCTACTCGTATCCCGCTCATCGCTCAGTTAGGTGCGCGAGAAGCAACTTGCGCCGACACAATACGAGTGTCGACAAATTATCTCGCGGTGCGCATGTTAGCCCGGCTGGAGTATAATGTATGCGTGACACCAATCACTTACCATCAGTTAAGTGATCTACTTGTCAAGTCAACAATTATATAAAGAAGAACTGGCCTTAGGTCTCCTACGTTTGCCAAGATCCAATATACTGTATGCACACACACATAAACAAAGTCGCTCGTATGATTAGTTTTAGTTGTAAAACAAACAGAATGATTCCGAATACGAGCTGACGTTCCAGTTATGACGTCCCTCGACGAACGAGCAAATGTTTGCGAGCACACTAGCACCGTAATTTAATAGCGAATGTATCCACACTAGTCGCTATGACTCTCAGTTGATATTGTTTAAATCAATAGTTCTATTGAAAATTGGTTCGGTAGCTGGCGCAGTGGGTAGTGGCAGCACTTTAAAGCGACGGCTGCGCTTGCCGCCCCTGGGCGGGCCATTTTTTTTTGTCATATGTAGGAACCGAGCAGACGGATATCTGATGGTAAGCGATTGCCTATACACCCGCAACACCAGTACAGTCACAAGTGCGCTGCCAACATCTTCAAAATTTGAAAGTTGAAGGTCTTGTACCCCCATGTGCTGTAAGCTGTAATTAGTTGTTTTACAGCTATATTTTTAATTCCAAACATGCTGGCGAGATACAGACAGACATACATGACTTGTATCAAATAGCAAGTCTCAACACACGATAATTAAAACAAATACATATGAAAAAAACATGCTGGCGAGTTCGAAAACATTTACGCTGTATCTAGATACATGAATGTGATAATTTCACTACATCACATACATTGATCTGACTCTGAGATAGGTAGCTCAAGCACCTGTGTACAGATATCAGACCCTATGGACATCAGCTACACCAGAAGGAGTGCGGATGCGTTGCCGGCCTTTTAGGAAGGTATTAGGCTCGTTTCTTGAAGATTTGAATGTCGTACAATGACAATACAACCCAAATCATGTGTGCGCGTGATAATACAAACTCTAGGGTTTAATTATCGAAGTGTAGCACACTAAAATCTGCGTGAGCAACGCCACGGGCGCATTCTAGCTATTGGTTTAAGAAATCTTAAGAAAAACTTGTTATAAGTTCACTATTAAGGATGTCCCGAGGCTGTTTACATGGCATTCCAATAAGGAAATTCTTCCTATACATTCCTGCCTTCAAATATAAAGAAATCGATGTTAATATTTTTTAATATAATTTTATTAGCTTTTGCCCGTATTTGTTTTTCAAATTTCTATCGGATTGGTCGAAATTATATTAAAATTGTTTTGTTACATAACTTACGCATTAGGCAAGCGTGGTTAAGCCTAATCTTGTTATAGTAGTAGATGACTTGATTTCTATGATTGACGCCTTTGCCCTGGGATAATATAAGCTAATACTTACTGTTTTTACACAATTTGCCAACCCTGCCTCATGCGCCAAAGGTCGTCAGTTCGATTCCCACTTTGAATTCATCACATTCACGTGATGAACACTTGTGTTTATCAAGTGTCATATTTGAATGTGGTTGAATACTCATTAGTGCACATGATTGTATCTACATATAAACTATCACACCCAGACCCTCAAAACAAAGATTTAACTATGTATAAAACTAATAAATAAAAATGCAAATACGTAGAACAACCTATTAACTAGTCCAATCAACATTTTTCATCGGGGCCAAATTAAAAATGTTTTCATCGCAAAATGCGGAAAATTCCACAAAGGCTTTTTACGCTCGTGCGGCCGGCACTAACCCGGCACTAAAGTTAGTGCTAGCACTATGCACTATGCATATTCATCGCGCGTGGTCACGCATAGTTTGCGAGAACGGGTGATATGGTTACGTCTTGGTATGGAATAGAGATACCAGAAGTAGGGTTGGTTGGTAGGGTCGGCAAAACAATGCATACAATAAGACTCTCCTACCGTAAAAAACCTTTGGATATGCATTTTTGGGCAGTATATCAATTAATTGAATTAAATTCTTTAACTGACACTTTTTGAAATAGACCATTTTTTTTCTAAGCTGAACGATATCTTTCGATCAATCAAAGCTTACTTCTCCAATCGATTGAAGTTCACTTAACGTCGATATTGAGCCATGACAATAATTGATAAGTCGATCATTTCTATCCTAAGCATCCAATCATGTTCCACTGCTGGGCAAAAGCCGATTCATGATTTAAACCGACTGTGATCCAATTGGATTGTCTCTTGCATTTGATGATTATTGTCACAGCTATCGATTCAAAGGGAACTTTAAAACTATTTAGTTCAATTTTCAAACGATACTTTAACCATGTAGACAGTCGACTAAAGTCTCACCTCCACGTTCCTCGGATAAATCGCTTAGAAAACTCACACTTAAAACTTAAAGCAGCGAATAACTCTCGACTCTTGAGCCCACTGGAGCGCCCTCGAGGCGGACAGTAATAGGCAAACCTGGCTGAGGCGAAAGTTATCCATCGGGGCCCAAGTTAAAGTAGGGTTGTTAAAAATAATAGGTTTTTCTTTTAAACGATTATCTTTTTCGAGTAATCGATTTTAAATAAACCGATTAATTAAATAACGCGATTGTCTGGACAAGTGACTATAAATTTATATTTAATTTTGTTTTTATTAAACCTTTAAGATCAACGAAATGTTTTTTATATATTAATATTTCTGTATTTAAGAGCAAAATTCGTTTAGTTTTATTTTAATTTCTTTAGCTATATGTAGTTACTAGCGGCCGCCCGCGACTTCCACTCCTGGCGATCCCGTGCCTGACTCATCCAGTCACGACCACCGAGTCGTCGGATGTCGTCCGTCCACCCAGCGCTGCGGTGGACTGCGGTGGATTAGGACTTTAAGATTAACAAAATGTTTTTTTTTTAATTTTAAGTAGGTAGGTATTATAATTCATTACTAATCAAATGTAAAAGAGGGCTGGATATTCGTGACCATAAACAATTATTTATGATTTTGTTAGTGTAACTTCTTATTAATTTATTTGATGTTTGATTATAAATATTTGGTTTATAAATGGATTATGAAATACACGTGAATATCACTGCATAGTGCAAGTATATACACAAAATAGAAAATCTGGAAACGGCATCAGTCAGAGGATCTTGGTGCATAAATGCTATACAGATTCATCTGGGGTAACAAATTCATCTAAAAGCTCCAAAATGTTTTGTTGATTTCAGTAACCCAATGACCGTTCCTATCCACAAACAGACTGTTGTTGCTCCGATCGAATTTCTTTCAGAGTTTAAGTGATAGAAGGAATATACGAGACTTATAGGGTCATGTTTTCATTTGTATTTGAATGGATAGTACCATAGACTTGTTTTTCAGATTTAGGTCCAATTTTCAACACGCTGTTTTTTCGCCTCACATTATCTTGAAAAACTGACTCCACGTCCCAATCTCGACCTCCAACATTGCCATGAAATCCGCGTACGACAGCCAGAATTTGCATCGCGTTACTTGTAATAAATTGCCATAACGACACGCACGTGACTTGTGACATCAGACTCGCAGGCATGTCCTCTGTAGATAACGAAATATATTATGCTAAGCCCTCATCGAGTTATGAGCGCCTGGTACTAGCAGCAGGATTAAGGAGTTACATGAATAGCTTACAAAGTATCTCATAAGAAATGGATGAATGTGTATGCTAAGGGATATTGTACGTACTTCGGGGGTTGATACAATCTTGTTATGGACCCAAAAAGAATTTTAGTTCGCAATATGAGTAAAAATAAAACAACGAATTTGCTAGCAAGGCTAATCTTCCGTCATTAGATTATTGTACCTCCCATAAATAGAAATCCGTTTATCCCTAGTAGCTTCTTTTAGCATATCTGGAGTAAGTACTATGTCCTTATTAAGCCTTCTGTTTACTTCTAAAGATAACTTACGTCATTTGTTGAGACGAACCAAGCCATCTCCGTGCTGGAAGCGAGTTGCCCGTTTACCAGGCATTTGATCTCGCTCTTCGTCCATCTGTTGTAGATGTACACTACTGCTATCGCGTACCATCTGAGAAAGAATATGTGATGCATTAAGTTATTGACTATTGACAAAAAGTTCTAATTATGTTAAATATATTATTTTTAACTTTAACACTTATGTGACATGAAATAGGCGCATTTATAAAATTGTGACGAGTGATTTTAAGGCGTTAGACGACGTTATGTTGAAATAATGATTTTGTACGTGTAACCATGTTTCTAATCTAATGTAGGTGAACTAGACGAAGTTCACCTACTAGAAGGTTGCGAGTTGCGAAGATCAGACGACAGTCGTTTTAATGCAATCACCAGTCCTTACCAAATCCTGTGTGAAGGTCCAAGCGTAACCTGGTTCCAAAACCACGGCTTTAGCCGCAATATAAGGACATTCTGTGTATTAAATCCTGGATCATGGTGGTCTATTCATGAACTTGGAATATGATTGTAGACTCACCTCCTAGGCTGGAACTCATATTTGACGCAGTGCTGAAAACCCTTCCCCCTGACCTTCATAGAGGTCAAGACGAGGCAGTTCCCGACGAAGTGCGCTGTGTATCCCACGCCTTTACTCGTCTTAAAACTGCAACAAAAGAATCAGTTGTATATTGACTTTCAGAAGAATGAACTATCAAGAGTCAATTTTTGATGTTGGTCTCCCATCGAATCTTCCAGCACAGAAATGGGAAATAGTCACGGCTTTCACCTTGTCACATATGGATTACAAGGTGTTTTATGGGACTCTGAAACCTGCCCAATACTTGTCGAGAAAGAGTCATATCTTTGTCAATCTGAGTCATTAGACGATTGTAATGTAATGTTACTAGTCTCAGATCTTCAAGAGATCCCCCAAGGATTCTTTAAGGACATCTTTGTTATAGAGTATGCGTTAAGTTCTACAAAAAGCAAAAAGATTAAGTACCTTGTTTTAATAGCTGGCTATCTGACTTCTACTTACATACACGGACATTATGATAAATTGTGACAATGTATTATAGTGTACAAATCTTTTCGGAGGCGATTGTGCATATATAAATGCATGACGTTGCACACTGTTTAGGAAACACTGTTAACTTTGAACTGCCTCGGTTAACGGGTCAAATCAATAAATGCGTACTTACGTTTCGATAATAACAGAGAGACGGTCTTTTGTTTCCATTTCAGTGGAAATTCCCACACAAATATCCACTACCCGCCCCGATTTAAAGTTACCTCGCTGGCCAGCTAGTGAATCTGGGATATCAAATACTCAACGCCACTTCAATCGGATGGAAGTTCTCGCTACACTCACGAAACATGAACCAATCCACAACCCGTAAGGGCTTGTATCATCGGGCTGAATGTTGCGACCAAGGCTTTGCCTCAAAGTGGGACAACGGTTCGGAAAATTGTTTTTGTTAATTTTTTGAAAAATTTAAGCCCCTTGTCAGCAAAAAGGGGCGATGAAACATATACTTTCTCATCCTGAATTATCAAAATTAAGTAGAGGCAAGAAACCATCGATGTTTATGTAATAATTGAACGGTCCCACCCATGACTGTTACAAAATAAATAGCTATATCTTCTACTTACACTTAGTAAGAAAAAAATGATATTTTCTTAGCTGAAAAAAGCAGTTATCCTCCGTTTTATGATATAGGGGGCAGAGGAGCAGACGGTAAGTAATTACCTACTCAAAATATATTATAGGTATAGTATCAAGAGTCATCCATAACTTCAGTCATATGATAAGAGAGGGAGAGGATATAAACAAGTGTGAAAAATTGTGACTAGGGGACCATAAGTCATCTGATAGTAAGCTATCAGCGCCGGCTATGGACATCTGCTACTCAAGATGTACTCGTGGGCTTCAATGTCGTACCGGTTCGGATATACTGCTGAAGTACATACGAGTAGTTATCCCAATGAAGAAGATTCATTCAACCGTTCATGATTTATGGATCACCAATTACTCATCGTCAGTCCCACTGTATCACAACGTGTGTACACCCCGTGTATCCGCTGATACACACTCGTCGATCAATGCGATTGCGAGTCGATTTTCGGCTCTGCGTACACAAATGGATTGTTATCAGTACATTAGTAAATTGAAACCTGTGAACCCACGATCCGCACTCACTTTTCATTTGGTTTTCTTATTTTTGTGAAGCAGTCTGTATAATAAGGGTTTTCAAATGTATTTTATCAAAGGTCCTTTGTGGGTGGCGGAGGGGTATTTAAAATTCCCTTTTGAGGTCCATTTTGTTTACACATTCTCTAAGTGATTGAAATATGGTGATTTATAAAGGTCTTTTCATAATGAGCATCTAGACTCTAAATCTATCGTCCTCCCCTATCCATCCTCTATGAATATGGAGTGTGTTTAGTAAAGATGCCGAACTAGTTACCTTATGTAATTTAGTACATGGTAAATGCCAAATTTAGTACATAGTACATTTGCATAACGATGATGGTTTTTTTGATGCTGACATTGACTTACCAGTAAAGGTACGGTTTTTCCCTCTCGATGTTGACAGAGTTGATGGGGTCCAGCCTGAACCAGGTGGTGAATGTGAAACCGTTCTCGTAAGGCCACCTCGCCAGGGGTGGAAGAACGACCGCCTGTAACAAACACAAAAAAATGTCAAGCTTTGTTTCATTTTATAGTACAGTCGAGTTCAAAAATATGTATACACTTTAGGACCTTGTCACAATACATATTTATAAGAAAGTGGAAGTCGTTTTCTTATACATAATGTATTGTGACAAGGTCCCAAAGTGTATACATATTTTTGAATTCGACTGTACTTAATATAAAGTTGTTGCGTCCATGGGCGGTGGTATTCACTTTCCATTAGGTGATCCGTCTGCCGGTTCGTCCTATCTCATAAAAAAGTCACGCAGTTCATAAATTACCCATTTACATTTTCAAATTTAACTGCTAACCTAACCAGTATGTACCAGGGTAACAGAAGTGAGGTACAATTAAAACAATATGTGAGCCTCATTAATTACTATTCAAGGCGCGATTCTGACCAAGAACCGTCCAACTGGAGGAGTTGTTCGGGTCCCTCAATCCGTCACAGAAGTCCGAGACTCATTCGGGCTCGGCGCCCTCTATGAATACCAATAGGAAACTTTTGCACATACATACAATTAAGAGTTTTGTAGGTAGTTCCTACATAAGGTAAGCTCTCTTACATGGGCATTGTAGGGCATTTAGTGAAGTGTACGTATAAATTAGTTACTGTGTTTTCTTTTCCATTTCATTGTCTATTGCACTCCTGGTGTAGCTGATGTCCATGGGCGGCGGTGATCACTTACCATCAGGTGACCCGCTTGCTCGTTTGCCTCCCTATACTTAATACAAAAAAAAACATGTGTTCTGGGCACTGTAGTTAAAGCATATTCCCTAAAAAGACAAAGTGCAAAAGGTCAATTTTTACCCATTAAGTAAGACAAGACTAGATAAAAATGTAAAAGCATTTTGCTAGTTTCCGGTCCTTTAAAGGGTCGGTTAATGAAAAATGCCCCTCTTAAAATCCCTATTGACCAAGAATAAATCTACCCACACGACTTCCAATAGCTCCTATCAGATATCGGAAGCCGGCCTTATTTTATTTTCCACGGAAATTTATGTTAAAAGGATATTTTGTTCTTGTTTATCGCGCGCCGGCCATTTTGGCAGAAATATGCGACCGAAGGGGAATACGGCTAGCGGAATTTGGTTAAAAGCGAGCTGGTATACACTTAAGAGGATCTGGAATAAAGTTTATCGCAGTTACATTTACCACAGTGTTACAGTCGCCCTGCGATTATTTGGATCCTGGCAAAAGTCACAATAAATGCTGTTTTTTAAGGTAAGGTGTCGGTGATGATTGAAATTCTCCCATGTAATCAATGTCACTGAGAGACATTCTGATCGCAGTCCTACTATATAACAAGCAATGGTCCGCCATCCATACTAATATTATAAATGCGAAAGTAACTCTGTCTGTCTGTCTGTCTGTTACTCTTTCACGCCAAAACTACTCAACGGATTTAAATGAAATTTGGTATACAGATAATCTAGACCCTGAGCAAGAACATAGGCTACTTTTTATTGCGAAAAGGGGGGTAAGGGTTGAAAGGGGGGTAAAAAGTTACTTTTCCACGCGGACGAAGTCGCGGGCGGCCGCTAGTCTTGGATATAAAAATATCAATTCGAATTAACAGCTATTTCCGCAGGAGCGTCAGTAAATAAGACCGCTATCTTTTTTGAAACTTCTACATACTATCAACATATATTTTTTATGATATAGGGGGCAAACGAACAGACGGATCATCTGACTGTAAGCGATGGACACCCGCAACACCAGAGGAGTTACAAGTGCGCTGCGGACCTTTTAAAAACGAATACGCTCGCCTTTTGAAGGCACATATCGCTCCTAGTGATACCCAAATAGGATTATGATCCCTAAAAATAAGAATGTACGATGTAATAAAAACACTACCTACCATACGATCGTTTATATTTTTCTCAAAAAGATTCCGCTTCTCTTCACCGCCTTCTCAACTCATTAATCAATTTCAAGTTAATTGTCGAAATAGCGAACGCTCGATGTTCGCTCACTTAGCGGAATGAGCTCGTAACTTTGCAGTTTGTTAAATGAACTTCGGAAAAGTTAAGTTCCCTTGGTTTGGTGCAGTGGAGTTTATGTGTTGTAGAATTTTGATATTGGGGGCAGAGGAACAGACGGATCGCTTGATGGTAGGCGTTTACCACTGCCCATAGACGGGTGTCCAGTCCAACAGCAGAGGTGTCACAAGCGCGCCGCCGAATTACGTAATGAATGAATGATGGTAAGCGATTATCGCCACCCATGGATCCCAGTGCAGTGTCACAAGTCCTTCTGCCAATATTTTCACCTTTCCCCCGAATTGGGTACCCTCTCTCACAGAGATGACAGCGATATTTATTCATCTAAATAAATTAATTAAGTATTCCAACAAAGCAATCTTCTTCCGTCAAGCAATCCGTCGGCACGTCTGCCACCTATATAATAAAAAAAATCTTATATGGGCTCCTTTTAAGGTTCAAAACCCTAAAATCCATATACCTGACGACAAAGCAACTAAAGATAAGATACATTTATTGACCTCAAAACCGACAAAGAGATGGATGGATTGTGTGAAGAATGGCATGACTCAAAACGGGGTAGATCATACGATGACGAATGACAAGGACGAATGGAAGAAGAAAACATACTTCGCCGACCGCAGTTAACCTGGGAATAGGGCAAGATGATGATGATAGAAACACAAAAACATAAATACATAAATAAGAAACACAATGAAAAAACAGAAATTTATGTATAAGTAAAATAACCACAACTTTTACAAATACATAAAACTTACAAAACTTTGAAACTTCAGAATTCTTAGCAACATTATTTAATTTTTAGTCAAGCATAAAAATATTCATCATGCCGTAGTTTAATCTCGTCTCGCCAAACCACAATAAACAATTAGTAACCCAATTTGGCTCCCAAAAAAAAAGAACTCCCAAGAATTCATCATCTTGACGCCATATTTCTCGGAAACAAAGCAAAGAATTCCAATCTTTTATCTTGCCCCCTCAAAAGGCAACCCGGGAACAATACATAGCGAAATTAATTAAAAACCCGGCTAGCCTGAAACTAAGAAATGATTCAATTTCGACCCGACGACGAGAAGCCGACTTGAGAAAATATTTTCCCGGCTCGACGTAAGCTGTGGAAGCTGGCCTGGGAAAACATTTTCCGACACGGGGAAAATCTCTTGCCCCTGTACTGGATTGCTAGGGGATGGGAAAAATATGGGGAAACAATGTTCAGACCGTGTGTAGTTTTTACATTCGGTTTCTGATAAAACCAGTTCTTCCAGTTGCGGTGTTCCCTGATCGCTATGACATGTCCTTTTTTAAACGGGGTTTAAAAAGAGTACTTCTTTCACGGTAGGCAGCGGCATGACTGCCTCGGCATTGTTGTTGTCTATGAGCGGCGGTTACCATTTACCATCAGATCTGCCTGTGTGTGTGTCTGGCTGTGGCATTGTAGCTCCCGAACGGATGTAACCGATTTGGATTTCGTTATTTTTTGTTTAAAAGTTATAATAGTCATAGTGATAAGTGTCAGACGAGGAGACATTCACCTGATGGTAAGCGATTTCCACCGCCCATAGACACCTGCAATGCCAGTAGAATCACAAGTCCGCTCCCAAGTTTTATCTCCTTCCCCAAATTGGACAAACAATATTTTGTTATTTTCATCAACACTTTAAGTAAATACACCACTATTCTTGCAACCTAGTAGCGTATGCCAGCAACGTAGCATAGGGCTTTATCGAGCTACAATCTTATTGGATGGAACTCTTTTAGGGGTTGAAGTGTTATTGAAACAGATTACGTTTTAAATCGATCTTTTGAGTCCTTCTTCTATAATAATGCTAAAAAATGATTTGCAACCTGAAACCAAACAAGCTATACAGAAAAAAAAGTTCAATTACCGAGTTGATACTTTCAATATGATGGTTTTGAACATTTGAGTCATATTTGAGTTGATATGTATGAGTGCATTCGTACACGATATTGCGACGCTATCCTTTGACAGAAGGACCATAAAAATTGGATCATGATTACACATTCAGAGTTCAAAAGTCTTCCCTCAAAGCGAAATGAAACAGATATTTCAGTGAAAGAGTAGCCAAATTGCGGAAGTGGACAAATTTTCATGGAATCAAATATATCAAATATATGATTCTGAAGAGACATTTGATAGCATCATTTTGTTGTGACCACTAGGTTTTTGTGAACGAAAATTTAAATTATATACTCACAAAATTTATTCCCAAAACCTATCAGATATGACACGGCTAAAAGTGACTGACTTGGATACTAACAATTGTAATAAATATGCAAGGAAAGCAAGCTTACAAAGACGAATAGTCGCTACATAAGCTAACAACACCCATTATAAATTAATGTTAACCATATCCGTGGATTAGGTTCATCTTAAACAAAGATAAATGTAAGAAGCTAATTACCCTTATTACAATGAGTGCTCCTCCGCTTAAGGATTACCAGGCCTACACAAAGCGATTAATAAACATAAATCACTTCACATGTACCAGGCAAGCAGAAGCCGCTAAGAAGCGTCAGTCCGCCGTCAGATCTGCAGATAAGCGTGACAGAGAGAAATGGACCGGCCCGGCGAGACGGCGATAAATAAGGAAAAAAACGGACACACAGATAGCTGCATGTCGCTGGGATTACGCCCCCAAACGTATTTGAATAAGAATTTGCTATTAGGGACGGAAAGGAACTCTCTGGACGTTCTGCGAGCCTGGTATCGATTTGAGATGGGCGTTGATTTATGACATTTGAAATTACGTCATCAGATTATGACAGGCGTCGACGCACCATTTAAATGTCGTCAATCCTGCCAACGACTCATTTTTATTTTCAAATGTTTAAATCTGTTTTTAGTTGATTAGCAGATTTCAACATTTTATATTTTCGTATTTGAACATTTATTTTTAAAACAAGTTATTTTGACTCAAAGATTAGTTATGTAAATTGAAGACTAAATATCTCTTTACCTTTGAACAAACGGACGAGACTTCAATCAAACCTCATCGAACTCGGCAATTCAAATTAAATTTAACTGACAGATCTTGATGAACAAACTCTAGCACAATTTTAATCTATTACAAAAGCTAAGTGCTCAACAAATTTGTCGTGTCTTTCCAAGTTAGTATTTGAATGGGGGTGAAGGGGGAGGATTCCGTATTTTCAAATAAATTGGGTTATTGTCTAATTTATTACTTGTCTTTGATCATTAGGTACGTTTTTTTTCAATAAAAACTAATAGAGAATTACAATTTTGATTAGATACCTACACAATACAATGTAGATTTCGTAAGGGATGGCAGGCGTGCCAAAAACCACACCATTTATTGATGCGAAAGTCCTTCAAAACCGTAATGATTACGCTAGTTGTTTATTCTATGGACAGGGCGCACGTTTCTTTTTTGACGTTAGTTCCCTAAATATCTGTTGTCACGACTTTCTTGACGCGTTGTACCTAACCATTATATTTCTTTGTTTATGGTATGTCAACAATAACGATACTAGAATAATATCTGCTACTGTTTTTTGTGCTTGTGTATTTTCGATGGTCAATAAATGCTTACTTACTAACTTACTGATTCTCGACACTGTGTCAGTTTCCACGTGTTGTTTGTGTGGAAGTGATTCTGTAGCGGGAGCGTCTGTGGAATTTAAATTCCATCCCGCCTTTATTGTGGATTCAATCCTGGAAACTTTGTCGTGTTATAAACAGGCGCGTGTTGAAGGGTTGCCGGGTCAGGGCTGTCAGGAATTAAATAATATTGCAGACTTTTATACAACACATATTTCATTTAAATTCATTTTATTCCTTAGGGCCAGATATTTGTGGTGGATCTCATAACTTCAAGGTCGTAACCCGAGAACGAAAGCCAGATATATTTTTTTAAAAGCAGACATCGATACTTCAGTCTAGCAGAATTAATACATGTTTTATTATAAGATGACGTTTGTATCTTATATAATTAAAAATGTTTTATTGGTTAAACATGTATAGTGGTAATTAATTAATGATTTTATTTAATGTTTCATTAGCTGTTGCCCACGACTTCATACACGTGAAATAGCTATAGGCAAGGTAACCTTCTACTAAGTGTGACTTAGTGGGCTTCCTTCTACCTTCCTAATCTTATCCCATAATATCAGACATAACCTTACCATCAAAATTTAAGTACTGATATGCAAACGCTTTCCATCGGGTGATATGTCTGCTCGTCTGCCACCCTTGACATAGAGAAAGAATTTTTAGTGTTTTTTCATGTCATGGGTATGTCCTTTTTCTCAATACCGGCACCCCTAAGCCCTTGTCGATGAGTTCGCGGCGCAATATCGAGAAGTTACTCGGCGGCCTGAAGATACTGATTCAAATTCAAATTGTTAAATTCAACAAATATAGGCTCTTCGAATACTTTTGCATTCCATTATAAGGCAATTATTTTAATAATTCACTTTAAAAAGTATTGGAGAATACGTCTTGTGAACAGACTGAGTACAAATGGGATTATTGCTAGCTATAAATAAGTTTGGGGATGTGTATAGATGTATACCGCGCCTCATTTAGGCCATGGGTAGGACTCACTAGCGAGCGATGCCAAGTGATATAAGTAAGAGTATTTAGCTCCTAATGCGGATCTCTCTATATCTATTTTCTATACTACTTATAAAGAAGTTAATCTCATATTCCACGTCAAGGCTCATAGGCAAACCGAAAACACGAAACACTTGCGCGATGTAATCGACCGACCCCCAGCGCCATCTATTGGACTAATAAGTTAAGTAACGAAACGAAGTGAGGCCGGGCCACTAGTCCTTAAAAATCCCGAAGCTTCAATCTCTCGGTAAACATTTATACATATGATTTGACAATTGATTACAACTTTTGGTCTGTATAATAGCACTCAAAATTATGATCAACGCCAAAAACCAAAATTTTGTGTGGTAAGTATAGAAATCTAATAAAGTCCTCCTTTCAACAATAGACGCACATAGGCCAATGATGCAAATAACTAAAAATGAAGACATCATCATCAATATCAGGCCTTAGGATAATAAATCGTGGCCTGAAAACCGCCATCTTTATTTCAGGAAAAAATAAAGCGATGCTAATAAAGTATCATTAGTCTTCATCCGATCTGACCCGAATATCGGCTCCAGGATAAATAGCACCCAGCAGGGGGCTGCAATAATGGATCGAGAGGGGACACCATGTAAACATTACTTTTGCAAATATACATATACAGGGTTTATCTGTGAACATTTACATCCCTTTAACCACGTATTCTACCAACCATTCTGAACAACATTTGTTCTATGACTTTTGAAAAATCGCTTAAAAAATTCATCTTTCCATACAAAGACGGTCACGTGACTTAGTCATTTTGTATGGGAAGTCGAAAAAATTTTCGATGAATTTGAAAAAGTTGTTGAACAGATGTTGTTCAGAATGGTTGATAGAACACTTGGTTAAAGGTTAACACACAACATCTCATACATTGACCTGACTCCGTATTAAATAGCTTATGCACTTGTGTTACACGACAATCAAACGATATCAGACAACAGAGGAAACACAGATATAAAACTTAAATACCTACATTATACACCCAGACACTGAATAAAGATCGAACCCACGAATTTCACAACGATCAAACTGACAAAAATAAATATTCAGCCTGAAGCCATTATGGTTTAGGTAACAAGCAAACTGGTGGCCGGAGCGTTTATACCGAATTTAACTATTCCTAGTTTAAGCTTGGAATATCCACAGAATAGATAATGTTTTATAAGTAACACTGATAAAAGGTATAATATTGTGACAATGGACTAGGATATAATAAGTTAAATGAAGGATATTGTAATTATTTAAACAACAACCCTAAGGGACCCGAAGCAAATTAAATCATCTTACTAATGGAAACTCTCGGACCGTGTCTGTCGCTTTCTATAATATTACTGAATTCAGTTTGTGTTTGTCAAGTTACCTAAGTTAAAGGCATTGAAAGACGCAAAGGAAGAAATTCAATTGAATTTGAAGGTGTTTAAAGGTTTTCTTCTTTGAATTAACACCATTACTAAATTTAATATACAGATGAAAATATGATACCTGGTTCTTCGGTAGACATAGACTTATGTGTTATAATGATAATTTCATATTGGCCATAATCATTTATCAGTAAGTCAACTATGCTACGGTAAAACCGGGCCTTACATAATATTTCATTATATCTAAAAGTTGATGATTTCTGGATAAAAAGGGACATCTTGGCTATTCCCATCATTACCAGAGCAACATAAAATATAGAGAGTCGCATAGAAAAAGTAAGTGCAACCTGTTTAACGGTTAATTAGTTTCTCACGGCTACCAGGGTAGCATGTCTACAAAAGAGGTTTAAGGGAAAATGACATATTAGAGTACCCTCACACGGAGATGATGTTAACTTTTTTATTAACTATCTAAGCTAGGGCGCGTCTTGGTTTCAAGTTAAGCTGTTTATGAAGTAAAGTAAGTGTAAGTAAAAAATATTATCTCAACAGAAATGTTCCTTTTGGAGTCCTTGAATAGGAAAATAATTAATCTAGATTTAGTCTTCTAGCGAAAATTTACGTGTTACAGGGGAACTATTTAAGACGTAACCGTGAACAAATAGCGCGGTCTACGGGCCCCGCCCGCCAGTCCAAACAGTGGCGGGTTAATAACACCGCTTAATAACCTTCCCCTGCTAACGGGTACAAATCGCACTGGGTAAATAAATAGTGTTTAATTTCGCCCGTCTCTATTGCAGACGCCGAGAAATGAATTAAAATCGCGGGTGTCTACCCTGGCTTATCAAAATGTATTTGTATTACTTAAGAAATGTTTTATTACGTTCTAAGTTGAATATGTCTTGTTCTTAAGTTGTGAGTTTTATGCAATACTTAAATTATTCTATCTACAATATTACAAATAAATAGTCGTAAGTATACGTTACATGGAAAAACCAAATAGGCGACAATATTTTTTTTTTGCGTGAGCGTACAGCAGCAAACTATTCCAGATATTATTTTATATGTGATAGGTGTCCGACGAGCGGACGGATCACCTGATGGTAAGCGATTGCCGCTTCTCGTAGACCAGCGAAGACGCAAGTACGTTGTCAACCTTTTAACTCCTATAACATTTCAACATTGACATGAGTACAATTTGTTGACATAGTTAAAGCTTGATTGAAATAAAAATATAACACAACATTAAATAAATTGTGTAAAAAATGTTTATTTTTAAAATCTATGAAAAAAAAACAGAAACAGATACATATTATATTGATCAAATAATATCACATAAAGGTCAGTCCAATTTTAATTCTATTGGTACAGTTAATCGACGATTGCAATCTGTTAGTGAAAGTGCCCTCAAGCGAGTGTGCCGCAACAATGTAAGTTTATACGTAAGTGCCTACGTCAAAATACGTATTAACTAGTATAACCAGTTCGAGTACGAGTATAATAATCTACTTGGACATTTCGATATTTGTAACAACGGGGGCGTAGCTCAGATGGTAGAGCGCTCGCTTAGCATGCGAGAGGTACCGGGATCGATACCCGGCGCCTCCAGTATATTTTTTAGATACCTAGTGAGAATGTTATCCCTGAAAATTTTCGACTTGTGGGACATGAGAGTTAATGTACCTAGTAATCCATAAGTAGGTGGCTTCCAAGCCAAAACACGCGTTCGATATAAATATGTTACAAGACTACGATTTAATCGGGGTATCATTTCCTCTTTTGTACAAAGTGAAATTTTATCATCGAATTATCATAAATAGCATTTA
Source organism: Cnaphalocrocis medinalis (assembly GCA_014851415.1). Taxonomy (NCBI): domain Eukaryota; kingdom Metazoa; phylum Arthropoda; class Insecta; order Lepidoptera; family Crambidae; genus Cnaphalocrocis; species Cnaphalocrocis medinalis. The sequence goes on from CM026292.1 coordinate 5,484,627, forward strand.
AAACTGTAAAGCTGTGATTACAACAATATTATAATAATATGCATTTTGTTTGATATTTCTCCCTATTGTTTCCAAATTTAAAAAATAAAATGGAAAGAAGTCCTGCGGGATAAAATTCATTTCTCATGTTTACTAAGACAACATAAAATGGTAGATAGAAACAGCCAAGGAAAAGAGAGCAACCGTTCTCGAAAGGGTTAAGCGCATTCTCACGGGTACCAGGATAATATAACCGCATAAGGGGATATAAGGGATAATACATTCTTGGGGTGCACATGTTGGAAATGATCGCAGTTTTTTTAGTCAACCCTTAAAAAGGTTGGTCTGGTGTAACAACAGTCCATTAAATTTTTTTTGTAAGCGTTTAAAATCAAAGTAAGTTTTTCTGAAACGTACGACTTTTATACTTCACGTGTGTAGGTATATCAATGATCTATATTCTATAGGTAGGTAAGATAAAACCATTTTTGATACGAGTCTTAATATTGCCTGAAGGCATACGACGATACAAAAGTAAACCAAACATTATCAACCATGTAACGCTATTCACTATATCACATCAAGGGGGGCGTAGCTCAGATGGTAGAGCGCTCGCTTAGCATGCGAGAGGTACCGGGATCGATACCCGGCGCCTCCAATTACTTTATTGAAATTTATCCCGACAACTTTTTTCACGTAAAATTAAGTAAACCCAAATTAATAGATCTGGCATTTCTATCTGCATCATTAATAAACCAGTACAGGTTTATATTTTTGTAGATATGCACATCGTTACCAAAAAAACAATTACTTAGTTATGTTTATAGCAAGAATTCAATAAAGTGTAGTAAGTAACTTAAATTTCCAATTCAGGTAAAAAGGGTTGACAACGTTCCCACGAGTACTAGGAGACTATGAAACAGAGAATCTTAAGGGACCGCCCCGGCTCGATAAGAAAATAAGGGGTGGAACACTTAGAACCAGTCAGACCAGGGACAAAGAAAAAGCGAAAAGAATAAAATTACAACGACATTCACACCTGATCTTGGGAAGTCTTTGAGAAAGTGCATGATTGTCCAAAAAAAAATTTCTTTAGCTTGTAATGGCAGTCATCATAAGTTATGGCTGTTTTGAGTGTGTGTCGACGTGAATTAAAAGTTTTTGATATAGAGAAATCTAGAAATCTACTATAAGGGTTCCTAGTAGACTACGGAACCCTAAAAATGTGTGTGTACACAACTTTCTTAAACAAACATTTCGTGTGGCACAAATGCTGGTCAACATTTTCCATCCCCTTAAAGAACCCTTCCCATGTTTAAAACTTTTCTGCACCAACAACTTCAAAGCGAGCCGCCACTGCAGATACCGACCTCGCCCGAAGCTATGCAACTTATTAAACAACTTGTGCAAATAGAAGACTAATTTCAACAACCGGAAAACAGGGGGCGTAGCTCAGATGGTAGAGCGCTCGCTTAGCATGCGAGAGGTACCGGGATCGATACCCGGCGCCTCCGAAAATTATAATATTTTGATACCAGAAAAGGTGGTACAGCCGTATTTGCTTCACGCTCAACTTTGAGTTAAACAAAAATAATACTCGGTGAGTAGTTGCAGTCCGATGATATTGCGGAAAGTTCGAAATAAATTTCACCGTTTTGATAATTCCGCAATTACTTAAATAATTACTCTTTTCCACGTAGAAAATAAAATGATAGAAGTGACACTTATTGCCTGTTATAACAAAATAAGCTAGATCCAGTCTTGTTCATAATATCTCTTACCAACTGTCTATTGATAGAAAATACTAGACAGAAAGAAGTTAAAATACTTACGGAACCCTTCCGCCCCGGGAAACTGAAGAAAACGTCAGGTCCGTTCCGGTGTGGCATCTGGCGGAGTACGTTGAGCAACTTGGCCGAGTGACGGGGCTGCAAAAGATAAAAATCATATAACTATTGCTTGTGGAAGGTAAACCTATTTTAACGAAACAATAAAACCAGATATTGGTTTCAGATTCAAAATAGGGTAGGTACAACACATTTCATGCCCAAACCCTTTTTGCAATTCCTTCGCGCATTCCAACATTCCATAAATCGCCCCCGCTCCGACCGGTCCGAGGTACCAGGAGCGCATAAACGCAAGGTAGTGTCAGTGACAACGCAACGCGGCCGAGTGCGAAAGCCCCGGCCGCCCTTACAATTAGCTCCGCCGTAAACGCTTTTAGAATTCGAGCTGGGCAACCAATGCAATTAGACCCCACAGCTAACCCAGTTTTTATGCGCTTCGGAGATCTAATTATTTTGGACAACTGTGTCCTTGTTGTCCAAAACAATATGATTCGTGGTAAAAAGGAGCTTACAGACAATGCAAGGTTTTATTATTTTGGTCCACTATCACAACTGGCCAGATAACAGAAACCCACAGCAGTAAGGAATTTGTATGCATTGTAGGGGTTTTGAAATTTTGGGCTCTGTATTTTACTGTCCAAAATAATTTGACCTGCAGCTGGAAGGACTTGGTATTTGTTAAGAGGTCTCAATTATTTGGGTTAAATGTCCAAGCGGGGTTGTATTCGGTGGCCGGCACGGTTAACCTCCTTTGCGCTTATGCGTTCCTGGGAATTGGGAGCATTTGAGATCTTTTTGCATATCCCTTTTACTATCTCCCGTGGGAGTTAAATGGGACACAAAGAACGCTACATACGTAAACTATGATATTTAAGGAATGTAGGAACAAACTACACCATCAGGTTTCTACAATCGAATTTGACAAATTTCCTTAATAAAATTGATATTATTTTAATTTAACGTGTTCGAGTGACAATCGGTTGAGTAAATTGGACACATTTCAACATTGATGTGTGTGTACTTTATTTAAATGGAATCTAACAGGCTGTTGTCCCATAGCTGGACGTAGGCCTTTTGAAATGTTCGCCGGTTTGATCGATCTTTAGCTGATCTGTTGTCCTCCCCTATTTCATTAATATTGTTTTTATTTATCTTACTCGCATGTAATGGTAATATTAAGTACCCTGTCACAGGCAGGCTGCCGAAATGCAAGCGACTCTTCAAAAGATTTCATAAGCCCGGAAATTATGTCATGGACGTGTTATTCTTTTTTTTAATATGTAGCTTTATTCATAAGGAATAATCCATAGTTAACTTTAACTTTTACATAATTATAAATGGCAGCGATTGCAAATGTTTATAGATGGGTTTAGTCCTCTTTCCCCCAGTTGAGCATCCAGTTACCTGTAAAGTTGCTGAGTCGGTAGGATAGGAAGCAGCCAGAGTTTTAGATATTTTCTCTAAAGTTCTCCTTTACATGGTCACTGGTGCGGGCGTTCGTCATAACTCTCTATGTTGTTACCAGTTAATCTTTATTATGTCCTAGTACTGTATACTCACCCACTTCCCGTTGACTGCCTTCATCGCGCTGAACAGCTGCTTCAGCTCCTTGACCGTGACGCTGTAGCTGGCCAGTACGCCCAGCATTTCGATCAGGAGGTCTGCAACAAGTGACGTAGGCATATAAACTTATGATACCAAAACACAAACAACATAAAGAAAAAATCTTACACACACTCACACTCATCATCTCCTAGTCTCCTATTGTCAAAGGCTCAAACTAAGACATTCCTAGTACTGTGATGGTCTAATGGACTAAGACCCGGGAACTCTTTCCAGAATATCTAGACCAAGACAATGTGGTAACAGTAACGTTTTGCAATTTCACCCGACTGGGAAACGAACCATCGGCATTTAAGCCACAACACCTTAGTCAAAGGTCTTCATTACACAGTGATCCTCAAGAGCATCAATTTGGATTCGAACGAAATAAATATGTACATATATTCAAAGTTAAATAAAAGAATAAATAAATCCAATGTAAAAATCGTATCTACTTTGATCGATCAAGAATGATGTAGTAATATTGCCAATATTCTAGGTAAATCTGAACAAAACGCTTAGAACCAGTCATCTGTATTTAATATTGATTGACCTCTTACTAACCTAGATATACGCCAACATATCTAGCGGTAAACTTATAGGATACTTACAGGACGTTTTATAAGAGTGTCATTGAGAAAATTCTTGAGTCAATACTCTATTGCATTGGAGAAAATAAAGCTAAGCCGACGTTAGATTTGGATTAACTTTCTAAATAATATACTAAACCAGCCGCTATATAAAGTGGCAAAGATTAACTAAATATACCGTCTAGTTGTTTCTTCCCACCTTGTATACCGTAACTAATTTTAGTTCAAACGAAGGGTAAAGGGGGTTTTATCTCCCGCCCCGCACATCGTAGTCAGATTTATTAATTACTACGTGTCTATTTAACCCAACATACTTGTAGTCAACAAACGACCTTCTTCCTCAGAAGATAACACTACAAATTCTCTGCGGGCATCGTTGCGAATATCGGTCGTGTCGAACAAAGTACAAACTGCTAATGATTACACGGTACGAAGTTAGCCTCCCACTTGTTATGAGTTCCTGGTACAATCTCCAAGGTAAGGGCAGGACGCGACAGCGAAAAATGACGCTTTAAAAGTTTTTGGTGCAGTGCAAAAACAGGACAGAGAAGCATATTTTCGAAACTAGTCTAGACCTCGAATCCAACGAAAGAGACGGCATACAGTGTGATAACCACATCAGCTGTAGAACCGGAAATCATTGGAGCAGACATGTCTTGGGAGTGAAAACTGCGGCTAGACAAGCGTAATGTAAGACACCATACCACTTGTTGGACTAATAAACCTTAGAAAGACTGCTGGCCGTGATTTATAAGAAGGCCTGGAATAATCTACAATGAAGGCGGTATACTTTCAGCAGTTTCCGGACCTATTGACCATGACAAATTCTTCGGACAAAGCTGATGAAGCAATTTAAAACAACATCGATTGTCTTCTATCAGCCGTCTACTCACAGGAGGTCGGCCCCATTGTTGGCTGCCATTCGGAAAATGCTTGACTACTTATTTGGTCATTACTCGCGTGCCAACACTTAAAATCAGCGTAGCTAAAGGCAGAAAGGATACGCAGTGAGGTAGCTCACTGCATTCCCCTTGAGTGCGATTACTGCAAAAGTTGCGAAGACGCTGAGCGTCCCATAACGATGACTAAGGCGAGTTTAAATAGTTCCACTCGAGGCGAGCAACTCCGTCGAGTCGAGGACGGTGCGTTTTTCATGTTAACAACAGACCCCACTTCGGAAGGGTTGAGTGTGATGGAAAACAAAGTTGGGAGTTTTAAAGAACGACTTTGCTAGGAATCTTTTATAGCATTCATTACGGAGCTGTCTTGAAAAACTTGACATCTTCGTCTCTTCAGCGATATATTAGTCTGGGCTCCTCGTAACCTTTTCACCCACTGGCTTAAATTAATAAATAATTAATGATAAAATGTATCAATGCACTCCATTTCGTAAGGTTTTAAGCATCTATGTACCTTCTAAATTGGCTCAACCGGGAATCAAATCCGAATCCCACCGCACCTGTTCGCGCCTACTTAGTCGCTGCGGCATCAAAGTCGTAAAATAAAAATATTAAACCATCGTTGTAATTTGCAAAAAATTTCTTTAAAAGTTTAAGCATCACTTAAGAAATTTAAGGCTTGCCAGGCTCCCATTATGATAATTAAAAAAAGTCTTCCTGGAGGCGCCGGGTATCGATCCCGGTACCTCTCGCATGCTAAGCGAGCGCTCTACCATCTGAGCTACGCCCCCTATGTAACGATACTTCGAAATAAGAGTATAGTATAAGTTTTGCGCGCAACATATATTGGCAAGGACACGACTACCTTTCACTTAACAGATACATTGACAGTACTTAGGTAGGTACTCGTTGTAAATTCAGAACAGAAGTAAAGTTATCTTTGGTTTTTGCAGTGTCACACAAATTCATGAAAGGAATGTGGTAAAGATGGCGTCCAGATTTTTATTTATACTAGAGTCAGCAAACGAGCAAGCGGGTCACCTGCTGGTAAGTAATCACCACCGCCCAATAATATCTGCGAGATCAGAGAGGTCGCTGATGCGTGTACGCTTTTCTCTTGAAGGTCCTAAGTCATATCCGTCAGGAAATACTGCCGCGGCTAAACCTAAGGTTCGTGGAAGAAAATTCTGCGAGAAACGCACAATACCTGGTTTGCCAACCATCGAAATGATGAGGTTGAAATGACAGCCGCTTGCGTGTGGTTCGATGTAAGAATTCAACCGCAGGAAGTAGATCGAACAATTAGATGGAAGGTTGAGGTACATCTTCACTTGTTTTACCAACTTCATAACATCTCAACTGAATCACAATGACAAACAACACACTATCAACATAGTGACGTCATAATCCCCATTACACCGGGAGCCTCGTCAACAATTAAAATAAGTTCATTAAGCGCGCATTGTTGAAGCGCGAACAAACAAATAATGGCGACATGACGGCTGTATTATGGCGTTATTACAGCTGATTAAACAGGCTATAGCACTATATGTACGGGACATAGTTTGTACAGACGAGCAGGCGGATCACCTGTGATGGTAAGCAATTGCCGCCGCCCATGAACACATGCAACAAATGCTCTGCTAACCTTTTATCCCCCTTCCCACCGATGGCCCGGCATGAGTAGGTTCATAAGCGCGCGGCCTCTACCACAGACCTCGACAGTTTGACAATCTTATGTCATAGGCTAGGATTAATGTGGTCGAAAAGGCGTATTTCCCCGTTAGTGCGCATGCGTGAGTACATGACACGTTTTTAGTGGGCAGCCTCCTTTCTGTGTGTAATTATTTTGTGCCAGAAGTCACAAACGCGCTGCCAGTCTTTAACCCCATCCCCCTAATTATTCTTGTTGACCAGCCTATTTGTATATTTGTCCTATGTGTTTCGTGTCTGCGTAACAAATAAATGTTCTTTATCTTCTAATTGGGCCTACGATACCCACACTCAGTCGAAGAAACAGGCGCAGGCGCTAGTACGACAATATCGTCTCCGATCGAATCTTACGACCCTAGCTTTTATAGGGCACGTACAGTAACTATAGATGGCAACACTTTGTATTGACTAACAGGACTAATGAAGTGTGTTTCGTCGAATGAGTGAAGGTACCGGAGGCCCAAAAGAACTATCACATACAAAAAAACCAGTTGACAACATCGCCCATGTGGCAGTAAATATTAGGTGGCAGCACTTTGTTTTGACTAACAGAACCGTCTATGAGCTTCGACAGAGTGAACCAGTTGATTAAGGGGCTATATCGACGATACTAGCGCCGCCAACCTATTTACACTGATTGTGGCGACAATATGATCTCCCGTGAATCCTCACGTCAACTCGTGTCTGACGGCCTCTATGGAAAAGTGACACGTGGTCTAACGAGGTTCACTAATAGTATGGATTTAAAATAACAATTATGCAAACACAGCATCCTCAGCCTCGTTGAACCAGCTGCAGCCGTGACAATCCCGGATCCCGTGCCCCTGGGATTAGTCCCGAATCCGACGTGGGATTATTTAGCCCGACGTGGGTTTATACCGGGACGCTACGCCCGCCACTAGCTGACAGACAGACTTGCGGACCTTACAACTGATTGTGTGGTTACATATTTTAATAGTAAGTAGAGGCCGCCCTGACTTCGTTCCGGGACTTAGACCTGCTACTAGTTTCAATCATTGCCGATAGATGGCGCTGGGTGTCGATTACATCGCGCAAGCGTTTTGTGTTTTCGGGTTACATAATGTATTAGCATTGTAGTTGTCTATAGAAGATATCTCTTTAAAAATAGCATAGGATATAGAAAAATGCAATACTAGTAGTGTCCCTAGTACGCTGCCAATCTTTGACTCCCATTTCTACCCAATTAGGCCTCCGGTACCCTCACTCGACGAAATACAGCGCAGGCGCTGCTTCACGCCGATCTTCTGTGAGGCCGTGGTATCACTCTGCCACCTATATCATAAAAAAAAAGACGTGATCGTAATAAATGTCCGACTTGATAAGCATATCTGATGTGAACGATTATGCTGATAACGCTAATCGCAATGTGATGCCTGTTGTATAAAGTAACACTGAAAAACACAACGTATTTATTTAACTATAAGTGATTTGATTGTTCCAACTTAAACGCGTCTCGTGTGAAAAACTAAATGGCGTATAGTCACGTACACTAATAAGTATACAACCACATTCCAATATGAACCATATTGAGCTCCAGCTCCTATTCCAATAAGAGTCGAGATGTTTACATTTATTGCAGGCTACTGAATGAATATATGACTGACAAATTTTGAAGAATTTTTGAATATAAATAATTTTTAATTTTTTAACTTGGAAGGCGTCATCCTCTTATCCCCTCATCTGTGCCCAACAGGGTCCAAAATTGTGACTTCATTATAAATTTAAAATTACCATCTGTATGTCTACGTTTTGGAAGCAATAAAGTATTGAGTATTGAGCCTACTGTAGAACTGAGGTCCATCTACACGGTGATTGGTTATTTTTTTTATTTGAGATGTCAAACAGTACGCCATCTAGCGGATTTTTCACACGCGATAGCCCTCATGAGATACGTTTAAGTTGGACAAGGAAACCAAATCACTTATTTCATACGTTCTCAATACAACACACAGCAACATATCGCTAAACTTGTTTTCATGACCGCTTCGCTAAAGTCAGTTCAGGAGGCCAATTCTCGGTTTTCGCCTTCTATGTCGAGTCGACTTCATGGAACGCACAACCAATAGGAGAACACAGATTACAGTCGACATTCCTTATCTTGATCTCCTATTGTACTATTAAGTATTCTGTGCTATTGGTCTATGTGGCGGAAGCCGAGAATTGGCCTCCAGAACATACATTTCTTAGTTATTAACGTAAAAGCCGGCATAAACCCATTAAAAAAGAGAATAGCTCATTATGACCGTAAATGCAGTCCCGCCCGGGATTAGGGCGGGCGGCGTCCGCGGATTACCCGGGGACATTGCGGGCCATTAGTTGACAGATGGACTCGCCGCTAAGACGGGATAGTCCCCGGGGTTACCGGGGGAAATCATGTTGGGGACGGTGAACCACGATTTTTCTATGAGAAATGTGGAATTCGTTATGCCAGAAATAAGAATTAACGCCAAAATATATGGAAATGTATGCATGTTTTACTTAAAGGAAACATGCCTCTATTTTTAGAAGAATTAAGAGTTTCAATTGTGCCTTTGTTGGCCGGGAATCGAAACGAAAAAAAATGGGCCAGTTTTTTCCACCAATCGATCCAGTCATTTTCTAGGAAACCGGTAAAACATGCTCTCTTATAGATTTTTTCATCCTGTATAAGTATATTTGTTCTTATAGGGGATTTTTTTAAGACTGCCTAGATACGGCCGCTTGTTTTATACCTCATTTCGGGTGCTTAGTTATATGTAATATCTATCTATGTTATAACAGAACGTAATTACCTACTTAATACTAACTTATAATGAATAAAAATATAATAGAAATTGACACACACATACATTATCTAAGTACCCACCTATAATCGGTTTTGTTACCAGTACGGTATAAATAGGCTAAACACCCAGACTCTGAATGAACGCAAATTATTCCTAATTCTTATGTTTATCTTAGGTAGAAATCGAACCCACAGTCCATGGGAGGGTGAGTTGCGCCATTAGGTCTGTCAATGGCGACACGTCGTTAAATGAAGCCCATATGCTAACTACGTAATGACATAAATCTACATATTTTAATGCGAGCATCAAAATGAGATACGCCTTCAAGTGACAAATACTTGATATAATGCATGCCATAATGCATCAAACACTTGCCCATTTTTTCTCACCCTGCTAACACAGTGCGAAACGAGACCACTCCATATTTATGTTGGCCTAGTACTTCAAATGCGAATAATTTACATGATTCACCCCAGAGCCGTCGTCGCCCGCTTAATTCTAAAAAAATGGCTCAAATATAAAACATACATACATTAAAAGATATATCAAAGTATAATTATTTAAGCTAAGCGTTGAAAGCGGTTTTATCCATTTTTTTGGAAGCGGAGCAGCTTAATCGCATTATGTTTTTGGTGATACGCAATTAGCGAAAAAGGCAGAGTAGCTTTATTAAAACAGCTTTCGCTTTAGATAAATGGCTAGTATTGAAAAATGGCTAACCACATTATTTGGTGCGTACGTATTTAACGAATTAAGTACTCGATTTCGTTTATTTTAGTGGAGGCGAACAAAAATATTAATACTAAAATTAAATAAACACGAGTTGAGAGCATTAAAATGACACTTACGTTGATATTTTTCGTTTTATAAAAACTGGGCGTGACGAAAGGGTTAAAATGTCTCACGGTTACCAGGGTTACAGAAATCAACAAAGGTACGAATAATCCCACGCATCCCTTCTCGTTCACACGCAGTCCCCTTGCAGTTGTGGTTGTGACGTCAGGGTAGCAGGTAGATGCAAGAAATGCACTTTTTATGACTTGTTTACTTGATGCGTAGACCTTACAAACTCTTGTTCGTGTCTACGGTCCTGGTAATCCTGAGAAACGTGTGTGTGTTATTTATGGAATTTAAGACTTCAAAAGTTATTCTGATCTTATAATCTCCACTTTTGGTATGTTGTCCTGGTAAACTTGAGAATATAATTAAATCTCGGCCCTATTTATAGACAGTTTGAAATTAGGTTTGATTGATTATAAAATTAAAAACACACACAAGATGGGAAAGGGGTATAGAATGTTTACTTTTATCATTAGGGTAGAAGAAACGTATAGAGGTTGAAATTTAGCTTCAAGCATCCGTCCTTCTTTCTCATAAGGGTAGCAGGTAGATATTTTAAAACGATGAAAAAAGTTGACCTTTTCTGTGAGCTACTGGTATTTTTAGTAACAACATAATATACGATATTTAATATTGTAAGCTTTTCGAGATTAGGTAGTAAATGTACATATTATTTACTATGAAAAATAGAATACCTACATCTTCAATAATAAGTCTTGAGCTATTTCTAAGAATAAAATTTACAGAACCTCTAGGGTGTCTCGGATTCAACGATTTACATATTTCCAAAATTAATTTAATACTTAATACCTTAAGCACCAGGCCAGCATGAGAGGCACGGATGTGTTTGTGAACCATAATCATATTACGTGTTCCATATTCCCGGAACACTGAAATGGAACGCTGTTATCACCGGTTATTTGGAACAAGTTCCACGTTTAATATGATATGCAAATTAGATTCATATGACTAGATGAATTCACGTGGAGTTGTTACCTAAGAGTTTAGATCCCAATCAGGTCAATTTAGGAAACTTGGAATTAACTTACCTAATCATATTATTCCTATTGGATTTAACATTTTTTTTTTGTAAATAAGGAATATTAATGTCCTATCTTTTAAATTTAACCCACTTACAAAACGAGGTACCTTATGGTGCCCCCTATGATTAGACTGTTCTCTTGGTAATGTAAGTATATTTTCTTTAAAAAAGTAAAATTTAAAAGTGATTGGAGGCGCCGGGTATCGATCCCGGTACCTCTCGCATGCTAAGCGAGCGCTCTACCATCTGAGCTACGCCCCCGTTGATATAACAAACGAAATGTAGTATGTTGTTCGTAATATTATATATTTGCCGAAACATGACGTAAAGCAAGGACATTTAATTAATAAAGCGACCTTTCACTGCAGTGCACATTCATTCATCAAAATGGAACTTTTATGGTTCCAAAATCTCAAAGGTTTCCATATTTACATATTATGGAAACCTTATAGAATCCAATTTAACGTAGATAATAAATAAATATTGTGGATTCTGCTACACTTTTTTACCAAAAAAAATCATCATCTCGAAAACGAAATTTACAGAGTAAAAACCAAATACTAAATTTTAGGTTCTAGTACTACTTAAGTACTTATTAATAACACCCAAAACTGTTTTAACTATAGGTAACTGAAGTAACGACATTATAACGCAATATCGACTCATTTCATCTCGCGGATCTTCAAGGGCGGCGGTGATTCACCTGAGGTAATTGCCACCAGGTGACCCACTTGCTCGTTTGTCACCTCTGGCATTAAAAAAAACAACAAAAAAAACATCATCATGATCTTCAAATCAGATTTTCCCACATTGCTGAGTAATCTAACATTTGAACTTAGCCAACAATCCTTCATGGGAAATCAAAAAGGAATCACCCTGGAGGCGCCGGGTATCGATCCCGGTACCTCTCGCATGCTAAACGAGCGCTCTACCATCTGAGCTACGCCCCCGATGATAAACTCGTCGAAGTTTCCTATACCTTTAGTTCTTACTAAAGACCAGTCCGTTATTGCTCAAGAAACACGTATTGCTGACATTGAAATTCTTGCAACGGTCTTGCCTTAGTTTTACGTAACTTGTTTTATTTCAAAAGCAGCGGACACGTAGTGATGACAAAGATTGCGAACATTTTTATCATTACATAAAATAATATAAATATAAATTCATACAACATCTCATACATTAACTCCGTACTAAGTAGCTGAAGCACAGGTGTTACAGTTTTCGGACAACAGAAGAAACACAAATAATAATAATTATGTTACATCCAGACACTGAACAAACCCAAATGTTAATCAAACGAATGTTTGTCCAGGGTTTGGCGTATGAGGCAGGATCACTACCAATTCATTCGGCCAGTCACATAATAGGGAATCTTTCTAACATAGCTCATGTTTGTGATCGCCAATCCGCTTTAGGCAAACGTGGTGATTAAGACTAACTCAACATAGTAGCGATGACTTGATTTCTATAATGGAGGCCTTTACCTGCAGTCGAACAGAAAGTATATATAAAAGGCTAATAATAGGGAATCAACTGGTGCATCTAACTTTTTTATACGCTACAGGCGACAAACGAGCAAGCGGGCCAACTGATCATAAAGTAAGCATCGCCGACGATGAACATCCCGTGAGTTGAGTCGCTGATGAGTTGCGGGCTTTTTAGAAAGGAGTACCTACAACTAAACAGCGTAGAACTAATTAAATAAAAAAATATACAACTTCCGAGGTTCCGTACTAAGTACTTCTACATTAAATACAAAGTCTTCTACTTAAAGTGCTTCCACTTGTATTGTATAAATCAGACAACAAAGCAAAATGATTATCATGAACTGTGATCGGTGATCACTTACCATCAGGTGTGCCATCTGCTCGTTTGCTCGCTATAATGTAAAGAAAAAACTTAATTTACAATTGTATCTTGTACTTTTTCTATGCATTCCAAACTAAATTACGTTAAAAGATCTCGCCTTAATTATACCTACAACATTTATTTTAAAATTATCAAATTAATTGGTAGAGCGGTACGATGTGTTGTTTTAATACCATTTTAGAATGAGGGGTGTTAAAAAATATACAAATTCAAACAAAATATGCAACGCCTGATGTAGAAATTACGAATAAACATTAATGGCTTCAAAATATATTTTCAAATACGTAAAGATAAGAAAATGCATCTTAAAATTTAAATTTGTGCTACAATACACATACACTGTGGGAGAGCCACGCTTCGGCATGAATGGGCCGGCTCAACCGGAGTGATACCACTGCCTCACAGAAAACCGGCGTGAAGCAGCCCCTGTGCTGTGTTTCGCTGAGTGAGTGAGGGTACCGGAGGCCCACACGGGGGGGAAGGGGATAAAAGGTTGGCAGCGCACTTGTAACTCCACTGGTGTTGCAAGTGTCCATGGGCGGCGGCAATTGCTTACCATCAGGTGATCCGCCTGCTCGCCTGCTACCTATCACATAAAAAAAAAAAATACCATTGTGATTTATGTGGTAGGTGGTAAACGAGCAGACGGATCGGAGCGATTGCCGCCGCCCATAGAAACCTAGAATACCAGTACTTACAAGTGCGTTGCCAATCTTTAACCCCCTTTCCCGCTAATTGGGCTTCCCGTCCCTACATTTTATAAAATATATTTTTAAACATTTTCAAAAATCCAATTGGAGGCGCCGGGTATCGATCCCGGTACCTCTCGCATGCTAAGCGAGCGCTCTACCATCTGAGCTACGCCCCCGGTGAACGAAAGAACGAATTTCTTGATCACTATCGAATCCAAGCCATTGTGACGTATAAAGTATTAAGTAACAAACAAGTAAGGCAAGTAACCTTATGAAACTGCGCTTACGCATGCTATACGCACCTTAACCCTCAAGACAAGCGTGAAGGTTTAACAGTGGTAATATACGAGTACTGCCTCGGTGACGAAGTGTATTTAGTAGGTAGTACATTATCGGTTGCGCTAAAAGTCCAAGGTTCAATTATTGAGCGGGCCATTTGTAATTGAGGGCCTAATTTGAAGTGGGCGCTAGGACCGAATCGGAGTTTACCTTCTTTTTAAGATGTGCGCAATTTTGTTTGAATGCGATATTGACCTGACTCCATACTAAGTAGCTTAAGCATTTGTGTTACAGATATCAGACAACAGAGGATCACAAATATAATACACCTGAAGCAGCGCTCGCGAATAAGGGTACCGAGGCCCAATTGGGGTAAAGAGGGTTAATGGTTGTCAGCGCACTTGTGACTCTACTTGGGTTACAGGTGCCTATGGGCGGCAGCAATCGCTTACCACCAGGTGATCCGTCTGCTCGTCTATCACATAAAAAAACTCCATTATCGGGTCAACGGACAAACAAATCTAATTTGCTAGATATGCCTATCCTCGATTTGCTGTTTGACTAGACGATGGCGCTAGAAGTCAGAAATATGAGATACCTACTAGCAGCGCCCCGCGGTTTCATCCGGTTTAGAATGAAACTAAAAGTGACTATATCCATCCCCCTTCAACTATCTCCACTAAAAAGCAAGTCAATTCGTACCTCTGTTTTTCCGTAAGCGACAGATAAAAGAAACAAACATACACACTTTCCCGTTCTTATAGATTGGATGAGCTAAGATTGGCACCCAACGTGGCAGTGGTAAAAAATACCATTCATGCTTAGTACATATGTAACAAAACGAATTAAATATTTATCTAAATTTTTTTGAATAGAACTATTGATATGATTGGCTTGGAATTGGATGGAAAATGGATTGGAAAATTAATGTTTTTTTATATTAATAAAAATCGACTTGGAGGCGCCGGGTATCGATCCCGGTACCTCTCGCATGCTAAGCGAGCGCTCTACCATCTGAGCTACGCCCCCGATGTTACATTAAACGAATTTACCCATTGCATTCAAAACAAGTCCACTCATTGATAAACAAGTAACGCAAGTGACATTGCGCATGATGACGTAGCTGCGTGTGATTCGAAGGAGGCCACTTTCACTAAGTAACCACTGCGTAATAATAGGCTTGTTGGCCCAGTGGATAACCGGCTGATTTTAGATTATGGTCTCAGCTCGGAATATCGGTGCTTGGAATAACTAGTCTATACTTCGACAACCGATAGAGTATCCTACCATCAATTTCCACTGACAGAAATACTGGAACAGGTTCTCCCACTATTTCGCCTGAGAGTCGTTTTCTTGTCTCGTTTTTTGTCGTAATGGAAATCTCTATGTTCATCATCAGCCTGTTGCAGTCCACTGCTGGACAAAGACCTCTCCATATATCCGGACTTCCGATCGATTTTTCGCTACTTGCATCCAGCTTTTGCCAGCCATCCTGTGTATCTCTTCACTCCATCTGACCTGAGCCCTACATTACGTTTACCGACACGTAATCTCCACTCTATATTCCATTTGTATATCCATTGACATCATAGCTCACAGGATTACCAAGCTAAAGGGGCAGTGGGCTGGCCATATCAGCCGCCGAACTGACAACCGCTGGAGTACACGAGCTCTGGAGTGGAGACCACATCTCAGTAAACGTAGTCTCTCCCTTATCTTAGCGTGATTCTCTTGCGTCCAAAGCTTCCTCACGATGTTTTCGCTCACCGCTGTGCTAATGATAAAACTATGCACATAGATTTAAAGAATCCATAGGTGCATGCCCACATTCAAACCACAACCCCCGTGGTATCACCCCGGTCGAGCTTGACCCATTTGTGCCGAAGCGTGGCTCTTCCACGGTCTAAAACCATTTCTGAACTCGTACCTAAATTAAGTTCCAGTTAAAACAAAAGTTACGCAATGCGCAGATTTAATATTGCAGCGTGTCCTCGCCCAGGGCTATGCGGCGTGAATACATTGCGGTGCATTTGCACAAAGTAGTGGATAAATTCGCCTGCCTCCTCACCGGGGGCGTAGCTCAGATGGTAGAGCGCTCGCTTAGCATGCGAGAGGTACCGGGATCGATACCCGGCGCCTCCAACTTGATCTCATTCTTTTTGATCATTCCTATCATGGTGTATGTTTTGTTTATGCATTGGTGACGAAAAACCAGCAGACGGATTACAATTCGTTCGGCTTATTCCTGCTGTCCATCTGCTGCTTGTCTAAGTATCAAGAGGGTGGACATCGGAATTGTTTTAATATTTGTGTCACTGTCCACCCCGGGTGCACAGGAAAACAGGGGAATGGCTTACTCGTGGTAACACGTTACAATTGTTTGTTCTTTACAACTAAAGAATAGATAATAATAATTTGCCTCCACTTAACTTCATAGATATAAAAGACAACGGTATTCCTATTTAAAAGGCGCACTTGTCTATGGGCGGACGAAATCTCCTCAGTCTAATAGTATGCCATCTAGTGGATTTTTCAAACGCAAAGCTCCCATACCCCTAATTTGTTATAAGAGCTATGTAGATAGAAAGCGTCCTTATCACTTTGAACATTAGGTTTAGTTATTCAATATTAAGCGAATGGTCTTTAACCTCAATCACACGACCCCAAAGAGATTAACAGGATCTTTTTATGTCAACAACCAACGCGTTGGGCGCCATTCATATCATGTAAAACCGGCCATATCTTTGCTAAGAACTCTTTTAGACTACATTCAATAGGTTACATTTGGGTCACATGAAACATCGTCTGACCCTGTGGAGGGATTTTATTGAGAAAAAATCGGAGGCGCCATAAAATTATACCCTATGGTGCCCCGTATTAGTTTATTCTCCTGGTAATGTAGCTTATCATCGATAAACTAAAAAGTAACGATAAGAGGGAGGAGATATGTAACCAAAAGAGTGATGGGTATGAATGTAAATGGGTGGAAGAACAGAGGACGGCCTGAAGAAAGGGAAGGATGGATTGTGTGAAGAATGTCATGACTGAAAAGGGGATGAATGATGCGATGTCAATTGACAGGGATGAATGGAAGAAGAAAACATACCAACACCGACCCCAGATAACCTAGGAATATGGCAAGTCGATAGTGATGAATGTAGCTCTATTTTCAAAGGTAAAACTAAAAAGTGATTGGAGGCGCCGGGTATCGATCCCGGTACCTCTCGCATGCTAAGCGAGCGCTCTACCATCTGAGCTACGCCCCCTGATAATGTCTTGAACAAAATTTCCAACTACTCTCCAGTCACATACGTGTAGACGTGCGCGACCTTTTAAAAAAAACTTTCAAAATTCTCCGTCACTTGAAAACAAACTGTATTACGATGAGGATAAAATCTGTTTTTGAATGGTCACGCTAAAAAGACGGTGGAAATAAAACAATATCGACTAATGAGATTAAACAAACCACCGTTATCAAATGAAATCAATAAAATAATGCGTGCAACAAATGTAATGTGTATTTAGATACGACAAGCATTACAAGTAGCAAGGTAAACATTGATTCTAAATGTTCAGGACTGTTGTAAGAACATGTGTTCATAAATTTACACCCTTTACCTATACATACATGTCACTTTATTGCGTAGATTTAACATTTCTTATTTCTTTCTATAATTATAATGTGTCAACAAAGTCGTGAAAATAAATGCTGGCGCCACTGCCGCTTACGTCAGAGGGTAAGTTAACTCCATCCGATTTAAAACATGGTAACTCTATTAGTTCCTCAAGAATCCATTGTCAAAATTTTTTTGACACATTATAGTAGACGGTTGATAAAAATACAACTAAAGCGACCGCTAGTATTGGCTTGAAAGTGAAAGGTCCGTCAAATGTCCTTGTCCATAATTGCTCTAGTTTTTAACTGGTTCGATAATACGATTTGAATAATATCGGGGGCGTAGCTCAGATGGTAGAGCGCTCGCTTAGCATGCGAGAGGTACCGGGATCGATACCCGGCGCCTCCAATGACATTTTGCGATTCATTTTTCTTATCATTTTATCAATTATTCGATAGGAGAAGACAATGGAAAGTCTAGTCGAAATTTTTTTTTCGTTTAATATTACGTTACATTTAATTTTTTACAACATTTTTTTATAATTTTTTTGAAAACATTTTTTTATAGACTTTCAAGTGTTTTTACACATTTGCAATCAGACATTCAGAAAACTATAGCATAATTATTATTATGTATTAAAATGGAAGCATTAAAACTCCTTTTCAGAAACAAAAGCAATTTCCTCTAACAACTGAATAACTCCAATTTACATGCATGAAAGATGAAACTACCCCAGAAAATTACCTAACATCCCGTGATGTGCACTAGGAACACATAAAAGGACAAAACGTCTTTCCCTCCCACGCGTCATTCTGTGCACACCTATTGTTAAGCTATGCGCGCCTGGTACGTTTCTCCCTTGATTCGCTGCTCTTTCACGTCACCTTTGCTTACGGGACACACGGGAATGACGGGAAAGAGGTCAATGTGTCTGCACTGAAATGAACATGCGAGAAATGTGCCACAATTTTTGTACCTTTTTCACTCTCTGACGATTCTAATGATATCGTTAGTGAAAAGCTTTTCATTCAGTTAGTTGCAATGATACTTAAGTCGATTTTTTTCGAATTTTATAATACCGAGAATATAACGACATCTACTGATTACATCAAAGTAACCTTATAAGAAAAAAAAATATACATAAAGACAAATTGAGAACCTCCTCCTTTTTTGAAGTCGGTTAATTAAGACGTAAAACACTAGGTATTGAGAGAACAAAGCCATTTCAAGATAATGCTAATACAATATTGTTGAATCCCTTTCTCCTTAACGAGTTTACAAACTACACCAAAGGGGAGGCGGGTTAAGTACAACCTGCTATTAGTTCCTGATAGCCTAGTAGCTGTGAGAAATGGGAACAGGTTCAGACACCATCTTAAACAGCTGCCACCTGCTTACAGAATCCGTTTGTCTTGTGAGCGCCTTGCACCTTATGCTACCTTGGTAACCGTGAGAAAATTTTAACCCGTTTACTCTCACGTATTTTGATTTCCTATTTTAAGAATATTTGTGTGAATTGAAAAAGTGGAAAGTGTACTATTTACATTATATGTAAGTAAGTACTATTTTTATTATATTACCGTTGTACATAAATAAGATGAAAAATGTTTGCTTGATCAAGAACAATAAATAAATCTTCAAATACGGATTGGAATGGTTTAGTAACTCTTTTACCTCGTATTCGTGGCTTGTTCCACAACAAAGACATAATAAAAACATCAAACCGGGTTCCCAACACACGATAAACGTCATTATGTCCCACGTTTACCATAACGAGAGTCGTTGTTCAAAAACGAGCCTTTAAAAAAGGGGAAATTCATAATATGGGGGAATATGACATGGAAATTATGAGTACGTTGCCTCTCAGTATTTTTCCGCTGATAAAGTATTCATCCTGTTTAGGGTTTGTATTGCGAATAATGAGTTCACTTGTTAGCTTTGTTTTTTTTTGCTCGTGTTTTTACCTCCAGCGATTGGTGTTGTCCTAGACATTTAAAGACAATGTATGTTATTGATCATCATTATCATCACCTCAGCGTGTTATTCTCGGTTGCACCCAAAGCTAAACCTTCGGAGCCCAGGCGCCCATAATACAGTATTATGGAAGTCTGGTATTATAATGAAGCGACTACCAACTTTGCAGACAAGAGACTCCTAAGACAGGGGAACCAATTGGGATGGTAACACTTTCTGAATATGATCCTGTCTGAAAAACATTTAGGTTTAGCTGCTCACCGGTGAGGTTAATAGTATTAACACGTACCTACTCACAAAAAATCTGGTTCTTATATTTCTGGGCTGAGCATAATTATCAGTATATTAGATTGAGGTCACCTGCTTTTCCAATTCAATTACTTATCTTTTTATAAAAAAGGTATCTCTAATGAAGTTTTTATGATTTGAACACAACTTTTACGTCTATTTTGATTTCTATTTATTCAAGCATACAATGACACGCTGCCTAACTGTTGCCCAAGATGATTGAATGATTCTACTTAGGAATAAGCTCAATCAATTGTGTGCGCTTAGACGTAGCATAAGTATGAAAAAAAATCTCGATATAATATGCGCTTTATAAACAGGAGTTAGTCTCTGAAGTTTACAGTTCCCAAGATTACTGGGACCGTAGAGCTGAACAGGAGGTATCAAGGGACCAAGTTATATTGCACCTGGCATTGGTATTGCACGAACAGAGGATGCATGAGACGAAAAGAACATGCGTGGGAACGACGTTTTGGCGTTAGTTCACACACAGCTCTTACAAACTTTTGTTTCTCACCATTATCAGGACAGCAGACTTCAACAGGAGGTAGAAAGGAACCAACATGTCAAATTGAATCTCCCGTTGGTTTTTTTTTTCTAGCACATTACTTACCACATAACACTTTATTTACATTTAGATCCGTGAGAAATCAATCGTAAAACTACGTTTTGACACTGTGATAAAATTTTGTTTCTCAAGATTACCAAGGCAGTAGACTTCAACAAGAGGTTATATGGAACAAAGATGTCATATTGCATCTGTTGTAGGTTTGTTTTTTTAAATTTTTTCTTCGCATACCTGCTGTCCCTTACCACGTCACTAAGACCCTTGAGACCCAAACAGGAGGCGTGGCAACTGCAAAATAACATCAACCACCCTTCAAGTTATGTTATTTTGGTACTCGTGATACATATTAACTTACCCTTTCATAAAATGAAACAGTTAAGGTTTCTATAATAGCTTATCCGATCGTCCGTTTCCCTTACCAGCTTACCTTTGAAAGGTAAGACAGTTATGGAAAAAAAAAACATTTTAAAACACGTTGCGTCCTCACTACTACTGATTGCTGCAGCCTTAGTGACTATAGGATATATTTCAAGACGACAAAATCCTTCAAATAGACTTCAAATAGATAAATTAAGGTATGCATTTTATGCATTCTTCAAATATGGATAATGCTGCTGTGTGTGAGTGGCCGACAAGAGCTTGTAATGTGCTTTCATCAAAAAAACCTTCACCAACTTATGTTAGATTGGTAAACGCGGTGACGTTTTTAATCCTTTTACAGAAAGGATTTTCTACATCTCACAAACTACCTTTGCACTGATTTATTTAATCTTAACAACCAAGACTATAATAGGTATTTGAAAGATATAAAAGTTGCACTCCACGTAATAATAACACCTACGTAATAATCTTAAAATTCTCAGGACCACCAGGGTGTCAGACACAGACTAGAGGTTTTCAAGACATCAAAAGAAGGATCTTAAAGGATATCATAAAAAATATTTTTGTTACATCTGCGAATACCTGCTGCTCCAACGTCCTTATTTCTTGGAAACCAGTCCTGGCGCGTGGAATTTGTAACTATTGCTAATTTCTGTTACTCTGGTTACTGTGAATTTTCAACCGAACCCTTTTTGTATTCTTATGACGTCATATAAATATTTTTTTGATCGATCGGATATAATGTTAACTTTTAGAGACCGATTTAGAAAACCTAAAATATAATGTCAAAGCTACATTTACAAAAGATACATACCTATTTGAATTCAATGTCAATTAATCATATCAATAAACTTTATCAAAACAATATTTAAATTTTAGTCCCAAGAATACCAGGAGTGCATATTGAAGCAAGAGATCGATATTGTTTTTTTCCTTCGTAAGGGACCGAAAGAACAGGTAGTTAGTTTTTTGTATAGGTCCTTGGGCTCGGGGCATCATTATTTTCATAACCACGCCCTTATTTCACACCTCTACCAAGAACTCATAAGATGAGCAGAGATGACATGGATTTAACCAGGAAGTCAATGTGTAATTTGGTATCCGCTTTTGTATAGGATTATTACATAATATTACTTTTTTACTGTTCACCCATAACAGTAAAAAATGTGTCAGAGCCATTTTTTACTCGGCGAATATTGCGCAAATGTTTTAACATTTCAACGTGAGAATGAATAAGGTCATTAACGACATTTAGGATTCGGTCACTCATAGGAATTGCACACAGGTAAAAGAACATATTTTTCATATAAGTAGTTGAATCTGCCATATTGTCACTCGAATGAAAATGTAACATTTACCTACCTTCAAACATAATGAAGGTATTGAAGAGGTCAAAGTCAGTCACTTCAATAAAGGAACCGGAAATAAAGGAACCCTTTTTAGAGGTGAGTGAGATGGATTTTTTTTATGAAATACAAAGGAAATATAGGATTTCAAATTCTCGCGCAAACTTGTACTGTCCTAGTAAATGCAAAACACATTTCACAAATAAAAAAATATTTAATTTATTTACTATAAGCTCAAGAAAACAAGAAATCATATGAATAATAATATGTACGAGTAGTTAATATAAACAAAATACTTCAGGCAATTGAGTTTTACAATCACACGTCAAACAAGAAAGAATCCTTGGCCAAGCCCGAGCCTGTCTTCCTGCCGAAATATCCCAAAGAGAACCTTGTAAGTTCAACATCCGTAACTTTATGGTCCCCTAGTCTTCGAAATTAAAATTGCTTAACTCTTTCAATCCGTGTATCCTGGTTGCAAATTAATTTTGCACTGAGGAGAAGGAATATGTTTTGGATAAAAAAAAACAATTTTATATTATCATCATGGGAAATAAAATTACAATCAAAATGAGTTTTGGATATTTTTAAATCTGGAGCAGGTTATTATATCCCACGGTAACCAGGGTAACATAAGATGGATAGAGGTCACAACACCAATACCACCATTAATCTTCCCTTGATCTCACGGATTTTCACAGGCGTGTCACATAAAAAAGGTTTTTACCTGCTATGACGTAAACGGTGGGAATTTAAGATAGTCAATTCACGCTCCTGTATACATCTAAGCTCATACGAAAGCTCATATATTTGCGTTCCCAGTATTTTAAAGTTTATGTAAGCAATATTGAATGGAAACCTGATTTATTTCCCGGAATACCATTATGCAATGGATATTAAAATTCCCGTATTCCCTTGGAACATTCCCATGAATACAAATATTTCAAATTGAATTTTCTCAGGAATATCAGGGTATAAGACTTACACAAGAGGTAAACTCCCAGAATTTAAAAGTATAATAGCTAGAAAAGCAGGTAAACGTTTTTGTAACCGTCCACTAGTGAACATTTGTTACGTCATGGGAAACGTAACGGCCGAAAGCATGGGATTTTCGACCTCTTACGTTTGATGATACCTTAGTAACCGTGAGACACTTATTTTGATTAATACCTACATCTCGTTGATACAATTTAAATATAAAAACTAATCAAGTTTGACGCTGTATACTCGACTCGTACCATAATGGTCTGCACTGTTTAAAGAGAAGTATGTATAATTAAAATATCCCACGATAACTAGGGTACCATTGAGTACTGAGAGCTAAAATTTCCACTTTTTATGTGTTATATCATAAGTGATTGTCGCCGCCCAAGGACACCATTGGAGTCACAAATGCACTTTGCATTTATACATGAATATTCCCAAGGAACATTCTGATCTCTAAGATTTGCCTGGTTGTGAACCTGTAAACTAAATTCAAACGACAATCACGACGAACGATCTCACGCCAACTAGGGTAACATCGATCAAATAGAAGTTAAAATTACCCATGTAACCGTTAAAGTTCCCACGGTTTCATTAAAAAAAATCTGGATCCAAAAGGTTAACACAAACTTTTTCCTGCTTGATTTAAATTTTACTAACGGCACGTGTGACGTAAGAGGTGTATTCGTGGGAACTTTTTAATTTTACCGTCTTTTTCAGAACACCTCCTACAGTTGTCTAGTGCCTTATTACTCTTGAGAAAATTTATTTTAGATCTTTTGGTATTCCAGAAAAAATAAAAAGTGTAATATTTTAGTTTCGTCACGGTTGTTATTAGTATGCCACAGTTTACTAAGACTTTATGGAAACACAGTAGGTGTTTCCTGTTCCAATAGTGCATTCGAAAGCTGATATGAAAAACTTGGCAAGGACAAAATATACTGAATAGGACGAAAAACACGCAGCCATTTTGAAAAGGCGGAGTTTAAAAACATCGAATACTCCAACGCTTAACAGTGTCTACCTGCACCACGCTTGCATTCACCCCATGGGAAATACACCAGACACATGGGAATTGTAGTGCCTTTAGACTTATGCTATCCTGGTAATCATGGGATCAATTTCTATGCTATACAACATACACTAACAAACAAAAATTTTGAAATAACACCTGATCTACCTACATAAATTATATTATGAGTCTATTTAAATTGTAGGAGATAATTTACGGCAATATAAATGTCACGCCAACCAGGGTAGCATCAGTCTAATGCAAGTAAAATTTACCCATGCTAACCTTAAAGTTCCCATGGTCACAGAATACTTAATAGTTGCCATGGTTCCATAAATTTCCGGTTCCCAACGATTGGCAAAAAACGTTTTACCTGCTTGATTTTAAAGTTTCCAAACGGGCCGGTGTGTGATCTAAGCCGTGCAGCGAAAAAGTATTTAGTTCTGCCACGACTAGCCATAGTACTAAGACCATAGTTTACTAAGCCTTCCTCTTTTTTCAAGGTTCAAGTGAGGGTTCAGAAAATCCTTTGCCCCAACGCTTCATTAATAGTTTATTTGCAGGCTTGCATTCAATTCACCTCATGGGAAATATACCAGACGCATAGGAATTATGGTACCCTTATCTTTTTTCTATCCAAGTAATCATGGGATTTGTAACAATCGTACTCGTATTTATACCACTATTACATGACGACATGGCATCCAAATTGTTCGAAAAAATTTGGGTTTATTTTAAAGTAATACAGAGCGCTGTTCCCTAAAGTTTTCCTGTTTCTAGTAAAAACCAGCTAAACAGACACACAGGCAAAGTATCTCACGCCAACCAGGGTAACATCGGTCAGATAGAAGTAAAAAATACCCATGTAACCGTTAAAGTTCCCACGGTTCCATAAAAAATCCCGAACCCCAACTATTCAAAAAGTTTTACCTGCTTGTTAAGCTCGTGTGAACGGTGGAAACTCAAGATTTTTTTATACTACACTTCCTGTGATTGTCTAGGTGCTTTAATAATCCTGATAAAATTAGATTTAGTTCTAAATACATTTTTTTAAAAGTGTATTCACTTCAGGCGCACAGCGAATTAATATGCCATATTTATTAACACCATGGAAATACAAAGTCTTGCTTTTGTAATATCAGAATACGATCAAGAAAACTGACGAAAAACAAGATGTACAAAGAAGAAAAGCCATGCACAGCCATTTTGAATTTTGAAGGGCGGGGTCTAGAAAAAATCAAATGTCGCAATACGTTTTTACCTGTACCTTGCTTGCATTTACCTCATGGGAAATATGACAGACGCATGGGAATAACGATACCCTGAGCTTTATGTTATCCTGGTAACATGGGATCTATTACCATGCACCACCATAACAAGATTCCCATGAGGAATTAAGTGGGAACCAAAATGCGCGATAGAGTTGGCCCCCGTGGGTTTTTAATATTCTCAAAATAACCAAGGTATCAGAAGGAAAAAAAAAAGAATGTGCACAGAGCTGATTAAGATAAGTTAATTGTTTCTTTGGGGATGGCAAAAATGTCTTAAAATATTCTTATACTTCTCAAAATTACCAGGAATTCATAAGATGATAAGAGTTAAGACGACATTGTGAAGGAAGACTGCATAAATAACCAGAGGCGGGGTTAAAATTTAATCAAAAAGCCTTAACCACCGCCCCAAATTTTACCTGCACCCTTCAACTTAACATCGTGTATCGCCATGAGAAATTTACTAATGCATATGCCTGAAGCAGTTATGCTTTCCTAGTTGCCGTGGGAAGTAATTACCATGATTTCACAGCTCTAAAATACACATTTTTAATATCGCGGGTTATTACGGATTTTAGTTCAAATAAACCGACTTCGTTAAACACGATATCTTGGTAGTGAAAGTCGCACAATATTATTCTAACTTCAGAAATAACGCACACATTGACGGTTACTCATACGGTGAAACAACATGATAACAGTGCGTTGTGAGTAGGATTGAGGCTTTTATGATGTAAATCTTTTTGAAAAATAATGTATTATCTTTACTAACATTACAAGCTAGAGCTGATATATTTTCACAAAAAAACAAAAAAGGTAGGTATGGAATAAAATAAAATGTATATTATCATGTTATGCAGAACTTCAGCAAAGGGAAGAAAGTATTTCATCAATAGGCATTCTCAGTCAGTCCTTATTGACTGGCCGTCATAAAAACGTATATAGACCAAATTTATAGACGATTTCTTCGAATTATCTTATGAATCTCAGATAAACCAGGGAAACATAAATAAATAAGAGGTATGGAGTCGTAAAGACGAGTACGACCATTTAAAAGGCGGAGTTACCAAAATATCACGCAACGCCCCAATCTTTTTACCTGCACCCTTCCGCTGACGAGATTTCCAAGTAGGGTCGAATTAAGAGGGTAAGCATAAATGTCTAAACCATATCCATGGATTTCTGTTGCCCTAGTCATCGTGAGACGACTTTTTAACTCTTTCGATTTAAAGATTTGATTTAAATTTAAAGTTAAATCTGAATTTAAAATAGAACCTAAACACATTTAAGTTATTAATATGCCACAATTTACTAAGGCGACAAAGCAATGCAAGAGGTATGCAAGAAACTGAGTTGACAAATATTATTGTCGCCATCTTGAAGGGTGGCTTTTTTTGTAAAAAACTAACCGAAAACCAACACGCCCTAAACTTACCTGTCATAGCCTCTTCGGATTGGATGTTAAGACTACAGAAGTTTGTAGATACTTTAGGGCACATTTACTAGGGCAACATAAGAAAACGATACGTTCTAAGGGTGTTGCACTTTATGATGACGGTGACATAGTCCTTACAATAATGAGGTCGACAAACGAAGAAGGGAAAGAAAATGAAGAAACTTACCGGCAACGACGGTTTCTGCCCTCGGCAGTCTCTGCAGGACGTGGTGGATGAGTCCCACGTCGGTGCAGGCCTGCAGGTTGCGCACACTCTTGCGCAGTATCGCGATGAACACCGACCATATCTCCGCCTATGGACAAACGAAATAATCTATCAAAAATGTGTCTCTATACTACATACTTTAAGGACGCGATTAACTTCGCTTGACATCAGTCTGACGGAAGTCGCTTCAGTGATTACTACCAAACTACCAACATCCTGGATTTTTTTAAGTGATAGGTGGCAGTCGAACAGACAGATCACCTGATGGTAAGTGATTGCCGCCGCCCATACACCTGCAACACCAGTAGAGTTAGTGCGCTGCCAACCTTTAACCACCTTTCCCCAAGACGCTGCCTTACGCTAGTCTGTGAGGCCGTGGTATTACTCCAGTCGAGCCGGTCCATTCATGCCGAAGCTTGGCTCTCCCACGATTTTAATACAAAACAGCGGTTTTATCCATCTGAATTATGTATTATCTCATTAAATTTTAAAGGTAACACAGTACAGTTTACAACGACTGTTTTCATTTGTGTACATCAAATAACAGGTTAGCATAAACATTAATTAATAATACAAACCCATATACCAGGGCATCATGGGCGCGACCACAAACCCACCAACGAGGCTATTACTAAAAAGTAACTACTCAATTCTCGCGAAAGGTCGTGAAACTGGCCGCCGGCCTATTCGCTAATGAATGACGTAACGGGCCTGCCGGGGCGGACAAGCGACTGAAAGGGTCAGCATATTTCTCTCTTCCATTTCAAAATGGTACAGTATAAAATTAAAGTCTATTTTACGATCAAAATATGCGACCTGTATGTTGAATAAAGGTTATTTCTGCAATGGCCTGAAGGGCATGGCCTAATATACCAATTGCAGTAGCAGCGCAGACGGCTCGCGAAACATTTTTAATGAAAACGTCTCGGCGCCAGTAATTTTAATTTTGCAGAGCAGTGTGCCCGTCGCTTAATCCGCACTAATTTATGCTAGTGTAGCTGAGTTGTTTACAGTACCTACAACTCTTTCACCCTTTGTTTTCCTGGTAGGTGTCGCTTGATTTACTAGCGGAAGGAATAAGTAAAGTTGTTAAACGAAAGTACATAAAGTAGTTAATTAGTTAGAATAAACACAAAAAGCAGGCTTCTTATTGGTCTATTTAGATGATTTTATTTCTTATCAATCGGCAAACGATCAGCTGTAATACGAATATCTTCTAACAGCTGTGTGACCCCGGTAAGTATAGATCCCAACACCAAAAAGAAATCCAAAGAGTTTGTTTTCTTTTTACATATTTATTATACTCTTTCGATGAATTAACTTTGTCGTGAACCATTCTTTTCCACTGACACCACCATAAAAACCATTACTAATGAAATCAAATCCAATTTCATCAAAGCCAGTTCAAATTAACTGAGATGACGATAAAAATCCCCCGGGTTCCGGATAATCCACGGACTAAAAAGTTAGGAGCTCATCCTGGAAACAATATGGTGGCATTAGCCGTAATCCGCTTGTGTTCGAGTTAACGCGTGGACGGAGGCTAACAGGCGTTTCGTAGGTAATGCCCTTAACTAACATTAATCAAAAGAATAACGGAAAACGAACTTAGTTGTCCAGAAAATAAATTCTACAAACAATAAACTCAGGTCCCCTTATTACAAAACGGAGTCAAATTTTTTTTTTTAATGGCTATGGACACGCTCCTTCGAAACACGATGATTCCGCCAATGTCAAGTGATTAGAGAGGCACGACGATTAAAAAGTTAGGCATGGTTATAAACTGATGCTGTCACTTTCATTTGTGACCTTTATGAAATTTAAAGCATTATTTTTAAACCAAGTCTACTGACCTTTAGACCACTTTTTCTAATAAGGGGGAGGATATTACCTACATCTTAAAATTTTCTTTTGAATATGATAACTACGAGTGTGTTAAGGCTTTCTATGATTTTAAGAAAACGGAAATTAAAACGAGTCTTTAAATTGCGCCTATCTTTTTGTACCAAATAAATGTCGCCCTTTTTATCATTTCTACATAATAATATTTTATAAACCATCGTTCTTAGCTGTTAAACAGCCTCAATAGTATACTAAGTATTATATCTGCTACTGTTTCTTGCGGTGAATCTATTTTTCTGTGGTCAATAAATGCTTACTTTACTTTTCACTTTATTGTCTGAAAATATGAGCATATTTACGAATAACTTTTCAAAACTTTTTCAAAAGCATTGCCGTATATTTCGAATCACGAGTACACCCAAAAGTTACACCAAATGGAGTCCCGTACCGCCCATTCTTTAGTCGCAAACGTTTTTCGCAAAACCCTCCGTCACGGATACTTACTCAAACTAATTTGTAGACAAAAATAGCTAACTAAACGCTCCTGTCTTAGAGTTACTACTTTCAGTTAATTAGTTCGGGCAGAGTTCTAGCGATTGTCTTCATGCTTCCCTAGTTAAAGAACTACTTTAAGTTCTCACGTACGATGTTTATTCGGTGCTCCGGTATGGAGAAGACTTTTCCTATTAGCCATAATGTCAACCTTTGCAATGTTCAAAGCCTTGTTAATTGCTAATTTGACTTTTCATTGTGAATACCCTTTTCAAATTCTTTAGTTATTGGCGTACTTAACAGTGTTTTGGCCTGTTGCATAAACATGACCTATATAAAAAAAACCTGCGAGTTTACGTAACCAGAATCAAAATGGCCTCTTTTTCCTTGTTATATTTTAGGGCCACTCCACCGGCCTTTTTTCCTTGTATTTTAGGCCTGAATCAAACACGCGAGCGGGCCAAAGTACCAAGACGGCATAAACCGGGAGCGTTCGACACAAAGGCGTAACGATGCCGTTGTAATTATATTACATTCTTTTGCAGTCCGTGGGAAATCTCGGACAAATTACAAGTTGGAAGAATTCCGCAGCTCTCAGGGCAGGGTTGGCAGGGAAAAATAGAGGGAAAACAATCTTAGATCGGTAACCTAATAGCTTACATAAGTGGTTCTCACGGCACATTTATTCCTTAGCTCTTCGCCGTTCACGTAATGCGTAGGTACAAATAAAATACGAAACTAATAGAGAATCCTGCTGTAAGTGTAAACGTATTTTCGTTAATTCTCGCTAAACTCGTAGATGCGGGTTCGATTACCGGGTCGACCAAAAGTATGTTTCGAATTTTAGTTCGGGTTTGTGATCACCACCATATTAGCAGAAAATAAAGAGACAAATAGGTACTATGTCACAAAATACGTCATATGCCTACGTTGAATAATTTTGACGCTATGAGACGTATAGAATAGGAAACTGTAACATAAACAATTAATTTCTGAATCACGTCCTGTATGTATTAAACATAAAATTTCCTCAGCCGCATAAATAATTCCGACTTATTGGTCATTTCAAATGCTCCGAGTATTATTATACAGAGACAAAGTTTTGTTAATCTCCTTTCGTCAACATAAATACAATTTTGTATTCATTCTTTCTTTTTCGATAAAAGTTTAACAAAATAATTTATTCTTTCTCAACAAAACGTGGTCTATTATAGATTTCCATTTATTTTCTAGTTTGACAGACCAGTTTAATCTAATTGCTAACGTCGAAACTCCTACTACACGAACTAAATAACGAGAGTTTTTTATTTGTTTGTAAATTTGAATTCGAAATCGAACAAACTGTGATGAATGAAAGTACCTAGTCAGTGTAATAAAATGGTACGAGTATTTTAATCAAAATATTTAAGTGACTAGTGATCCGCATCATTTTGTTTCGGAGCTTTTTAGTTCCAACATTTTACCGCTAGATTGCCCTGGGTGTCAAATACATCGCGCAAGCGTTTTGCTTTTTCAGTTTACCATATGTCTTGTTGTTGGCAATGTCGTTGAATTTATGATAATATTTCATTTTAATTCAATGATTTGTTTCAGAGCGTGATTGGTTTCAGGTTCTATTCATGGTCGTGTCACTTTAGATAATCTATATCGTCTCGTTTCTTCTATTCGTCGTCAAATCCTTCCCCTTTTCAGTAAACTTTTTCTGACATTAACTTAATGTTTCGTGTTTTATTATAACTTTAACGGTGTTAACCTTTGGGCGCATTAAAAAAAATAACATGAATTTGGACATGAAAGTGAAATTTCAAACAAGTTGGGTTAACGCTAGGAATAATTTTGGTCCTAACTCAGTGACATTTATATAATCCGGCACCTATTTACACCAAGTTTTGCATTCCGAACCGAACCTAACCTAACTTAACTATATTACACGCCCAGAGATGTAGCACAATAGATTTATCGATAAACCAGGAGAAAAATGAGGTAACTACCTACCGAAGGGCTAAACATTGGCTAACGTTATTGATAAAAGAAGTTATTGTGCGCGTTACTGACATTATTATTATTTTCATCTAATGGCAATTTAATAAGTCAAAGTTTTAGGGTCTCTGAAGATCGGTAGCAGGGCTAGACGACACCATACGCGCATTGCTATAAGTCCTACTTGTGACCACGGCTGCTGTAACGTAATCTAAACGTCAGTATTTCCAATACAATGTTCAATACCTACATAACAATGAACGTCGCGTTAATTCCCGTTTTATTATATTATGTAATCATGTATAGTTAAAACTCGTTTTACAGCCGTCCACCGATCATGGGCGTGATTAGACGCATTGGCTGACCGGCGCATGCCGCCAGCGTTACTCTAAAACCACCCATAGATCGAATTTTTATTTTTTTGACCATTGTTGATTTAGAATTGCAATTGTGCTAATACTCATATAGTAGCCGAGCTAATGTCGCTATTTCAATAAAAGTATCGATGTTTTCCAAACATTCGTTACACACATGCCTAAATCCCCAACGGTAGTTTCGAACACGTACCGGCACGCATAACGAACCGGGCTAACTTGCCGCTTCCTACGAAGTTACACACAGGCGTGTGATCTCCTCACACCCATGTTGTCCTGGTAACGAGCCGAGTTACGCGACAAACAAATTAAGCCTATTTGCAAAGTTGTGCCGAATTTGCAGGTTTTATTCGCAGTTGAGATTGAGTTTCGATTGAGTATGCAGGAGAAGGTAAAATAACAGCTCCCGACAATGAAACAAAAGAAAACCAATTTTGACAAGAACACTATGTATCCTACCTTACGTTGCTGAACCACAATATTCCAATAGGATATTGTGAAACATATCATCGCAAAATTGTCTAATTTCAGATGTTGTCTTGATAATTCAAAAAACTTCTAAAATGGTGTCGCAATTCTGCCGACATTATAAGAATCTTTCAAAGGCAATATCTTTTAAGAATACACATTTATTACATTCTGACAGACAGCTCGTAATAGCAATTTTGCAAGATGACTATCCCAAAACCTCCTAATAACAACGCTAATAGGACCCTCGTATAAGTTGAGGGGCTTAAAATCGTCTCCTGACAGCCTCTATCAAGTCGCTCGAGAAAAACGTCTCATAAGATGACTCGGGGAATCCAGTTTCCGACGTACATCAATCGACCTCCCACGGCCTCTGCGGCTCTAGTACGTACTCGATGCGGTCGAGTATGATGTGTATTAAGCGCCTTAAATCTTCGTTTTTCTGCTGTCCTGGTACATGAGTGAATGGCGTAACAAGAAATATAGATTCGAATCGCCCAACCCATACAGCAATTTAAGTAAAACGACAATTTATAAAATAAATGGGACACGTAACATTTAAAAAGCAAATACATACATATCGAAAATTCAACCACAATTATCTACATACGATTAAAGTCTAATTGGGGTCAGTTAAATGGCGATGGCAGAGTTATGGACGACGGGTCGCAAATCGATAGTATTCCAACCACCAATTTAATGCGATAACCAATCAGCTTCAAGTGGGCGCCATTAGGAACAAAATAGACCGTTAATTATAGCGGCGATTAAACCCCACACATAGTCCAAGAGCTATTTGTTACGGGCTATGTTCCCGGGTGCTATGTTGCCGCTAAGTTGTTTAGGGTCAGCGTATATGGACTCTTTATCGCCGCCATTACCGAACTCTGTGTGCACAGTAAAATCTGTTAATAGTAAGACATAATAACGCATTGTCGATCGTGCGTTAGGTAGTTCAGCCGATAAAACGAGCGTCTCCTAAATGGGAGAGCGTCAGTTCAAATCCGAGCACGAATGATTTTTTAACCGACATCCAAAAAAGGAGGTTATTAATTTGTCTGCAAGTTAAATATTTTTTCAAATCTACACTCAGATACACATCTAACCGACCATTACGTACTAATATCAAGAAAGTCTTTAAAACTGACTTTTGGGGAACTAACAGGGTTCTCATGTTTATTGTTTGTATTAAAATACGTAATGGGAAGTTAGGTGTGCCTCTGAAGGTAAAATAATGTGCGTTTTCTGCTACTAGCTCGACCATTATAGAAATCGTAAGGAAACCTACACGTTTCGGAACGTTCACTGTCCTTGGCTGCACTTTGGCCCGCGCGGCTGGCGCGCCGCCAGAGGTCGCCGCTGCACCAGCGGCAGATAAACGTTCGCCAATTATCGACAGTCGATAAACGTGGCGTAACGGCTTTATTGCATTTTATTTGGCAAACTGAGAGCGAAATAAATTGACACTGTTATCTGTCAAAATTGTAAAATTTTAAAACTTTCTGCATTTTTAAATTGGGATAAAAAATTTAACGTTTCAGCTTGATTCGATGTAACATTATTCTGACGGGTCCCAAGAACAAAATCGTATCTGCTATGATTTACTTAGCAGATTCTCATGCACTCGATATACATATCGAATTCAACATTTATATGAACGAATTTATGGAAATCTCTCATTCGATATCTCGATATCAGATAGACCAGTGGAGTCACAAATGGTCTTAACTTTGGTGTTAGGGCCACTAAAACGAAACGTACCTGGGTCAATTTCATATCAATGGCATCACATTCCGAAAATCACTTCAGAATCTTAAATTAAGCGTAAAAAATACATCTTCATAGTAGAGGCCTTCTAATAAACGGTACCTATTAGTAAACGCTACTAGCGTGTCAGTTTTAAAAACCTATATTCCTTGAAAATTGACATCAGAATGCTACGATGATGACGTTGATCATTCATTATCATCTTTCATGATCATCAATTCAAATTATTTCAATTGTACATTAATTAACTGTAATGTCTAGTTCTTTAGTGTCTAGTTTTGTACACCAAAGTAAATTTATCTATCACCACAGCTTCCCAGAAAACATACAGCAAAAGCAATTTCTCTCCCAGCAACATTTTACACGAATGTGGTTAGCAAATTTAAACTCTACTACCATAAAATTAAGACTAACATTGAATACGTTAGTAGAAGAATGAACAAAATTTTGTTAATTTACAAAATTACGTAACAAAACTAGCATCCATTAATTAACCGAGGCAATTAGGGCTTAGCCATGCGCCATTAAGTACGACCGACGGCTAAACATTGCACATAGTGCATTCGCATTTCGCAGTTCTTATGTTTCAAGGAATAAGGATTTAAAATCGAGTGCTCTCGTATCTTATAAATTTAACTACAGTAATTCCATTTTGGTGCATGTGTCTAGAATGATAGGTAGATAGATTAATATTGTTAATTGTCATAAAAAAAAGATACTCCAAGATTTTTTATACTAGAAGCGACAAACAAGTAAGTGGGTCACCTGATGAAATCACAGCCGCCCATGACCATCTGTAAGATTAGAAAGGTCGCTGATGCGTTGCCGGCCTTAAAGTTGAAATTGCATCCGTCTCACTTTGCAACTTTAAGTGATAAGTGGCAGGCGAGCCGACGGATCACATAATGGTAAGCCATTGCCACCGCACCACCCACCCCCATCGCCGCCCAAAATCATCATCAAAATTAATTACAAATAAATACATAGTGATTTCAACATTATTTTGAATTTATTTGGTAGTAATATTTCACGAGTATTGGCGTGGACTCCAGGGTTGATGACTTGCAGGTGGCGCAGGACCGACCTACATGGAGGTTCTTATTATCGGAGGTCAAGACTCACTTTGGGCCGCTGCGCCAGCCCAGTTTGTCACTTATTAAATAAGACTGTAATCTGTCTGCTCATTTGTTTTCTCATGTCCTATTTTAAGTGTGCACGTCTGTCGCCCAAGGTTCAGCCTGAAAATCAGCGCTGCAGTAGTTACTAGCTGCTGCAGCAAATGCTGAAGCTGCGCCTTGTTGGCCACAAACCACAATGTCGTGGCCTATTATATTTTGTTGTTTTTTGTATCTTCTTTTTATGGCCAATAAACGTTTATCTATCTATTTTCCACCAATCACATAAATGAAACTGACTGCCAACCAATAAGAAACCAAAATAAAACGCCATCAAGACGACACGGACAGCATCTCCAGCCCATCATAATAATCCCGGGACGGCCCGCACTAATAACTAAAGCCGGGCCGGCTCTAAATACAATAAACAAAGAATAATCCGGAACCCCATCGCTTGGCAAGCACGGGCCCTACGACGAAACCGTTGCGATCTATCGAAACAATCGAGAATATAAAATCTTCCAACCGATATTCGGCTATGGCGATATGGCTGATACCACTGCCTCACAGAAAACCGGCGTGAAGCAGCCCCTGTGCTGTGTTTCGCCGAGTGAGTGCGGGTACCGGTGGCCCACTCGGGGGAGAGGGGATAAACGGTTGGCAGCGCACTTGTAACTCCACTGGTGTTGCAAGTGTCCATGGGCGGCGGCAATTGCTTACCATCAGGTGATCCGCCTGCTCGCCTGCTACCTAACACATAAAAAAATGGCGGCCAATCTTAACGATTTATTTTCCATTGTGTCTGCTGTCTGGGCCTTACGACGTTAAGGCAGGATATACCTATTATAGTGCTTTTTTTATATAAGATGGGCTTGCACTTGGCCTCATCTCACCTGATGGAGAGTGACAATGAGGTCTAAGATGAGTGCTTTCCCAGAAGAAGCCTATTCACTCTCGACTTAAAGACACCCAAATTGTAGCTCTCTGGAAATACAGAAGCCGGCAAGTTGTTCCTTTTCTTAGCAGTTCATACTAAGAAAGAAGAAGCGAAACGCTTAGAACGAGCTGGTGGAACTTCCATAGTGTAAGGGTGGATTCCTTTCGTCTTCCGCATTGTTCGGTGGTCAAGTATATGCGCTAACACAGGTACACCTTTAGACTTCTTAATCGGTGGGGCACCAGGGTGACACGGCCGAAGAGAGATTGAGCACATGACCTATATTTTAACGTGCTTTCCGAGGCACCGGGGTAGAAGACCCCCAACTTCCAGCGGGCTGACACTGAGAATTTCTGCTTTCTGAGAACAGAAAAACTCAGGTACAAATTTTTGGCCTGGCCCAGGGATCGAACCCGTGACTCCAAGCGCAGCCGTAGCATGCTCAGATTCGAACCAGCGAACGAGAATACCAGCATTCATTTATTACGAAACGAACAAACGAAACGCATTACGAAAGAGATGCTCGGCGCCCAGAGAAAGAGATAGGTACTTATAAAGATTCGGAGGTTAAAATCGTTTCGTAGTAGGCTCCGCGGCAAGGCTTGGCAGGGCTTTCCATCCCGGTGTACAAATTGAGCTCCAATTATTGAAATGATAAGTCTGCCAAATAGAAGGGGAATCTATTGTTAAAATTTTCTGCTTATCGCATATTTTCTTATTGGTTTTGCAAATATTGTGATAAAAGGAAGGAAAAGAAACGAATGGGAGAATTATTTCTTCAATAGGTATAACTACATACAGAAAGTCGGCTTTAACTTACGTAGCGCATGCTCTGTGTTTCTCCAAAAGAGGATAGAGGAGGCCCAATAAGCGGAAAGGGGGTTTAAAAGGTTGGCAGCGCACTTATTTGACAAACTTGAGGTTGCGGGTGTATATCGGTGGCAGGCCTCCCACCAGGTGGACCGACGATCTGGTGAAGGTCGTGGGAGTCCCTTGGATGCGGGTGGCACAGGACCGATCTGTGTGGAGAACTTTGGGGGAGGCATATGTCCAGCAGTGGACGTCTATTGGCTGAAATGATGATGATGATGATGAATCGCTTACCATCAGATGATCTGCCTGCTCGTCTGCCACTTATGACATTACATTAGCAGCAGACACAACTCAATTCGTATGCCAGCACGCATTTAAAAACTATACCCCGATAACAGTATCTTAAAGACGAAATTTAATTTACCATCTCGCTAGC
Source organism: Cnaphalocrocis medinalis (assembly GCA_014851415.1). NCBI lineage: Eukaryota > Metazoa > Arthropoda > Insecta > Lepidoptera > Crambidae > Cnaphalocrocis > Cnaphalocrocis medinalis. The sequence goes on from CM026292.1 coordinate 5,522,094, forward strand.
AGCTAAATCGAACTTAATTAAGAACTTGCACGAAACAGGATCTAAGAGATTAGAGGGAGACGGCTAACCCACAGTTAAACCGTTGACAAGTGAGGAAACAATAATATCTGTGATTATAAGCGATACCTTATTCAAATATAGCTTCACGCAAGTCTTCTGTGAGGCCGTGGTAACACTCCGGTAGAGCCGGTCCATTCATGCCGCAGCGTGGCTCTCCCCCAGATTCTGCTATCAAGGGTTAGTCTACTAAATTTCTCACGGTTCCCCCTGCACTGTGCCTTCAAGAACGTTTCAGTAGAGTCGGTAAAGAGGCGCCTTGTTTCAGTTTTATGTACTCCTTTTAGCCTAAGATCCCACTGCTCAATTCTGCAGGTATTTGGAAATTAATCTTAAATTTATGCTGAGAAGGTATTTAATGAAGCAATAGTATGTATGTGTATATGTATGTAATAGTATGTATGTGTATAATTTGTTATATTTTATAATATTTAATTTGGTGTCAATGTAAACAGCATCTACGTAAGTATCTATGTTTTTTTCAATAAATCTTAAGCCATATTTAATAAAATGATACCTTGATACATAGAATAGAAAAAATGTATTGCTGAAAGTTTTGGCGATGATCTAATAAATGAATAAATTTAAAATGTCAAGACAATTTACCCACAAATTACTATTCAAAATTGTAACTTTAAATTTTGAAGGAGCAATTTATTGGTGATTGAAAGTATTATAATCTTTAGTTGCGGACTTTTTTTCTGGGCAAACTATCGCTTATTGTACTGTTTATCGCTGTTGTTTCACTCATGTATTCTATTTCTGTGCAATAAAGAATATTTAAGATCGCTTATCCATTAAATACCTCCCCAACATCTATTCACGATTGATTTCATCAAAAAATCAAATACCTGCAGAATCGAGCCGTGGGATCTCGGGCTATCTACGCTTCAGCCGGCTAATTACGCAAGTTTAATTATATTTTTATTAAAACATTTAGGGGCGCCGTATTTCGCAGGATAGATCTTATTATACCACCTTTATAAATGGCCTTGTTAGGTAAGTATTTATGAATTTTGAGAAGCGTTCTCAAAGCCGTTTAGGAGTTACAGTTCTTACAAATTTCGAGCACAGGGGGTGTTTCATTTGTATAGTATCACTTACCTAGTGACAAGTGTGCAAAACTTTTTAGTAAAAATACATTTCTAATACTTTTTCACATTAGTTGAATATTTTAGCTAGACTAATAAAAAATAACATTATAAGTAGGTGATAAAAATTATATTTAATTGAAATCAATTAAATATATTACTGTTTCCGCCCGGGATCGAACCGGGGGCCTTGTGCGTGTGAAGCACACGTGATAACCGCTACACTACGGAAACTTGTCTACAATTGACGAAATATTATGTCAGTATCAACTTGTACTTTGATTGTCCAGCTACGTACGTTGTACCTTTCACTTATCAAATATCTAATACAAGTTGCTCCAGTTATCTTTACCTACTGGTTTGTATAATAAGCAACTAAGCTTATTGAATAATAAACAAAGATAATGTAATTTATACCATAATACGATTATAAATATAATAAATGTTAGTACCTAATTTATTGAATTAATAATACGAGTAATCATTAATTCATTCGTACTCGTACCTACTTCTTACTATGGTAAATTAGTACGAAGTGGTTGTTAAGGTAATGAAAATAATTAGACACCTGTTCAAGATTGTAGCGATCAAAGAAAATAGAGCTCGAAAAGAATAAACTAAGAATAATAAATAAAAAATATTTAAGATCGCTTATCCATTAAATACCTCCCCAAAATCTATTCACGATTGATTTCATCAAAAAATCAAATACCTGCAGAATCGAGCCGTGGGATCTCGGGCTATCTACGCTTCAGCCCGGCTAATTACGCAAGTTTAATTATATTTTTATTAAAACATTTAGGGGCGCCGTATTTCGCAGGATAGATCTTATTATACCACCTTTATAAATGGCCTTGTTAGGTAAGTATTTATGAATTTTGAGAAGCGTTCTCAAAGCCGTTTAGGAGTTACAGTTCTTACAAATTTCGAGCACAGGGGGTGTTCATTTGTATAGTACACTACCTAGTGACAAGTGTGCAAAACTTTTTAGTAAAAAATACATTTTCTAATACTTTTTCACATTAGTTGAATATTTTAGCTAGACTAATAAAAAATAACATTATACGTAGGTGATAAAAATTATATTTAATTGAAATCAATTAAATATATTACTGTTTCCGCCCGGGATCGAACCGGGGGCCTTGTGCGTGTGAAGCACACGTGATAACCGCTACACTACGGAAACTTGTCTACAATTGACGAAATATTATGGCAGTATCAACTTGTACTTTGATTGTCCAGCTACGTACGTTGTACCTTTCACTTATCAAAATATATCTAATACAAGTTGCTCCAGTTATCTTTACCTACTGGTTTGTATAATAAACAACTAAGCTTATTGAATAATAAACAAAGATAATGTAATTTATACCATAATACGATTATAAAATATAATAAATGTTAGTACCTAATTTATTGAATTAATAATACGAGTAATCATTAATTCATTCGTACTCGTACCTACTTCTTACTATGGTAAATTAGTACGAAGTGGTTGTTATAGGTAATGAAAATAATTAGACACCTGTTCAAGATGTCTAGATTGTAGCGATCAAAGAAAATAGAGCTCGAAAAGAATAAACTAAGAATAATAAATAAAAAATATTTACTTATGTCTTATATTGCAACGGTTCGGGATTAGAAACCGTGTCGTAAGCTAGACATCAAATCCGATCTAAAATCACGAGCTCGCTGAGATCCCTAACTAATAACAGATCAAAAGAAGACTGCTTTAAACATTTAGTATGGAAGCCATTTTCATTTCCACTCAGACAACCACTTAGACGGTTTTTCCCAACATAGTAAATACAAGACCAAAGCTAATGTTGTATTAGAATAATCTTCATCCCCATTAATCCCCTCCCACGCTGCACCTGCAAGCGATCCAAATCTCTCGCTACCAGGAGCGCATAAACGCGAGGAGATTGAACCGCGTTCGCGAGAAATGCTTAGGGGCAGGGAGCGATGACTTGTTCGCCAGACGGAGCCGAGTCACCCTGGCTGTTAGATTTTGCAGATATCTTGCCGCAATATTCGAGAAGGTAAACTATTTTGAAGTTTGAATATCATGTTTCTAAAATGAAAAAGGTGTAGATAATCTTTGTTAGATAATACCTGCTACCAACTTTGGTCTTTCTAGCATGTATTTAGTATTAATTGAGAGGTATCATTAAAAGCTTGAAAGGAATTACTACAATCCGATCAAAACTTTCTAAACTAGAATCTTCACACTTTGGGTAACTTGGACAATTATTTATATTTTAAGGTTTCATTAAAGCAAAAAGATTCGATAGCACAACATTTAAGGGTTATTTGAACCAGATTAAAAAATAATCCCTACGTGTGTGCACGCATACATCAACATAAACATTTATCTGGACCAGTTTAATTTTAAATAATTCAAAATGAGCAATAGAGCAAAAAAATTAATAAGAAAGCAAACACCATTTTACAATTCTGAGAAGAAATAGCACTATATTTTACGCAATCCAGACCATTTTCTTTTATGTTTGGTATCAATAAAGATAATTTGCACGTCTCGACTAAAATACTATTGCTACAAACAAAATTCAGAACTATGATGAAAGGAACATTAAATCCTTTTGTTGTCGGAATGTTATAGCATTTGAATGTATTCGATTTACCATCCATAATCGGATTGTGCTGGGAGAGTTGAAGAGTTTTTGTTGCTGTTCGAAACTTCATTCATTTAAATTTATCTAATATATGAATGTTTCTATTTAATACGAGTATCTATTTGAATTTTGAATGAAAGCAGCTAAAACAATAAATCTAAAAATGGTGTCCATACACAGAATACTTTTCATGTTTTGGTCACAAATGGAGACATATGCGGACATCGAACGTAAAAATACATATATTTTAATTAATGAAGTCGTAATTAATTACTTCACACAAATCATTCATGTTATTTCACTTGTTATAGTAGATGAATACCAGGTTAGCAGAAGAACAATAGATGTGAATTGTAAATGAGAGCGAGCTCAATAATGAAGTGCATTGCATGTGCGGCGTGCAGAAACGGGAGATTAATAATTCAATAGTCAATTTCCTCGCGCCCCGAGTTGAATATCCACGAATATCAGAAAATATCTAGCTGATATTCGAGAATAGCAGGTGATATTACACATTTTCGGACAAAGGACGGCGAGGTTATTTCGCTGAGCACATACTTTTGCACGTAAATTACGTCCTGTTGGTAGCACAACCATCTGATTGCATGATAATGTGGCCGCCATTTTGGCTTTTATTAAATAAAAATTCGTTTGACGTCAAACTGTATTCCGGAAATGGATGTGTTTGGGCTTGTCGAACGGCATTCACTTATGACTAATCTTAGCACATTTTTAGGTTCAAACAATCAGAACTAGAATCTAATTAGAAAAGGTTGTGCAAGGGAAGAAAATGATAAGTCCGTGGCGCATACCTATGAATTCTATAAAGAATACAGAATAACCAGAGAAAGAATCTATAGGTATATAACCAGGCACTTAGGTCGCGATAATGACATGCCATTTAACAAAATTGCAAATTATTACGCAAACTCGTTCGCAAACGAGTAAAAGGGTTACTTTGATCCACTTTGTTACCAGGACAACATAACTCAAGTGAAGCTACAAAATAGGATCCACTCAATGGCTAAAGAAAAAAAATAAACAGCGAGCGAGTCCCGCCTCCGACAAAAAAGTCTCGGCAATCAGGAACCCATTCATTTCGCTGTCTCTTTCCCACAGAAGGCGCAAAACAGGCAAACACGACCTACTAATTTTTGTTTGTAGCACTAAAAATATAGCAGAAAAAATATAATAGATAGATACACGTAATATAAGTAAATATTTCTTGGACCCGACTGGTAAATCATTGGATATAACTAAAAATTCCTCGCGTCTTTGTGTTCTTTTTTACAAAACTATTGCATTGCTACCTGCCTGTTCGGGTTTTAAATTTTATTGAACTTTTATGAACATCGGTGTTTTGTTAGCTCCAAATATTTTTGTCTCACTTTAAATATGTTCACATTCATGTTACCAGTCTATGAATAAGATTCTGCAGCATTGATTGTTGTTATGTTTCAATTCAAAGTCCTTGCTACACTGTGTCAAAAATAATTAATAGAGAAATAACCTGGAATAGATCGCGATTCCGTAATGACATTTTTTTTTACAAAAACCATTTATTAGCCAGTACCTGATGTGATAAACTAATACGAAATGACCGAAATGCTACAAATATGAATTACAATACTCTAAATAAGGAACTCAAGCAGAATATTCATAAAACATTGAAATGAAAAAAAATAAAGAGATAATTTTCACTAAATAAATAAATATATTGCATTTTTTTTCTTAAAAGGATTTGTTTTTTTTAATACCAAAACACAGAATCAACATCTGTTGTTTCAAACAAATACAAAGAGAAACTTTTCATATAAAACTTGCTGAATAAAGCTTAAATAAGCAAACAGTTAAATTATTCCGATTTTCATCAAACGTAGTTTGGTTTTAGTATGGTACTGAACTAAAATATTTATTTAAGAATGTTAGAAGCTGATGGCTCTATTTTCATGTAATCGAAAATGTTGATGATATTATATTTATTCAACAACAAAATGATTAGCTAGATAGCTATTTATTTATATTGAAATATTGTAGTTTTAAGAACAGTTTTACTTATACCTATGTTTTATCCACGACTTCTTCTGCGTACAAGTCGAAATATTATTAAAAGCCTGTCGTGTCCCACTGCTGGGCAAAGGCCTCCCTACCCCTCCTCCACGTTTCACGATCCTGGGCGACTACGGTCCAGTTGGCGCAATAGGTGTCGAGCTCATCCCGCCATCGCCTCCTCGGTCTACCTCGTGGCCGCCGTCGATTGTTGGGTTCCCACTCTGTGGCTATTCTGGCCCAAAAGATGTCCGACATGCGGTAGACGTGTCCAGCCCAGTCCCACTTCAGTTGAGCGGGCTCTTTTGGTAACGTCCGTGATTTGAGTTCTGGAGCGCAATGTAGTATTCTTAATGCGGTCTGTAAGACTTACTCCAAGCATGCTGCGCTCCATAGCTCTTTGGCAGACTTCGAGGGCGGATTTTTGGCGAGCGGTCAAAGACCATGTTTGGGCGCCGTATGCGAGGGATGGGAAGAATACACATGTCCATGACCCTGCGTTTTAAAGAAATGGGTATTTCGCCTTTCATCACGTGTTTAAGGGACCAATAGCTCCCTCCAGGCATTTTCTGTGCGTCTTACAATCTCTTTTTCTTGCCTAGATTGGAAGGAAACTATTTGTCCCAAGTATATGTAGTCATCAACATATTCACCCTCCACATCGCTCACACAAATTTTGCGCTTGACGCTGTTAGTCATAATTTTGGTCTTTGCCATATTCATACGAAGCCCGACCTCCATGCTCTCAGCGCTCAGTCTCTCCAGCATGTCTCGCAACTGACTAGCTGTGTTGGCAAAAAGTATGATGTCATCGGCAAACCGGAGATTAGTAAGTCTTCCTCCCTCCGATGACTACGCCTTGATCTTGCCAGTCCGATGCTATGTTTCGGAAGACTTCTTCAAGTATCGCTGTAAACAACTTGGGTGACAGAGGGTCGCCTTGTTTCACGCCTCGTTTATGGGGAAAGAAGGTCCAGTAATGTCCAGTTTATAGCGGCTGTGCTGTGACTGTATATTTTTTGAAGGATGTTTATGTATACTTTTTCTATGTCCTGGTTTTCCAATGCTGTGAATATAGAAGCATGTGTTACGCTATCGAAAGCCTTGGCATAATCGACAAATGCCAGGTATAGTGGCGATTTGTGTTCTACATGCTTCTCTATTATTTGGTTAACCGTTTGGAGATGGTCGGTAGTAGACAGGCCCCGGCGGAATCCAGCCTGTTCTGGTGGCTGTTGTTTATCTAACAGCATGGAGATTCGATTTTGGATGACTTTAACGAACATTTTATAGAGATGAGAAACAAGACTAATAGGACGATAGTTCTCAATATTGCACTTTTCGCCTTTTTTATGGAGTAAAATAATGTTAGAATGACAAAAGTTTTTTGGAAGTTTACCAGTTTTAAGAATTAAATTGAAAAAATTTACAATATGGGATCTAAGTACCGGCTCTCCGATTTTTAATGCCTCAGTTGTAATACCATCGTCACCAGGACTTTTACGGATACTTCATATCTTTAAGTACTTACAAGTCGAAAAATGATATAATATGGATTTTTATTGTATTTGTTTTTAATACTGCAAGAACAATACTAGTGTATTAGAACATAACGGTTTAAAGTCTAAAAAGGGTAAGTGGATGTGACACCGTGTGTATTCATAAAAAAACCAAATGTAGCATTTTAACACCAAAAGTATTATTTTTTAATGTTTATTATGGAATATATACGTAACTAAATGCCCAACTGTCTTGTTTAAGGTGTTTTGTGAAAAGGCTAGCTATTAATAATGAGTACCAGGTTGGTATAAATAGCAAGAACTTACCTGCAGGCTGGAAGGGCAGTGGTCCAGTAGCTCCAGCATGTGCTGGATATTTTGTGCATCCTGGATCACGAAGTTCAACTCCATATCGAACTCGCCGCCCACCAACTGTAAACAATAAGAAATATGTTAGAATGGGATGGTAACCTTTTCTCTATCTCTCCACACTTTTCTTAGTGGGCTTTATATACGCTGACGCTAGTTTTTACAGCCCCTGATCTCATAACTTGATTTAAAAAGATAAAATTTTCTTTTACAAGGCAATAAACACAAGCGGAACCCGAAGCGAATTATTTTTTTTATCAATCTCGGTATGTTTTTCCACTCAATATACAAAGGTTGTTTAATAAAACAAAATCCTTTCAAGACCATTTCTCCGTGCGAATACACAAAAACACGATAAATAACGTTAGTAATATTCCAGGCACAAGCAGTATCAAGAGGTTAGCAAAGGTATTCTACTCAGCCAACCTTTATTCCATGCCAAGAACCTATTCATCAAAATCCTTTCTTAGCGGAGCATACATCTGTCTTAACAAAGGCACGTAACAACCAACATACACCTAAGCTATGGTTTCCTAGTATCAAGAATATCAATATCACGAGAACGTTCTACAATACTTTTTAAGCATTCCTTTGTGCCTTTAGTGTTATCCTTAAAACATAATGCGAATTTAGACCCAAAAATCGTTTTAGGTTGGGTTGACAAAAATTCACGCATGATTGGCTGCGAATGGGTCTTGTACGCGTCTTTTGGTTTCACTTGGCTTTCCTATCGTACATTTTGCCGACCCGGTGAAATATTGGCTGTATCTTGAAAAGCTAGCGGGACAATGGGGTGTTGTCCCCGCCGTGTTCGTCGGACATTCAATTTGCGCGATCGGTCAATCTCTCTATAGCCTCTGCGCGCTTGGTACCCAGACCTTTTGTGCGATTCAACAATGGCGTCCGCGGAGAACATGAAAAATAGCTAACAACTAACAAGCTACGTTTCTGTTTCATTTCAGCTGACCTGACAGTGGCACCAATATGCTGACTTACTGCGGGGCTTTTATTCAGTGATATTTATTGTTTCGTTACTGCTGCCTGTCATAACCCAAGATCCCATTGCTCGATGATAATGTTTTAAAAAGGGATGAAGCATTCGTTATATACTCGTATGTATGTTACTTTTCAGTAAACAAAATACATTATCTTACAAAGTTAATTCCTAGGCACATTCGTAGCAGTTACCTAACATTGATGTCATAAGTACCTATACAACAAACGTTACAAATTAATGAATGGTTTTTGTCCGTGAGAGGGCGTGGTTCCCATTCATGCACCGTTATGGGGTAACAACACCCTTCTCTTTTCAAAGTATACCCGTCTCAGACCTCACCCTAACTTGTCTAGCAAAAACCCATTTATGGTGTGCAAACAATGGCGGAACCACCCCTATGGTGTTAGTGTACTAGGCGATAATAAAAATAGTGGAGTTTACTTTCACCATACCACCGTTGATCGTTCGATATCAGCTGTCAAACATATCATGGGAAATTGGTTTTTTGGCAAATATTTGTGTTTATATATAAGAAAATCTATAGCTGATCTGGATTATCGAACTGTCGGTTTACGCGTATGAATATGTTTCACATAAAATATTTCTTTTTCCGTTCGCAAAAGTAATATTGGAAATGTCATAATATTTTCAAATCGAACAATCACTAACGTTAAGGATACACGACGTGTGAGGGTAGAGTCAGTCAGTATTCACACACGTGTCTATGTGGGTAAAGTCACGTGTTATCTCAGTACAATGTACCAGGGCAGCAGAGGAACTCGAGAGATTGCTGTGTAGGCAACCCCTATGAGAGGGGTCGTGTGTAGTGAATGGATCGGTCCTGTTTAACAACCACAGGGTTACTAAAGTGTAGTCAAAACAAACTAGGTAAAGTAAGTATTTTTTTGAGGTGCCTTACTTATCTACTTTATACTCGAAGTGGGTCGAAGGTTCGATTCTCACTCAGGAGAAAGATTAATATACTGAAACTTGCGTTAGTTTCAGTTTCTGCCTTCAATTAACACATTTTGGGTAAAGGAAACATTAATGTTAAAACCAATAAACCTTCATTCAAAGGTTTTTTTATTCGACTGAGGCCCGACTCCGAAGATCTATGGTATAAGGTTACGATTCGTATGGGATGACAGCCGTTCACCATAGATTTACTGTCCGATAAATATTGGTCGAATCGGAGTGTGGTAGCCTCAATTTGTGTTGTCAGAGACACCCTGTATTCCAGAAGGCGGGGCTTCAAAGCTATGTCTTTAGTATCGGCTAGTGATTGATGGTCGGCCCGCTTCGACTAAAACGCGCCATCGATTCAGTCGTAACAAAACACCCTTTACCAAGATACATGACGGTATTTTTTGGGATGAAAAGAGCGCGTCTTTTTTGGTTAAAATGTTTACGAGACAAGAGAAAAAGTGCGTGTATGTGAATAATGCCTTTTTAGCCTTACTTTTAACGTCCAACATTCATTAGGTTTCAGAAACGGACGGTTACAGACTTTTATGTAAGAACTAAATGGATAGACTCAAAATTTTACCTAAACAATTAAACACAGTATGCCCTGTTTAAAACCACTTAACTGTTCAAATAAAAAATACGTATTTCTATCAGGAAAACCGATTCGACGAAAGCGAAGTACATTATTAGGTGTAAATAATATTCGCTTTTAATTTAATGGTTTCTTTTAACAGAAATTAAAATAACAGACCATTTTCTTCGATATTATCCAAAGAGGAAAAGAAAAAAAAATACTTGGTAATAAATAAAAATTGTTACAAAATAAAACCCGTCCTCGCGGTTTTATACCAGGCCAGCAGAAACGCATGGCGGTAATTTTATTAAGAAGGGGAGAAGCGGGGCGAAGAGGGTGAGGTGCAAACTGGGGTTTTCGTCATCACGGCTCCCTAGACACAAGTTGCCGGTCGCAATCAAATCAACCACAGTGAACTAACACCAGTGGATTCACAAGTGCGCTGTCAACCTTTTAACCCTCTTTTCCCCGAGTGGGCTTCCGGTAAAAGTAAATTCTTTTGAATGGCGCGGCCGATTACAACGGAAGAGATGTGAAGTGCTATTTTTGGATGACTATTGGCCCGGTCTTTGAACAACTTTTGTGCTCGTCTTGAAAAATTTTTTTCGACTCTTCATACAAAATGAACAGTAATTCACGTTACCAACTGTTGTGAAAAGTTGCAAATATTTTATGCGTCGTTCAAAAAGTCATAGAACAAATGTTGTTGAGAATGGTTGGTAGGAGAGATAAGTTAAAGCGTTGTAAATATTTACCGATATATGTACATTGTACACTGTCGGCATTGCCGGCTCTTAAGAAAGAATTACTGCATAAACTCTCTTCTTGAAGGTCACCAAGTAGTATCCATTCCAAAAAGTTGTTGCTTTACCGACTTCAACTATTGCACTGTGCCGTATGTCCCAGGAGACTGAACCCGGTGGACGTTGGATGTTTTAGCGAATAAAAACAAACTTCTTACTCGGGAATTATATTTTGTGGGTAGAATTACAAAACCGGGTATCTTCACGAATGTAGATGAGGTGGAATAAATACATTTGCTCGGGTAAAGTACACTGCAGATGTTGTCTTTTAATATTATTTTTCTTTAGCGTAGAATGTAAGCAGAATTCTGGTTGAAGCAAAAAGCTAATTTGAACTAATTCGTTGTGTGAAATACATTCACTGAATTAACACAGCTACTTTTACAGTGTTTGCGCAAGGGTTGTCAGTTTAATTTTTTAAGCTAGAGGCGACAAACAAGCAAGCGGGTCTCCTGGTAGTTAATAAATAATCACCGCCGCCCAAGAACATCTCCGAGAGACGACTGGCTGATACGTTGCGAGGCTTTTAGAAAAGATAGATAAATATATCGATGTATTTGAAAAGATAATATAAGACATTATTATTTTATCGGGGAAATTTTAACAGGTAATCCATAAAACGTAAACAAAAGGCACCGAGAAAAATGTGTGCAATTAAAACCACTTTCCACGAAAACCGCATTTAATTGAACAAAAAAAAAAGATAAAAGGAGCGTGATTATATTAAGCACCACCACTTTTAGGGACAAATCCCCTTAACGCAAATGAGAGTTCCATAAACGAGGGGTTTTTTAAAATTCCTTTTAATAAAGTCTAAACAAAGAGCTCCGTGAAAGATGATAAGTTAATCCCGGGGGTGGGGGGAAAGGAAGGGGGGGAGTTAAACTACGCCACTTAACCCCCAAATGGTAATATCAAAATTACGACCAGAATAAAAAGTCATGTCCGATGTGCCCCTGTATACCCCGTGATATAAGTTGGTTTAACGTCTTCAAGACCCAAATGTCCTCATACGAAGCAAAAACTATTGATTTTGTATTGTGTCTGCTGTCTGGGCCTTACGACGTTAAAATGGCGCACATGAATAAGTGCGCAAGATAAACCTCTCTGATCTCGCAGATGTTCATGGGCAGCGGTGATTACTTACCAGCAGGTGACCCGCTTGCTCGTTTGCCGCCTCTAGTATAAAAAAAAATTAAATAAACTCACACAACACCTCATACATTGACCTGACTCCGTACTAATAAGCTTTAGCACTTGTGTTACAGACAGACAACAGAGGATCACAAATATAATACTTAAATACATATATTACACCCAGACACTCAACAAACACAAGTGTTCATCACAGAAATGCTTGTCCAGGGTGGGGATCGAACCCACGACCTTTGGCGTATAAGACAAGGTCAGTACCAAATGCGCCATCCCCCAGTCTAAATTCTAAGATCCATATCAAAGAATGCTCAATTGCTCATTACTAACATCACTGTATATAGAGTGTCTTGCTGCCAGCCTACCGCGCAGGCGCGGTGGGGCACATTAAAGCTAGTATGTAAAACCCTACAACTGATGAACCGGTTATATAACATTGTCTTCAATCTGTTGTTTCGTCTTAGCCCGGAATAAGAGAATAACTACTAAAATATAGAAATAAGTAATGACCACGGCCTCACTGAAGACCGGCGTAAAGCAGCGCTTGCGCTGTGCTTCGTCTAGTGAGTGAGGGTACCGGAGGTCCAATCGGGGGGAAAGGGGATAAGGGTAAATAAAGGCTGGCAGAGCATTGTGACTCCACTGGTGTTGCGGGCGGCAATCGCGGACCCACAGGTGATCCGTCTGCTCGTCAGTAATCTATCACATAAAAAAAACCAAAGTTAAAGAGAAATTATCCGGTGGCGACTAGCAAAAGAATAAAAAGCGAACAAAGAAAAATTATGGTAAATCCATCGCCAATTTCATAATTAGATTTCTTCCGCACCAACAAACTTTGCAGGCGCGTAGACAATTCACCGGAGGCGATAAAAATTTCTACCCGGATAACCGGATCATGCTGTCAGTTTCAAACGCGATTACTCTAGTTTATAAGGTTTTGCACTGAGCGATGCTAAGGCTCCTAAACTCAACACCAGAACTTGAAGAAGTGCTAAAATATGTTGTTGTCTGTTATCATGTGTATTGCCTAAATAATGTCTCTTGCATGAATGTATAATACATTTATTTTATAACAGGCAACGTTACATTATCTCTAGAACTGCCACTTGAATAAATAAACATGATTAATTAAACATATTAAAAATAATTTTATTGATGTTATATAATCCGAACTATCTAAATAATATTTTGACATTCAGATGTACGTGTTCTGTATGGATCTAACTACTAACTGAAATAAAGAATATTTATATTTCTTTTACTGGGACTTAAACTCGACGATATTAAACATGTAACATATTGTAAAACATGAAGCAATTGAGATAAAGAAGTACACGTATTTCAATTGAGTAGGTACTTCAGCGGGGAATGGGACTTCCGCGCCATGTTTTTTTTCCGTCAATCAACACTAATTTACAACGTTCACCAGAAACACACGTAACTAAATTCACTGGAGGCAATAAAAAATCTCAACCCGGATAACCGGATTACCCAGTCTGTCAGTTCCAAACGCGATTATTACCGGTAACCGGGTGCGCCGGTAACTCGATTGCGGCCCGGTTATTATTGTGCCGACCGTGTATCCGGACGGATCACGTTAGAGCCTTAATGAGGCTGGCTTCGTCGCCATTTGCGATCAAACTATCCAACCAATAACCTGTCTATTAAACTAACGATCTGACAGTAATGATTTAGGCACCTTCAAGAGACGAGCGAACCCCTTATAACATTGGCAACGCAACAATAAGTCCAATCTCGTTGATGTTCATAGGCGGTGGTTACTACAGGCCATCGCGTGACAAGCTTGCTCGTTTGATGGTTTCTAGAGTAAAGATCACTAATTTTAATCGTAACATCTCATATTTTTGTGTTTTTTTCAATTTGGTCATTATTAGGGAGGAGGCGTATAGATTAAAACAATCAATAGGGTTTCAACTTCCAACATGACGCCAATACTACGACAGAGCAGCGTGTCCCTTTTCACCCCTTCACCCACGCAAGTCAACCGATCTTTGGTACCAGGCTTACAGAGAACGCTAAGAGATCGTAGTAGGCACCACCCAACTATAATTTGGTTATAACGACACCAGCAAACCATTTTGAATGTGGGTGGCTTGCTTTATTTATCATGGCTCCGCCTACGCTTATTCCCCATCAGGATACTGATTTCATTCGATGATACTAGGATAACAGAAAGACGAGGAGTAACTACTCGTTTTTCAAAATGGCGCATACACGTTCTCCCAGCCAAAAGTACCCCATTAAATAAAAGAAATTGCAGACACGGCAAGGGCACCCCTCCAACCAAATAATCCATTAATGCACCATTTCGATTTTTTGGTTCAAATAGTACCAGGCAAGTATAGGTAGACAAGGAGTATTATTTATCATACTCTCACCTTGTTATGTGATTCGAACGTCATTGACACCAGTAAAGTCGTGTAAAAAATGATCAACGTTTTTTAGGTAGATTAAAAATAACTTTTCTAAAAATAGTCAGGAATAATACAGTTTTGTGGGGAACTTGGCAAAAATTTATATTTAGAATGCATATTTCATCATTTACGGCAAATTATTTTTAAATTTAGGAACTCGGTCGTGCCTATCGTGTTTCATTAAGTCCAGGGCGATATTTTTCCGAGCATAATTCGGTTTGCCTGCGGCGAACGCGGGGCGCGTTATATTACTTTAATTTGCAATATCAACTGCACGTGTGTTTTGCACGTGTTTTATGCCTGCCAACATTGACGTAGCAAATACAAAATTATTCGTTAGCGGTTTTGCTTTAAATAAAATATATTAGTGACTTTTAGTCACTAAAAATGTTAACTGTGACTATACTAGTAATGTGAATGTAGTTTGTAAGTAAATAGAGGAGAGGGTGGGAGAGGCAAAGATTTAAATCATAGATATGCCCTCGCCATACTTTGACCGCGCCGATTTGAGTCGCACCTCAAATAACCTAGCTTAACTCAACTGGGATTAGCACGAATTAGTTGCCGTTTGCACTCGGTGACAGTTGCACGACACAGCTGCCTGGAGTTTTGACAGGAAAAGCACTCAAAATACCTTCATGTGCCTTTTTATTGTGCAAGAAAAATACTACAAATTCAAATAAAGCGAATGGTGTAACATTTCACTCGTAAGTAATTAATTTAATTTATTTTATTTTGTTGACAAAACATCAAAGTCTGATCGGCCAACGCGTGACTAAGAGAGTAGTATTGGCAATTACTGTGAGACAAAACGAGACAACATCATTATCTCGGTGGCCAATATACTTAGACCCGCTGTAGTACTCAGAACTCAGTTGATAACAGCTCATTTGTTAATGGTTTACAATAACCGGGAAAAGTACGGTAGCGTCAGCAGTTTCGATAGGCATTGTTTTAATAGCGGTCAGATATAAAATAGCAATTTTATTTCGACTAGAAATCAATAAACATGCAAATAATAATTACGTATTATTTTTAAGTGAACGTTTATTGTTTTAGATTTCCGCAAGATCCGCGTTTAAAAGAAAAATTGATCAAAGTTATCCAGCGGGATCGAAGGGATGAATACTGGTTACCTGGACAATTTAGTCGAATTCGCTCTTCGCATTTCAAAGAAAATGATTTTTATTTGACTCCCCTAGGTCTGCGTAAAGTAAAAAGTATTATATTTGTGTTTCTTCTGTTGTCTTATTCTATAATACAAGTGCTTAAGCTACTTAGTACGGAGTCAGGACATTAAATGTGGGGTTGTGTTAATTATTAATTAATTATTAAGTTATAGTAAATATTACTCATAATTTTTCTTAAGGAATAGTAGGGCAAAGGCCTTTATTATAGAAATCAAGTCATAGCTACTATGATGGGATTAGGCATAAACATAATCACCACCCTTTATGCGGTTTGGTGATCAAACCCGATATTCGCTCTGTGATTAGAGTAATTTATTTGAATAAATAGATAAATGTAGTGTAACATTTAGAAATAAAATGTCCTATAAATAAAATTGCTTTTAAATTTAGGAATTGTTTTATTTTTAGTTCCCAGTATGAAAATTTTGCTGACCGTATTTTATCCTCATAGATAGTGACTTTCGATGACACGCACACGTCATGTCATCAAAATATTGCCTCGTTTTTAGGTGTCAGGGCATATCTATGATTTAAATCTTTGGGGAGAGGTACCTACAGATATTTTGAATTTCGAATATGCCATAAAGGTCGAAAATAATGGAGTACCTTATTTTCAACTCTAATCCACAGTCATTGGTTTTCAATTTCTAAAATGCCAAAATGCCATTTGCGAATGAGCTTTTATGGGCGGCAACACATGGTCATCAAATGTGACCAATGACCCTGAGTGCGCGTGTAGGTTTATTTATACGAGTATCATCATCTCGGAACAATAAATCTAATAAAACGTATTTTTTCCGATTCCTTGAATGGGATAAAAGCAAAAAGGCGTGTGTGAACGGACATAAGTTACTCGGGCAACGAACGGATGCGGAGGTTTCGCAGAAATGTCGCCGTGACAAATCGAGCACCAACTGCAGAGAGGTAGCGTGCGGGACAAGCTGCAGGCTTCATAATGTTTTAGACTTTTATCAAGTCCTTTCAACTTCCCGTTGTTATGATAGCTTAGTCATTTTTAGAAGAGTGTCATCATTACAAAGTATTGTAATGGCAAAATTCTAAAAGGACATAAAAATTTGTGAATTAAATAATTTACCTGACTTATTTTTCAAGTCTTTTTAATTCATTAATTATTATTAGACTAAAATTAATTCACCTTCTTTTATACAAAGTAGAGAGATGAAAAGGCAACAGCCCGGTTAGAAATACCTGTTTGTTTAACTCATTTGACTACAATTATAAAGGCGAAAGTTTGTAAATATGGATGTATGGATGTTTGTTACTCTTTCACGTGAAAACGAATGAATGGATTTGAATGAAACTTTACCACAATATAGCTTATACATCAGAATAACACAGCTACAAATTTTGAAGTTTCTACGAACCTGAAGTCCACGCGAACGAAGTCGCGGGCAAAAGCTAGTATTATAATAATTGTATTGGCCCCATCACTGAAGATGATACTATGTAAGTTGATGGTGTCCAGAGAATAAGTAAGTTCAAGTGCCTAGGTAGCACAGAGCACGAAGAACTATCCAATATGGGGCAGAAAGTTTCTGAAGTGGAGACCATATTTCTCATAAAATCAGTTGATATACAAGTTTGAAATTCATTCGTTCTTGTAACTTGCGCCATTCCCCCAACGCTAATGGGACGAATTTCTCTCGAGGCATAGTGGCGCTCGTCCGAAAAATGGGACATAAACAAATAAAATCACGGGCTCGTTTTAACATTATATTGCCTTCGTGCGCATTTTCTCCGGGGGAAACGGCCTGGAGAGAATCAAATAAAATAACTGCGGCTACTGGTGGTAGGAATCCATGGGCGAACCAAAACAATAGTCATAGGATACATGGCACCGAATATTACTCTTATTTATTAGTTTTAAGTTTTTCATACTAAACGTAAATGAAATTGCTTAGAAAATTAGGCTCTGTCATTAATTTAATATTAGTTGTGACTAGCAGTTATTTTTTATTTATATGATAGATGGCAGACAAGCAGACCGATCACCTGTTATTGTTATTTTCAATTTATCCCATTAAACTTCACATTTATTGTTCAAATATTACCAGGTTCTCATAAGCACCAAAGAGGACAAAACTTGATTTAGCTGTAGACATTGCTGAAAGCTAAAGGCAAGTTTATGGCACCATTTCTAACCATCATCTCCAAAATATAAAAATATTCTTATAGGTCGAAATATAACTGGTAAGCAAAGGTAAATAGGACTTAATCCTATACATAGAAAAAAAACGAATGGTCTCTTTTCCTCTCTTGTGAGGATAGTTTGCCAATGTCAAGTGATATAGTCACTCAATAAAACACCAGTGTTATGCGTTTGAATTATAATTTCTTGATACAATGTGGAAATAAGTATTTTTAACTACTCTAGGAATCGTATTCGGGACCTTACGGCGCAACGCTTATAAGGGACGAGGCTATTTATAGGTAATGAGAAAAAATATTTAGTACAAACATTTTAAGTAGGAAAAGTTAAAAAGTTCAAAATGTAGGACTCAAGTCATAAAAACGAAATGAACATTTCCTAAATTAATTACACAACAATCAATTAACAATTAATAAAGGTCATCCGGGGCTACCAGAGGGTCGTTAAATAATGAAAACATCCCGACCGGATGGCAGTTTCCGACCCGTCCGGTCCGAGGCCCGAAACACAAGAAACCACCTCGCCAGCTCTTGATCACCAATTACATTATTAAAAAGCGGCTAAGTGCGAGTCGGCCTCGCCCACTGAATGAAGGGTTGCGTAACAACAAAAATTCAAAAAGCGCTTTCCATTTTACAAGTCACTGGAAACCCAATTAGGGGGGAAAGGGGGTTAAAGTTTGGCAGCACACTTGTGACTCTTCTCTACGATCGTTATGAATTGCCTATCGTATTTATTACCATAACTCAGAAAATATAGCTCTTACAACCTTAACATAGGCTCCTTATAGGGTGTGAAAATCCGCTAAAAACTGATTTCATAAAATTCCATCACAAAGGGAGCAAAACTTTAGACCTTGAGTCACCATCATCTTTTAGACAAACTAAGCACCAGGAAAAATATGTACCTCCCTACATATAAATTTTAACAAATTTACCAACTATACGCACAAAAGCACACAAAATTCCTTTATTTCGGAAGGCTTATTCCTTTAGCTTTTTACATTCTACTTCCATCCCCATCCGCAACCCCACATTTAAAATGTGCAATAAAAGGCGTCACCCCTTATTGCTTTTTGTAAAAGATCCCCTATGGGCGTAGCATACTAATAGTTCACCTCCATTGTGGCTCTGCTGTCCTGGTACCACGGCTTAGATAGCGCTTTGTTACGCACAAGCCATAAATTGATAGAATAGGAAAAGGACAGGACACAATTACTTTTATGTGTCCTTGTCTATTCATAGTACAAAACGACAATATTACGGTTATGTATCGCTTCATCTCTTCTTTTTGTTGGCACAAAATAATAGGTTATAACAATAATTATTGTTTTGTGCTGTGGACATTCGTTCTAAGTTAGACAAATTCGTTTTTAATTACATGCTTCTGTCAAGAAAACGAATGTAAAGAGTTAAAAGTGTGAACGTAAGCACCAGGAGATCAGGGTTGCACTAGAGGTCGAACATTTGACTGAAGTTGAACGCATCAACAAAAAAGAAGGGGTCCCGAGGGATATTATAAATTCAGATAACTATTAGGCGAGCAGACATCGTGTGGAAGTTTCCCAACGATCGCTTCATAGATCGTATCGTAGAAAAAGTTTGGATGGAAAAAAGTAAGCCAATGGACGAATTGAATGTCTACTTTTTTCCAACGGGATGAAATGCAAAAATCCCACCTCATTTCACTTTCAAAATGTTTGCGAAAACTAAAACCGCCATGAATATGCAATAAAAGTACCAGGGCGACATAGAGGTAAAGAAGCCAGTTCGCGACAAGGGATGCTGCATAGAAACGCAACCCCCTGCGGTTAGGGTTAGGGGCGACGAATCCGTAAGTGTAGGGTGCAGATTCATCCCGCCTAGTCGCCGTACGTACTGTATGATCACGCGGGAATTTTAAAACGAACTAAATAACTGTTGAAACGGTACATTTTTTTTTTTCAAAATTAATAGGTAGGTAGTATTATGTAGAGTTAGAATCATTATGATTCATGATGACGATTAGTTGTTACACTTAGACCCATAACCAATATAAAAGTGCAATACTTATTTTTCAAATATTAGAAATCAACAATATGAAGTTTTCTGAATTTGTAGGTTGTAGTATATAACAAACCGGCACTTTCTAGGAAAACTAAATCAGGTGGCTTTTAACGAAACTGTCCCATAACGAATGAGACAAAAGAGACGCACAGCACATTAGCACGTTACGAAAGGGGCGGGAATAAAGATTTGTTTAAGAATTCCGTTTCGTTTAAAGCCCTCAAGGTATGAAGCATAATGATTCAAAATTCTGACTCAATTTTGCAAGAAAAAACGAACCCCTAATATTAAGAAGGTTCGACTGGCCGTAACTCGCCATAATAAGTTTGTTATTACCTCTAATAATGTCCATTAAAGGTCCACGGACCGCAAGCATAAAGGAGTCGGCCCGACGAGAATCCACCCACTTGAGAACCCGTCCACCTGGGAGCTATTTTCTCACCTCTACTGTGGCGAAATTACCTGCCCTAACCGCTTCCATTGTGTTCTGTACCTGCACTTAACGAAGCCCGGTTCCCGATACAGAATGAAAGCACTCGTCGATTCGGTCCATTCCGACCTTAATTGGCTCCGGTCAAGCAATTCTCTTTTATAGGCCCCAGTAATTATGAGCACAAAAACAAGTACCCCACTGCAATTATTCCCTATAGGCGCGCGGGTTGAGCCATCCCTCCAGCCGTCCAAGCCTATGGAATACGCCGCTTCATAAAACGCCTTTGATGTACACGTGTTTTTTTTCTGAAAGGATAAACTCGTTTCGTTTGACGCATCTATTTGGAATACAAAAACTGTATTCCTTTGATGTTCTAAGATAACATCTTTATTTTTTTAATACCAAATAATGCTATCCAAATACGATTCAACAAAAAGTACTATTAGAAGGGAGCAAGTGGGTGGGTATGGACTAGACCCCACCCTCCGAACGCGTGTTGACACGCTTACCGCCTCGTATCTATTATCGCCTGGTACTTCGCGCGGGTGCGTATGACGTAACACAATGGCATCTGTCTGATAACTCCCGTGGGACTACGAAGTACATCAACTTCAAGTTAGAAAAATCTTTTTCATCACACTTGCTCGTAAAGTAGATGTTATTGTATCAATTTTAAGCACATAAGCAATATGTTACTTCAGCGGGCAAGAAATGATAAACTTTCTAAGGAAGTTTATACCCAAATAAGTGTGACCTTACAAACTCCTCCTCGAGAGGCGTACGTTTTTATAAACTGAGCTACCATCGCTCAACACGGATTACTATGCGCCCTCAAAATGAATAAAATTAAGAGTTTTTGAGAATACTTTGGGAGATAGAACATTTCTATAGATCTACTTCGTGGTATATACCTACTCGTATCTCAAGTCGGTAAGCGAAGTTTGCTTTCACGATGTAGGAATTAATGAAAGATAAGTATTTGTATAGAATACTCATATCAGATTAGCGCCATCTGTTGCCTTTATTCGTAAGATAAAAGTGTATAAGTATGTAATTATGTTTGTAACTCGTTAACGCAAAAAGTAGTCAAAGGATTTTGTTAAAACTTCACAATACTAGCTTACATAATTATCAGAATAACATTATAGGCTCAATTCATAAAGATTGTATTATTCAAAGCATACGCGGGTGAAACCGCAAGACACAACTAGTATTTAATAGTCCCCGAGAGATGTTCGCTAGCTTGGGGGGTAACTTTTTATGAATGGAACGATCAACAAAGCTTCTTTTGGGCTTCCCTGCATGTTCATATTGCTTTACACACCCTCGGGTAGTATGATTTCCTGGTAGTTCATAAAAGTTTGATACACACCCACCCACACTATTTCAAACAGGGTTGTATAATACAAATAGAAACTCTTAATTAAATTGCTGTTGTTTATAAGTTTTGCGACGCTGTTCTTATAGTAATTTTATGTGACTATAAAACTCACAAAAGCTAGTTTTTTTAAATCTCGCTCGTCTTTTAATAACCCGTATTATGTGAGAGTCACAAAAACACACACACTTGAAACTAATTTATAGCAGCATTTTCAACATTCTTTTTAAAATTTCACTTAACGATGAAAGTTGGAGCTGTTAGAAAATAAATGTCAGATGCGTATATATAACGTAACGTAACGTATATAATAATCTGTATTTCTACGTATTTTTTTTCTTTTCGACATGTTAAAAAGTGTACCATTGTAAAGTGGTTATTAATTAGTGGAATCTAGTAAAAATCTGCCTGGAAAAATATGTGTCTTGATTTATTCGAATGTTCCAAAAATCTTTACCCTAATAAATTTCAATATCACTCACAAGCACAAAAATGCCGAAATGGAACAATATGCAAAGTAGTATTGTGTGTCACTGAAATGGAGAGTAGTGATACCACTCGTTCAATTTTACGAATTGAGTTAAAAATATTTACAATCTTAGCAGTTGAGTAATTTGCATATTTGCCGTCGCACGGCCCAGTCCCATCTGAGGCGTGTTTGACCACAATGGGAGCTATACCGTGTGAAAAATACGCTAGATGGCATACTATACATACATACTACTCGTATACATAGAACTGACGTACACCTACACGGTGATTGTTTTTGATGTGAGATATCAAAATGTCACTAAACAACCAACGACGTTGAAGTTGGACTTCAGTCTAACAGTACCCCTCTCTGTACTGAAAGAAGTCCTGGAGGCCAATTTTTGGTTTTCGCCTTTTCTGTCGAGTTGACTTCATGGAACGCACAACCAATAGGAGAACACAGATAACAGTCAACATTCTTTATCTTGTTCTCCTATTGGTCTATGCGTTCCATAAAGCCTCTAGGTTTATGAAAACTCAAATACGTCATTTCCTGATATTCCTCAAGTTACTTAAGTGAGAGTCGAATCGCGTAGCATCACTAATGTACCAAAGACGACACGGCGTGCGAGCGGATACTTCATCAATTTTGCACGACTTTGTCTTCCAAAAAGCTTCCATATATCTAACAAGACTGTAATAAAAGCACCGGGAGGAACACTGTACACGAGTTGCGAAAGAGTATTTTTACCTGTCAGGGAAAAAGGTTTGTCTGATTTATCTGGTAAACGTTAAGCTCATAACAACTTCCAATTTTGGTAGCGCTGTTTTCTAAAGGTTATGGATTTAGGGATCTGCAATAGACTAACGCAGTAAGGAGGAAAGAATCTTTACTAAGGAGTGCGTCCACCTAAAAGGGCGGCAATGCATCACCAACTATGATCTCGCAAACTGTAGCGATAATACCTCCAACCGATTTCTATGACGGAGGCCTGCAGTGGGATAGTATACAGGTTGTAACAAAAAGGGGGTATTAACCATAAAAGTAAATAATAAAGGTTAAATCTACATTCTATGTATGTGCAAAGTTTCAAATAGATATAAAAAAATTGAAAAAGATAAACAATCTTACGGTAATTCATTTATTAAATTTTGTATGTAAAAAATTGTCAGGAGTGGGCGGTAACTATTCCAGAAGGAGCGATGCAAATTGAAATGGATTTCACGAAAAATCGGATTTAAATTAACAACTAATAATCGTAATATTTTTTATTTTTGGTATAGCAATTCTTTGCAATTTATTCTTAAGTAATATTGCACTTAAAAAATTCCTCCCACCTGAACCCTCCGAGGATTTTTTTAAGTGCAATATTTAATAATCGTAATATTAACTTGGAAGGTTAAAAACTCTAATATGAGATTTGTAAATTGTGTCAGAATCGGTTCACTTTGGGATAATACCCCCTTTTGTGTCACACCCTATTCAGGGTTCAGGTTAGCTGATTCTAATTTCTATAGCTGCGCGAAAGAAGAAGACAACATCAAGAAGTGCGATTTACATGTTAATTTCCAACACCGTCAAGCTGTGTCTCGTCATCCTCAGCCGCTTACGAATATATCACAATCACCACTTCTTGTATTATGCATGATTAAAGCGAATTACTTCCCCGTGGGACAACCGCGGCTGTCCCGGAGACGAGTAATTCCGTATTCTTATTCATGAGATATTTATCGAGCGTCCCAGTCCCCGACGCAAGGGAATAAAGAATTCCGAGATAGATGTACACTAAAGCATGTTTGTAAGATGTAATTGCTTTTTCTTTGGAACGGGTAGCTTACGTTCCGTTGTCATCATTGTACTAACGTGTTATTCCAGGTTACGTCTAAAGTTGGCATTTTGGAGCTCGGGGGCTGGGACCATGGTCCACGATTAGGGAAGTCTAGTAATGAGACATGTCATGGCTCAGGAACATACGACATCAAATCCGCCGAACTACTGTTTAAACTTGCCATGGGTAAGCCAATGGAGTCACAATGCGTTGTCAGCTTTTACCGTTCGCACCTAATTGGACCTCTATCAGGTACCGGACAACGTTAAAACAAGAAAGAAGCAACGTTTTCAAAACTTCCTGCCGTGCAATAAATCTTCAAATAAGACAGAACCATTCAGTCGGAAACAAATAAATGGCATCTTTCATCCTTCCCTTACATCAAAATGGCTTCCTACGCGTCCCCCTGTCATATCCTCCTCACTCGACAGCTCACACAGTTTTGTTTAAACTCCAGCCCTTCATGAGACCCGTATCACTTGATAGCCTTAAAACTTTTTTGACAGACACGTCGCGTGGGGAAGTATAAAGTTACTTTTCGTCTTTAAACGGTCCTCTAAAGAGTTATTGTCAACAAATACTTCGGGAGCATTTTGAAATTGTTTAGGAGTTTGGAGGGTTTCTTTTCAATTTCGAAACGAGGAGTAAAACTCTTTTATTTTCGCATTGGAGCAATAAAAAGCGTAAGGGAATTTGCATACATTGATTTGAGATGATCGCCTTGGTTACGCAGTGGCTTAAACCTGTGGGTTCAACCCGGGTGAGTCAGCCTCATACGACAATCAAAGTATATCTTTAGCCCTCCCTCAACCTCACAATAGGTGACATCTCTATGTACCACTGTACCTGAGCCCTATATTATTTGCAAACTAAGCTAACAACGAGGCACCTAGGTCAAAGCCAAAATTTAATAAAACACGCCCCACTTTAATTTCGGCGACACATTGAAACACGCGGAGGAATATTTGCTACGTGACCCGCCTGCCAAGGGCGAGTTTATTGGCAAAAAAATACACTCGGCCCAATATTTAATCTGCCTCACAATATCGCGAGAGCCATCTGGGCAAACATCGTGAAATAGCTGGCTTTTAGCGTTAAGCGGCGTCTATTCATCTTAGCCGAAGTTACCCCGGGAAGGCAAAAACTACAGAACCCATTCAGGGAACTATGTGGTGGGGGGCAAGTTTTTGCCCCATTATAAGAGCGTAGATTAGGCGCGGGGCAGCGCCTTCAGGCGTTTTTTCTTTCATTCGTGTGAACGTGAGAACAATTTTTGCGGGGCACCGTTTAAAGATGGAGCTCACTGGCAGAGCTACGCAAAGCTATCTAGAAGCTAAAGTTTTGGATGCAAGAAATACACAATGTTCGCCATACGTCAGACGGCACGGCTTACCACTCTGCCCCCGACGGCAGAGACAATATTGTAATAAAAAGGAATAGAAATACCAAAATTCTTAATTCAATTTAAGTCCAAAAGAAGAGCTGTAATGCTAATTATTTTTTAAAACATTATTTTTCAACTATGTAACTCTGAGTGTGTAGGTACCACCTAATTTTTTAAGTTTGAATAGAGTTCTTCTACGGTTGGCAGCGGAATTACCTACTGCGGCGCAATGCATTTTTTTATGTGTGATACGTTGCAAGAGCAGCCGGATCCTGGTAAGTGAGTGCCGCCGCCCATAGACACCCCCGCACCAGTGGCATCACAAGTGCCAACCTTTTAACTGCCCTTCCCCCTGATTGGGCCTTCGGTACCCTAGGGTAGGGACCCTCACTCACATGCTAATGTCTAAGAGCGGCGGTTGCAATTAACCATTAAACAGTCCGCATGCTTGTCCGCCTATTTTAGCAACTCCGTATAGACTTCGAAAAGTCTACATAAGTAGTGGAAAACAACCTAACGCTCTTCCACGTTTCGTCTATGAATATTAATAGTGTGCGCACTGTTATTAGCGGGCCCCGTGCCAAAGCGTTACAGGCGCTGAGACAATATTTCATAACTAGCTGTCCGCTCTCACTTCGTTTAACGATCAATAGATGGCGCTGCGCGTCGATTGCATCGCGCACGTATTTTAGGTCCGTTTTTTAGGTTTACGTATAGGTAAACGTTTTCGTTGTTTGTAGAGTTTACCTCTTTAACATTAGTTTCATAATATGTGGTTGAGGCCAAATTCGTGTCCGAAGTTTGGGAAAGTGAGAAGAGTGGAAATAGCACACCGTACTCAGGACAAAATGAAGCATTGTTGAATATCGTGATGGGAGGTTTCGGTTGTTGATCACTATGATATTTCTCCAATACAATTATGATCACAATACAAAATTTTCCTGTCAAAATCTTCGCTGACATACATCTCATATCTTTTAAGTCAAATCCTTTTTCGAGTTGATTCTTACATGTTTAAGAGCCTCTATACTGTGACGTGAGCGTGTGAGAGCGCTTCAACGTTTCAATCACTCATTGTCACCTCGGGTATTCCCTAAAAGCCCTCGAGGAGGCGGCATGACGTCTATTTTTATGGTTTTCGGGGAAAATCTGATTTGAGCCTTAGATCCACTTTAACTATTTCAATAATGTTGGCTTTCTGCTAAGGATCGTCGAATTTGTTTCAATAAGGGTTTTTACAAATAAAAATCCTATAAAGTCTGATTTTTAATCATGTGGAGTAAACTAACAGACGTCAACGTATCATCCCCATACATTATCACTCAATTTGACAGATGCAAAATGTCAAAATGTATAGAAACTTGACATTAATTTGCATCTGTCAGTTTACTCCAAGTGATTAAAAATCAGAGTAAAGGTGGCGTTACGTAGACTTCCAAGTCTAGCTTTGATGACTTTGGTTGTTTTGCAAGTAACTTCGTAATTTTGACATGATACATCAAAATGTATAGGTACCAATCCACATTAAAATGCAAATACAAATTCCAGGGTTAGGGTGGGCTTAAAGGTGTCGATGTGCGGCGGCAATCGCTTACCACCAAGAGATCCGACTGCTCGTTTGTTCGAATTGTACACATTCAATAGGATTTACATTACATTCACCAGGAATACATAAGATATTCACTTCTTAACAGTAGGCCTACGTGTGTAACCCATTAGAGATATATAAGATACAAATTTTCTAAGATTGCCTTTCTTAATACCATGCTTTCTTAATGTCTGTTTACTCAACTCAAACAAGCGAGACATTATCACTGTATCTATATAAGCATATTCTGTATGCTAATCCAAAGACGTGACTCGAATTACTCTGTATTATTATTCAAAGCAATTTTCCACTGCGCCAGACATTGTTACAAAGGCTCAAAGTGACTTTGGACCCTAAAATTAGTCACTTTGCCTGCTCCCAGACTAGGGTAGCAGCCAAAGTGACACTAATATTACAGAGGTATTCAAATAGATCTAGGATAGAGGGTAAGAAATTGCAACTGCGTGACCAGGGTGTCAAAGATGTTTTTGATCTTTTATGTGATAACAAGCAGTTGCGCAGACGGACGATCTGTAAAAAAAGTTCAGGATATGTAATTATTCGTTTAAGAAATATGAAATGTTTCGTTTAAAAAAGAGGAATGTAAAATTGACGTTGATTTTACGATGGGAGCGTATTCATATTTGCCGGTCCCGGTCCCAAGTATATGAAATATGTAAGGCGTATTCAATAACCTATTTATCGGTGAAGTAACGCTTTACGAACAAGAACTGATTGAATAATAAAATCAAACAATACCTACTTAATTTTCCGAGTATTTTATATGTGAACATACAACGTCTACACATTATTTAAATACATAATCCTCACATTAATGAGAGTACCCCCCAGTTCTTTAATCAGACACTCTAAATTCCCCTGCAGCCACGACAATGTACCAGGAGAGCAGAAACGAACAGATCACGTCCGTATAATTACACTCGGGTTTTAACGACCGCTTCGGCTAATGTGGCCCATTATAGTGAAATCCTTGTTTATTCTGATCGACCTACATACTGTTTATGCAGTACTAGTACTCAGTCTGGCGAAAGTAATGTCTGTTGTTGCTTCGAGAGACCTGGGAATACTTAGCACACAAAAGCCTGGTGAGGTAACGTGTTGTTATGTTGCGCGGTTGTGCTAAGATGGATACCCTAAGGATTTTGAGTTTTGCACACCACTTGGTTCCACATGTGAATGACCATTTCTTTTTCCTGAATGTATTCTCGTTGAATAATATTTTCCTGTTCTTTTTTCCTCCAATTCAAATTTCAAACGGTGTTAAAAGCAGAGCTGATGGGAGTCCAGCGCTCATGCTCAGTCCAATGAATTCTGACCATCTTCCTACAGCACCACAATTTCAAACGCTTCAAGAATTTTCAGATACCATAAAAGAATTCCAAACAGTTTCAACAATAAACCAACAGACGGGTGCAACTTTAGAGTCTCAACCAACATTCACTTATACTTCAATCTGGATCGTAAATTCATAAAACCACGCAACCGCTACTAAATTTTTATATCAACGTAAATATATTTTAAAACTCTTATAAAATGATATAAAATGTGAGCCCGACATCTGCCTCGGATGTGACCAACCGCTTCCCTCAGGGACGGTAATTACCCCTCTTTGCGAGATCTTTCCCGGACGCAAGGGTTACGTAGCTCGTCATAGATAATATTCCAAACAGCTTTAAAGTCGTCTAGGTCGTCAACATCGGGAGATACGACCGGAACACAGCAACCGGACAGCTTCCCCGTGGGACGGCATTGAGGTAATAACCCTAGTTTGCTGAAGAATCTCTATATCGACTAGGGTTACGTAGTTTGTTATTAATAGTATTGAATATAGCTTTCAAAATCTTTTTTATACATAGATGAGCTGATGAATCACCTGTTGATAAGCGATTTCCGCCGCCCATGTACGTCCGCAATACCAGTGGGTCACATTTGTGCAAAGCCTCTTTCATCCAATTTGGATGTCCGGTACCATCACTCAGTCGGTAAAAATCAGAACATACGCTGCTTAACGCCGCTTTTCTGTGAGATGTGGTGCGTGCTACAGTCAACCTGGCACATTCATGCCAAAGCGTCGCTCTCCTACGGATTTATAAAAAACCAACCGTACAACTGCAGATCGGTGTAACAGGAAACTAACAACTAGACTGCTTCCCTGAGGGACACTGCTCTTAGCTTGTAATTGCCTAGCTTTGCGAGATGTTACCTCGGAGAATGCAAAAGTTACGTAGCTTGTCATAAATAACATTCTGTACTTTTAAAAGTCGTCTAGATAAGATTTTAATCTTAATTCCTGGATACGACCGCGACAAGACCATTTCCCTACAGGACGTCGCTGTTGGGTAGGAATTACTCAACTTTGCGTAATGTTTTTCTTACGGATGCAAGGGTTGTGTATCATTAATAATTATTTATTTATTTAAAACTTTATTGCACAAAACTTCGTACAATAGGCGAACTTAATGCCAAGAGGCATTCTCTACCAGTCAACCTTATTATGTTCAAAACATTAATGACATGAGATGATATTTTAATCCCACATCCGTAGATATGTATGGAGATACTTCTTTAACTTAACGCCCCGTTGGTTTAGTGGTTTAAGTACCGGGCCGTGATCTCGGGTCCCGGGTTCGAATCCCGGGTCGAGCAAAAAAATATGTTTCGAATTTTACGAACATAGCTCGGGTTTGTGATCACCAATCCGCATTAGGCAAGCGTGGTGATTAAACCTAATACCATCACAGTAGCGATGACTTGATTTCTATGATGGAGGCCTTTGCCCTGCAGTGGGATAGTATATAGGTTGATACTTTACTTCTTTAATGCCTAGTTCTTATTGTAGTGATCGTAGAATAACGGCGGATATATGTACCGCGTATACCGATGTATGTATCCTCCGACCGGGAAACAGCGACCTGTTTTCCCGCATGACGTCACTCAGGGGTCGTAATTACCCACATACGTAATGATTTTCTTGACTGCAAAGGGTTGCGTGGATTTTCAAATGCTCTGATCTTTTTTTTTACATTAGCCAGACCGCAATCTCACCTCATGGTAAGTAATTTTATGGAAAATGGAATATACCTCTCTATACCTCTATCTCTATGGTCTAATGGAATATACCTTTCTCATGAAAAATCTTTTTGTCCTAACCCCAGTTTAACTGAAGTCGGCGCAGTATGGTTTCTCCTTCCAAACGTCTCATGGATAATCCTGTCTCATGGGATATATTGCTTTTCTGCCGTCCTGTGTGTTATTGGCTCGGAGACCAAGTAGTCTCATTTTGGCTTGTCATTCATTATTATATTCCGAACGTTAATTTTTTTTTATAACATCTGATAAATTGACCTGATTCTGTAGTAAGTAGCTTAAGCAGGTGCTGAAGCTACTTACTACAGAATCAGATGCAGATGTGTTATATATATCAGACAACAGAGATATCACAAATTTAATATAATACTAAAACATACGAGCCCCGATGCAAAATAGTTCGTCTAGTAGGAAAAACGTGGAGAATGATTTTTTCTAACTTATTTATTTTTGTCCAGTTACGTAAACAGAATACTACACCCAGATAGTGAACCAATTCAAGTGTTCATCACACTAATGTTTGTCCAGAGTAGGGATCGGCCCACGAACTTTGGCGTATGAAGCAGGGTCACTACCAAATGCGCCATCCGGCCAGTAAAAATTTTCGCGATGTAGAATCTTATGAGAATTGTATTAGCTCTATTTGTGGAAGGTAATAGTCCGACTTCATTCTTCAGACGATGATAGAAGTCGCTGTGATTTTAAAACCGTCACTAGATAAAAACTGAACCCTGCTTGCCCCGGGTATCACCGGAACAGCGGGTGGATAAACCACATCCCTTCGGGATCATAATTTCCCAGCTTTGCGAGATCTTTCCCCCACGAATGCAGGGGTTACGTAGCGTTTCATAAACAATAACTCTAAACCTCTATTTGCAGTGTTTATAGTACTACTTACGAGTTTACCTGTACCATTTTGTTATCTTTTCTCTTTTCAGGATGCGCTGTGCTAAACTTGTGACTCCTGGAACTTACCTGCAAAAAAACAAGCATATATTAGATATTGATTAATTTCAATGGAAACAGAGATGTTTTTACTTATAAACTGGTTGTCTCTATGAACGAGCAAGTCACTTGATGACCTGATGGTAATGATCACTGCCGCCAATCGATATAAGGTTAAGGAGGAATGCGTTGTAGGAAAATCAGTTAAGATTCATCAGAGGGGTGGAGAATCAGCTGATGGTAATCGATTGCCGCTGCCCATAGACACCTGCAACACCAGTAGAGTCATAAGTGCGCTGTTAACATGTAACCCCCTTTCCCCTAATTGGGCCTGCGGTACCCTCACTCACACGACGAAAAACAGCGCAAGCGATGCTTCACGTTGAATTTAAATAAGGCAGAGCAAGTCAACTATAAGTTGGCGCATCAAGATTATTGTTATAAAATTAGCTCAGAAAACATCACTATAAAAATTTTGACTTTGCAACCGCCCTATAGATATCAACGTGACAACTCACCCCCCAGTTGAGTAATCACAATAGCGGTAAATAATTAATGCTTGGCTCCACGGTGACCCAAATCAGGGGCAGATAGACAGACGCAACGGACAAAAGATGAAAGGGACGCCGCTGAAGGTTATTGTGAACCACCATTATTAACTTAAAGACCAAGATTTAGTGAGGGTCACGAATATGGAACGATCTGTCAAGGTCGATCTGTAACGAAACGACCAATTGGAACTGCACAGATTGAATGTATGTTAAGATAATAAATTATAAGGCTGTATATGTCTATGTGTAGATTGTCTACTTATATATTATGACTGCTTCGTAGTGGGTAGTGGGTCGCACTTTAAACGAATACGCTCTTGGTCCCGGGTTCAAACCACAGGAAAAAAAAATACCTGAGTTTATCTGTTAAGAAATTCTCAGTGTCAGCCCGAAGTCTGGAAGTTGGCCGTCTTGTACCCCCGTGCCTCGGAATTCACTCTGCGCCTGATCCCCATTCGGTCGTGTCTCACTGGTGTCTCATTGAAATATAATAATAGGGTAGAGGAATAGAGAGTGCACTTGTGCAGTATAAATGTCCTGCATCGAGAGCTGATTCTTGTGATTAGTCGCCATAGCCGGTTAGGATGACATTAGGTATATGTTAAGATCAAGATTTCAAATAGTATTGCAGAACATGATTATTACCTCATAGAAAAAAAAAGAATCTGTCTTCTATATCGATCTCTCCATTGTAAGAGACGGTTAGTTTGTCAGACACCTTAATCGCATTGCTGGTACATCATACAAAGATGTCTGAGTACAAACAATTTCTAAAGTGGAGATCACGGTTAGGCAAGTTAAGTGTATGACACCCTGTGTTTCTCATTGAGCTGTTAAGGTCACGCACGAGGATTTCTGGCAGTGATCTAATTAGGAAAACATTAATGGGTGCAAATGGCAATACCTATATTTTGAATAAGTAAATCATGGCTCATCATAACCAATCGCCTTGCATTAAGGGCGCAATTTTGAAGCTTTGATGTGATTTGTTTACGTACATTCGTCAACGATTTTACTTAAAACGTAAAATAAATATGACTCGCATCCTATATGGCCCCAGCTTATATTGGTTGGAAACCATTCTAAATTCAAATAGAAAAAGAAAAACATGACATGCAATGTATAAATCAGTTGAACCAAAATGTGCCAACGAAGCCATTTGATTAAAAATAAGGGGAAAGGAAAGAAATACTAACCTACTTTGTAAAGAGGCCATTCCACCGACATTTAAATGGAAGAGGAAAAATATTGTTTTGATTTGGAACCAAACAGGTCTTCGTAAAGAATTTAAAGGGTAATCAGGGCTTCTCACCTAATTAGTACGAGGTAATCTACTCGTTTTATCTAAAAACTCGATCTTAGGAGCGTTGCGCGATAAATAGATAAGATTACCTAAATGTTTCAAATACGATATCCAATTTTATTTATTGATAAGTGAGCAAAAGCAGTTTTCTCCATTTAACCGTGGCCTAACAGAAATCAGATAGCAAACTTTCACCGCACACAACGCAAACTTACCAGGACAGCAGAACCGCACCGGAGTCAATAAAATTGCAGTCAGGGCGTCGACAATGGCGTTAAATCGCCCCGCGCGAATTAGACGAGGGGCGCGTCCCAACCACTCGGACGCAATTTGTGGCACTTTCACGCTTCTATGTCAGCCTAGTGTGGGGTAATAAAAATGGCACACTATTGATTTATTGGGACAGTTAAGTTCCTGTTATGTTTGTTACTGTAGATAGATTTCCAGAAAATGTGATATTGGTCAAAACAACTGACCCCTCTTTTAAACTTAATTTATTTATCATTCACGCACCTGCGAGAGTTTTGAGCTTGCACATTATTTGACAAGGACCACACACACAAAATAATACATAGCTAAAACTACTGACCATTCTGGCTGGTTTGGTTCAGTTACTTTAGGAATAAAAAACATATTTCTTCCTAACTCAGTCCTTGTTTGGTCATTAGCAGAATAATTAAGTTGAAAGGTTTTCACTGTGAACAGATTCACTGTGTACCTGTAGAAGTTTTACTTGAAATCCTTAGGGAACCCCACGGAACTTACAAATTCTTCCCGAAACTTAGCCACCGAACACTACAAAACTGCCTAGCCGGCCCTTCAAGGTTTATTACTCGCCAAGATTTACTCAATCTCCCTGGTTCGACTCCCGGCGAGGTTAACAGGATTAATGGAGGTACTTTGCAAACTGATCTGGTTATAGAGCGCTTCAATTTTGTCTTCAGTCAACAAGTGGATTAATTGCGAAGGGCTTGAAGAAATAATTCAGCGTTTAGTAATAAATAACTTCTTGAATTTTGTCGGGAAATTAAGTTAAGAAATCTCCGGTAGAAATTTAGAGAACTTTCGAAGGGATTTACGCAATATAACCAAGATCAAACTTTTGACTTATCTTCTGGCAGACTTTTCCAATTCATTAGACAGTACAAAATAAGGGAAATTTTTGAAACATGTTATTGTTTAAGCCACGGTTGCGGTTTGGCATGATGAAATAATTTTGAGTAAATCTCGTATGGTTAATAAGTATTTTAATATCACCATAGTATATTAGTTTCTGAGATATTATGTATTATGTAACATTTTCATTGTCCTAACCAACAAGCTGAGATTTACGATAAAATAATTTGGGCAAACGAGCTCCCATGAGCATTGACGCTCGGCCAACAGAGGTGCTTAATTATAGCCCGGGGCATAAGTTGGCCAGTAAATGCGGATAGGCGAGTATTTGGGCTCTTGAGAACTTAAGATAACTAGCGTCCTAAACTCAAAATTAAAAGACAAGGTATTTTAAATATTTACAAAATAACAATGGCTTTTTAATATGCCAAACTTTCACAGAATAAATCATAAAAATACTAGGAAGCCAGGATAACAGAGGATGTAAATTCACCGTTCACCCAGAGCGCTCGGTAAGTGTACGAATAAATAAGTCTATCGCATAAATGACAGTTTGTTCAATGCTATTGAATTTACCAGAACGACAAAGAGGCTTAAATACTAACGAAAAGGTACGCAGCACAAGGCTTTATCTTATGGGCGGCATGTACACAATAAAAAAAACTTTTTTCATAAGCGCACATCTGTTTCGGAAGGGAAGCCCAACAAAGGTGCCCCAGAAACAAGATCCCGTGGGAAAAGTTTACTTAGTAACATGCGCCAAACATACCAGGATAACATAATTCAGTAAGAGGTGTTTTAAACTTTAATGAGTAAAGAAAGAGGGGTGTCTAACTGATAAATAAAAAAAACACAGTATACATACAGTAAACAAACAATCAATAAAATTGAAAGCGCCGTACGTAAGACGTTGAAACAAAAAGATGTCGATGACATGTCTTGGCTTGTACCAGGATAGCATAAAACTGTGAGCCGTATAAAGGAAAAACGCAGCTAAAGATGGCCGACCTTAACTAGGGCAGGCAGCGTCCCTTTAGATTGACGCCTACTTCGCTAAAAATAAATAAACGCAACCCTTCGTAGTAGGTCTCTATAATGGATTTTTAAAATAAGATGGCGTTAGTTCATGGAGTAACGTTTTTAAAAAGTAATTTAACGGCCCTTAAAACAAAAGAGTAACAGGGACATTTCTTGAAAACTACCAAGGCAACATAAGGTGCGTGGAGGTCGCTGCATAATGTTAAGGGACGGAATGCTAGGGGACCGGTTGGGGCGTGGCCACGAAAGGGACGGCAAACTAAGTTGAGATGTAAACATCCGTTTAAAAAAAGGGGTACACGGCTTGCATTATTCATAATGGGAATGGCAGGTCTTAAAAAGTGCAGGCAAAAAGACGGAGTAAGTTTATTGTTTCCGCGGCAAAACGCTCTAGAGGGGAACAATGATGAATGAGAATTTCGCGAAATAAAGAACAGTGTTTGTCGACAATTAACAAATTCGTTTGCACATTTCGTCCGACAGCAATCGAAATGAATATTGTTTTGTTCGATATTGTTTCACTTCATTGTCCCACATTGAATCGTTCCTACAAATAGGTGGGCTTTGATATGTAAAGTAATAATGAATACTGTTGTCATAAAACGTGATGTGTTTTATGACAACAGGATATGTTTGGTTATGTTTGAATTTCGTCTGAATGAAACAAGGCCTCTGATGTGTATCATATAAATATGATGTCTTAATTAGTACACGTAGGTATTAAAAGCCACACGTATGTTTATACCATACCATAGGATATTATCTCCATAACAGCGTGTCGGATATAAAGCTGAGAATCGGATGAAGGAATTTGACATACATGTTGAATCTGTGAACATTCACATCCCTTTAACGAGCATATAATGTCTTCTACCAATATTTCTTAACAACTTTAGAAAATTCGCATAGAGATACATTTTCATACAAATACGGTCACGTCGCTAGTTTCATGGGGAGGCCAAAAAAATTTCGACAAATTCAATTCAAAAGTCGTAGAACGCATGTTGTTCTGAATTGTCGGTACAAGACATGGTAAAACGACAACAATAATACCAAAAATGTGCGTTTACAAGTTTCGATACATACATTTGATTTACACCTTGGAATAAAACTGGGTCACTAAGAAAAACAGTAATTCACAACTCCAGTGGAAAGCTATAAAATATTTCATAGGCTTTTCGTACATATTTACGATTTACATTAATATTCGTTCCATTACTGCAAATGAAGCGGGGAGCAAGAGTTACGATGCGGCTTTAATTCAATACGGTTGGAATTTATTTGTTCACTTTCCATCGGTTTTTGTGGGGCTAACATTGTGATTTAATGAAGACAAAGAAGCAAGCAATGTTCCAGTGATAAAGTCGTAAGTTTTTGCTGTAATGGTTTTTCTAAATATTTTCCGCTATTTTAGCAAAATCAATTATTTATTTTTAACGAGAAAATATTATAGTTTGCACAAGGACATTAACATGCACAAAGACATTTACATATAACTACCGAAAAAACAGTATCGTCCCGTTCACTCAAGTAATTTGACGGCCATTCGGACCGTTTATGATGAAATTATGATATCAATTTACACAGGAGAGCCACTGTTGGCCCTCCGCTTATAAAATACCTCAATGTTTACCGACGCGACGGACAAAAACAATTTCAGTCGTATTGACTTGACGGGAAAAGCGCAAACGCATTCGTTAATTTGTTGACAAGCACTTTACTTTGTGAGTACGTATACATTTTTATGTCCCCTGTTTTTAGGATTTCGTAAGCAACAACGCCCATCTGTGGGGCGCAGCCTTGCTCTGAGAAAAAAGTGAAGTATCAGCCTATATAGTGTTCTACAGTAGGGCAAAGGCCTCCATCATAGAAATCAAGTCATCGCTACTATGATAGAATTAAGCTTAATCACCACGCTTACCTAATGCGGATTGGTAATCAGTTAATCACAAACCCGAGCTATACTTGGAAAATTCGAAACCTAAGACCTAACGGGGCGTATAGAGACTTAATATTTAATAATTTGGTATGAAAATTGAACATATAGTAAGGTATGTAATGTACAAGCGAGAATAATAGCTTTAACAGCCCTCTAGCCAAATGAGAAGTCTGACAGGTAAACAAGACCGAAGAGCTCGATCTGGCAGACGAACACTTATCTATAATCCTATTAATTATAAAGAGGCAAAGCTTAACCGTGAACCGAAATGGCGAAACACTTGCGTGATTTAGTCGACCCCAAGCGCCATCTACTGGTGAGGGCGCGTCACTAGTTCACATAGGTTTTTGAGACACATTCTGTTTGTTGCGTGGATAATAAACTGCTAGCCGTAATAGGCCGTCTCGGCTCTTGATCTCAATTGTGTGTAAGAACATTTAATATAAATTCGCATTTCTAACAACCCAACTCAAACAATTTTGCCCTTTAAATACACCTCTGGGCATAATTTTCCTTCGAAAATTAAATTAAATTTCTTTATTCAATTTTATAAAACTACGCATTTCCCTAAGGAAACACTTTCCGAGTTAAAACAGCGGAATTAAATCAGGGGGGTAATGCCCAGCTCCTCTCCTTATAAGAGGATTTCACGGAGCGGACGTTTTAAATACCGTCGAGTGAATGCAGCGAGTGGATGCGAGTGAGGAGGAGCGTCCGCGGCTTAGTGAGACCTCTTCACCGATGCTAATTGCCTGGTACTTGAGCCTACATTTTGTAAAGAATTAAATTTTATTTCTCGCAAAATGTCTTTTGATGACGGCAAAATGCTTAAAAAATGAGTGGCTATTTTTAATAAATAATCTCTCGGGATTAAATCGAAAATCGTTAAGTTCCATCGAATCAACTGAATGCTTTTTTTTACTTTTTCTCCGAAGCAGTTTATTCTGGTCCGCTCTTAAATTTATTGAAAAAGGATTTACAAAATGCTATTTAATCCTGTGATTATTTTAATAATGATCTCTTCGCTGATCATAACAACCTGGTATTCTCTCCCAACATGGTCTCAGAACGTGAAACACTAGCGCGATGCAATAACGCCCAGCGCTATCTATTGGTAGACAGGCAAAACTACTGTCCCGTAACGAAATAAGGGCAGGCTCCTAGTTCCTAGGCCTATGGTCGTGACATAAGCTGAGTGAGGGCCATTTATGCTGGATGCCTCAACACAACACAGCATAATATAAATACACGGCACTGCTGGACAATGGGAGGGACAGTTTATTTTTTGTTGTTATTTTTTTTTTGTTTTAATTTATTTTTACTAGTGTTTTTTATTTTCCTTGTGTTGTGTCAATTGTCTGTAGCATTTAATATGTGTTGATGGTGTCCAAATTAATAAATGTATTTTCTTTCTTTCTTTCTTTAGTTTTAAATAACATCGTATCAATTATGTTGAAATTGTTGAACAAAGATCTATTCTCGTTCACGTTGAAGCCTAATTCACAAACATGAATATAAATTGATCGTGAAATTGTTTTGGAAACCTCGTTCGCAACCATTACGCGATTTGTGGCCAATTTCATCGTTAAAACATTGTTCGAAACTGCATTCATTTCAGTACAATGTGACAGAACTAATGTACTTAATGTTACAACAGGCTAATCATTAGTGAACAGTTTATAGTTCACAGTTTGTTTGCTAGTTTTGTATCATCATAATCAGCCGGGAAGTACCCATTGCTAAGTACGAGCCTACTTTCTTTTTCGCCAAAGTACCCAGTTCCAATCTTCTCAGATCCAAGTAGGGCCTCCTATTTTGGTAATATCATCGACCCATCGTGACGCTGGACGATTAGTGCACCATTCGGTAAGGAGCTACCTTACCTGACATCACCTAGCTAGGTGTCCTGCCCAATCCCAGCCAAGTAAAATTAATTTATTAGTACAAGAAAAAAAAATATTAATCGTCATGGGAACGAACGAGTCATGTGTTTAAATCATAAACAAATAGTGGCCCGTTCTCACTTCGCTTCGGGACATTAGTTCAATACATTACCAATAGATGGCGCTGGACGTCGATTACATCGCTCACGTGTTCCGTTTACGGTTTAACTATAAGCTTTGCCGTTTCCTACAGAATTTAAATCTTGGATATATAGAAGATACGATATAGAAGATAGGATAATGAAGTGTATTTCCGTGCACAACACGGAAGCAGTTCTACCAAGATAATATTGATCAAAAACAGAACCCCTTTTTCACATCAGCAAAGAAATACGGTTCCGTTCAGCCGTACATAAATCAGTATCAGACGGTGTCAGGAATCGTCCCACGCAGACATCCTACCTGGTGATAGTGTAGGGACATCGTCGTTAAATAGGGACTGTCCTGTTTCTTTCTTTCTTGCAAAAAATCGCCATCTATGGGGACATACCACTTTGTGTGATGAAAGATTGGCCTCAGATGTATTGCAATTTTCGAAATATAACTGGCTTAATTTTTTGTATGCTAGAGGCGACAAACGGCCAAACGGGTCACCTGATGATAAGTAATCACCGCCATTGATGAACATCCGCGAGATCAGATGAGTCGCTAATGCGTTGCTGGTCTTTTTGAATCAACGAGAAAATGAAACGATTTATGCGAAAGAAAAATTATATCATGCTTTGGAGAACTGTTGTTGCTTGAAAGGTTGACTGGTAGAGAATATCGACATTTTAAAGAAAATAAAAAAAAGATATTGCGACCAGATCAGCGTTTTACCCCAACATTAACCCAGCCTTTTGTGAGGTTAATTAAAAAAGCATGATAGCATGAAAAAGTATTGGACGTCCCACCTTAAAAACTACACGTGGCAACACTAGTTTGCCAGTCGGCTCCGGCCGCATCGCATCAATATTGCAAAGTGTCGCCCGCAGAACGGAG
This sequence comes from Cnaphalocrocis medinalis, assembly GCA_014851415.1. Classification (NCBI taxonomy): domain Eukaryota; kingdom Metazoa; phylum Arthropoda; class Insecta; order Lepidoptera; family Crambidae; genus Cnaphalocrocis; species Cnaphalocrocis medinalis. The sequence goes on from CM026292.1 coordinate 5,562,134, forward strand.
CCTCCTCCGCTCTCTGCTCCCCTGGTACCCTTATACCTTTCCTGCCGGTTTTAACAAAAAACTTGCATTTTTTTATGGTTTTATGCTTGAACGACGTCATTTTGTATAATTTATAGACACTTGACCCTTTTGGTCTCGAAGGGTTTTCCTGTCCTATATGAATGGACATTGGACATTTAAGTTTGATGAACTCGAGCAAAGCCCGAGGGTTGAATTTCCTTTACCCAAGTTTGTTTCTTATTAACTTTTAAATTTGTTTTCTTTCATGCTCAGGCGTTTAGGGGGATTCTAGACAAACACTGAGAAACTGAACAAATTAGACCTGTACTAAGAAATATTTTTTCGTTAAAATAAAGTTAAATTATGATGTATAAAGATGCACTACTTCTTAGTCCTTAATACTGTGATAGATTTTTGATACTGACTTTTGAAAGAGACATAAGTAGAAAAGTATTCGTATACAAATTTAAAAACCTTTTCATGGCTCTTGGGAAATCATACTCATCCATGACTGTCGGTACAGAATTGCATATTTACCAACTTCAATTAAATTATTCCCAGATAATATTTCAAGTATTTCCTTTCCAGAAAATACATGAAGATCAACAAATGTGTTCTGCATTTCGCTTTGACCGATATTACGAGGAATGCTTTAGATCTGCATCCCTGCATGAATAAGCATCCCTTTGAGTTCCCGTTCAAAGATATTTGCATTAAGTGTGGAAATGTTTGTTTTATAAAAGAAGAGGAAAGTTTCAGAAATTATAAATGGAAGTAATGATTTTTTAGGGTTCTGCAGCCACAAGGCAAAAAACGAAACTCATGTCTGTCTTTCTGAGCCACTTTTTTGCGGTTTCCCATACTTATGATTAGGACTGAAACTTTTTTTTTCATCTAACATATATGGGGTCTATGGATAAAATTGAGGGTCTATTAAAAATAATATTGAAGCTTCTAATATATTTTTTTCTGAACCTGAGAGACACTTTCAAAGTGGTAAAAAATCTTTAAAAATGTTACTTGCTGCTACGGCACCCTTCATGGGGGACTGCGACTAGCACTTGACCTCTTTTAACTATGAAATAAACTTATTGCTTAACTTGTAACATAAATAAATTATTCATTCACATTCCAGTTATTCCGTACACTTTTAGCCAGGTTGTAAGGACATAAATGAATATAGTTAAAATGAAGACTTAGAATTCGTAGACAAACTTTATTCTATCACAAAATCCTGAGAGAGAACCTACCTAATCAATTTTATGTAGTCGTTATTGTCACAGCTTTTGTAGTAAGATTACCAGGACAACAGAACGCTTCTGCAGATATACCTCGTAGCACGTAACATACATCTGTCAACAGTATTTAACCTACAGTCGCGACACAAAAGCACAGAATAGATGACGGTACTGACAAAAGGCACACAGCGAGCACCGGACCCGTGGCACAATAAAATGAATGCAGTAAGAAGTGTCTGTTCTGTAGTGATGATGCATGCTCAGTGAGAAAATTATGTACAAGACAGCTTCAGCAGGTACAATCCGAACTCGATGTGTGAAGAATTGTGACAAGATTTGGCCACCTCAGCCAAAATGTCCAACCATCAGGCTTGAAGCGTACACAGTCACTCCTAAAGATGTCATTTATCCAGCCTAGACTTGCTATTAGTGCAGGGGTCACAAATTAGTTTGGTTCGGAGTCCGTTTTCAGAAGTGAAACGACCATCGCAAACGAAGAACAACGGACGGACGTGGGGTCCCAGCGGGTTATATTGACTATGACGGGGGGCTTGCGACCTACACAAAGTCATAAAGTGGCTCGGCGGGAAATATAGCACAGGTTCTCGGATATTAAAAAGAAATACTTCACTTGCACCCTTTTCACTGTGTCCGGCCATCAATAAGGTCCGCGTTTCCGATGGCAGATAATGGACGCTTCCGTGCGAACAGCAACACTGGGATTAAGGCGCGTCAGACGCAGCGCCCGGGACGGGGAAACCCGGGTGAAACTGTTAGGTTAATGGCTGGGCGAAATTAATTGACCACGGTCTTCTGTGCAACTGATACGGCCTCTGCGAATAGGTTAAACTGGGTCATGATATATCCTTTTGTATAAGATCTTGTGTGGAGACCAAGGAGACAGAAACACGAATGTCTGTCTCACGTGTGCGTACACGCCGAGATACCAGGATACCGTCATGTATGCGTGCGTAGACTCCTTAGCATTCTAAGGGCAGTCATATTTTGTTATGATGTGATATTTTGTGTGCTCAATTGCTTCAAATCTAAATTCTATTGACATTTATTTCAGTTGCAAAATACAGTATACGACATCATAAAACCCATGTGGTGTGTGTCCAACATCTTTTCACCCTATTTTCCATGGCTAAATAAGGAAAAAAGCTACAAAATGTCTCGCCCGAGCACCAGGGCGACATAACGCATTAGAGCTAAACCATTGCGGTTAAGGCGAGCCACTTCCGGCGGGCACAGACGTCTCCATCAATATGGCCACCCGGTTGTATCCGGCCCGGCCGGCTACAGCGCTACGTACTTATATAATATTCAGAATCCCACAGATACTGGAACTTGGGTGTTTAGATTTTAGAAGTAGATATTTCAAGAGTATCATTCGAATTTGGATTTTAGTAAATCGATTGTGTACATATGTAAGATGTTGCCGCTATCAGTATTAATGAAGGTACCTACCTTAACGACTAGGTACATAAACAGATATGGTAACATCCAAACGCTGAACACAGGCACATTATAAAATAATCACATAAAAAAACAAATACAATGTTTGCCAAAAACAAGAACGGAACCACGATACCTGATGCGTGAGGCAATTTAAACAATTTAAAAAGATAAATTAGAAATTATTCAGAAATTATAGATTATTTAGATTTATTTTTACAATTCAAGAACTCGAAATACTACCGTGAAGCAATCGACACCCAGGGTCATCTATTAGCACATTATTGCAACTAATAGCAAAATTATGTCCTGGAACAAAATGAGGACGGGCCACTACAAGTGGTACTATACATTTTTACACTAAGAAATCGGATTCACGGCCGTTGAGTATCTTAAAAGGCAACAATAGGATATAAACATAAGTTTAGTCGACGAAAAAAAAGGAATGTTACAACACCTAGACACTGAAGACACAAAAGTTCACATCACACAGTGTGTGACCAGGGTAAGAGTCGAATGTGAATATATAACCCTTTTCCTTTTTTGAGGCAATAAACTAATCATAAAACCTGGGCCATGGACGGAAATGGTGTAGAAAAAAAAATCCGTATTTTATGGAAAGCATAAATTCCCATCCATATTTTGTGTCACTGGACCAACCCTTTGGCCGTATTGGAAAATTTCCGCCCACCAATAAGTTATTATTGAGATTCATATTTTTCCCTTCCGTCCCACATTTGAGCAATTTTTCAAGTTAACCCGTTATTGATGTGTGTCCGCGTAGGGGCGACGAGCGATGACTGGCCGTTTGTACCCCTGGCACAGTGGAATCAATAACAGTGACTGATATCAATTTTGTATCTCAAAAACCGGTTAAGCGAGAGTCGGTCTTCCCACTGAAGGTTCCCGATCATAAATTTTTTAAATAAATTGTGCAGTTATACTAATATTTTGCAGTTCTTTTTAATTGACCTGTGTAAATAAATAAATCTACGCTAACTTGTGAAATGAGCCCCTATAAAAATATAGACCTAACAAAAATGTTACTTGCTTAATTTCATATTCTAGGTGAACAAGAAGGGCCTACCGTCTTTTTGTTAAGTAAACGACCATACCTAATGATCTTTTGACTTAAACCTAAACGTTTCTTTTTTTCACAATTTCAGGGGACATGTTTCCAGGTGTGACACACAAGCGGACAGCAAAGCTATCTTATCAGAGTTTTATTTTTTCCAATTGAGATACGGAACCCTAAAGTATCAGAGTCATATTTTATGGAAGTAACGGTAGACGCGCTCAATCTCAGCTATTGTTTTATTAAAATTGTGAGTGTTAGGATAAACTCACAATGATAAACTTGCCTAAGAGACGGAAAAATACTAGAACATATTTTGAATTAGTTGAATGAAACAAAAAGCTGAAATCGGGAGTTGTTATATACCTTGCATCATCACCTTATTCAGCTGTAACCTGTGACATTTCCATAGCTAAAAACCGTAATTTGTAACTAATAAACTTGACATGATTTCGTCTCGCTTTTTACTGATAGGCACTGAATATAACATGTGTGTTACAATATTTTGCGGAGTAAATAATTTATTTACTCACTAATCCTTTCTTTACTGTACGTGGAAAGCTACGGGTCATTTACACCCTACCGCAAAAAAAAAACACTGAGCGACGTATGGGGGCCCAATTGCCTGCTTACGGACACCATGAAAAAATAATGGCGTGTTCTGTTTTTAGATATCCTCATTCCGGCACAACAAGGCAAACATATTTACTCGTAGGATAAAATCGTTTTTCTTTTTCTAAATTTATTAGAGCTAGTTTAAAATTTAAAAGCTGACACTTAATATAACTTTCATTTCCTAATAAATACAGACGAGGCAAAAAAAAACACCGAATTTTTATCCCAGTCCCTTTCACATGCACGGGTGCGGCAGGTATATTTTCGCTCTTTATGGAATGCTTTCATATTGAATTTTCTTAGACCTCTCTGTCACTACTTCATGAATCATAATTCTCTAAACTAAATTCTCTAAGCTAGCATGAATGAAACAGACATGTTTCATTCCCGAGAGTTTTATTCCCGGAAGCATTACCCTTTTTTATCTCATAGTTTTTGACCTATTTCAAACTCTTATCGATCAATCAAACGTGTCAATATCGTAACACTTCAATATCGTGTCACGCACAAAAGACTTTATACGAAACATTACGTCACATCACTTTTTTTTCAAACTGAAACGTCAGTCAATAGAAAATGTCGGGTCGGAACGCCCAACTCCCAACTTTTAAATACCAGGAACACAGAGCTTTGGGGGAAGTTTGTGTCGGGCGATCGCGAGTGATTTAACAAAGGGTATTTTGTAGGGCATGTCAGTGGAATGGATTACCGTGTGTCGAGTATTTTGACCGTTGACCTAACTTTAAATAAAAACGCGAGCTGAGCAGAAACATCTTTTTATAAGGTCTGGTACTCAACTGGAAAAATATACCTACTCACGGTACTTTAAGGTATACTGTCCTAACGCTAGGTGTATGATAATATTGTAGTACAGAGGCAGATAAATAATAAATAAAATAATTGTTACACAGTTGGGATAATTTGAGTCAGTGCCCAGTGAATCAAAATGATGAATGGTGAATTCAACCAATTCAAAAGGACCTAAAAATGCAACGTATACGTACGTATGGGTTTTAAACATATTTTTTACGTATAGAAAAAACTGTGGGCAAAATTTTCCTGGACTTGTTATTCTGGATTCAATTGCACGATTGAAATATAGAATAGTATAAAATGTATTCATCGAGATTCTCTTTGACATATTTTTTCAAAGAATTTAATGTTTACCCGCTGGCCATGTTTGTGTTGTTTCGCAGGTTGTGTGTTTTATCAGAGATTTTCATAAAATTTAAATCTATACTATTTATAAAGAGATAAATTCTATAGACACCGAAAAGTCCTATGTACAAACCGAAAAATCGAAAGACTAACGCGATGCAATCGACATCCAGCGCCATCTATCTCTATCTAGCAGTACTAATGTTCCGAAACGAAGTAAAGGCGGGCCACCTAGTATTTTCATATTTTTAATATAAGACTAATGTTAACAAAAAGATAAAAGTCGAAGTGAAAGTAAGAAAAATAAAATAGTACTTGAGTCAACTACGGCGGACGTCTTAAAAGGCGTTGCCGGTCATACGAAAAGTTAGCAGGCACTTGAATCCTAATTTAATTAAAGCCCGGAGAACACTGGCTACTACCCAATTTAATTCTTCCCAACAAACTCTACCTAATAAAGTTCAAACTTAATCAAAACTAGAATAGGAAAACAAACGTAACTCGGTGATAAAACTTCAAAGCTAAAACACGAAAGTACTCAGAAAAAATAAAGCAGTGTTTTAGTACTCCGCAGTGCGGCAGCACGGCCGTAACAATTACACATGTAATACCGCCGGATCGCGACGATAAAACGCACGGAAAGAGCGGTGGCAGCCCTGAGCCGCTTTACAGCGTCCGCTGCCCTCGCTGTAAATCAGCGAATGGGCGAGCATCAAAAAGGAAACTGGCACTTGGACTATAAAATTTTAATTAGGGAACCGATTGGTTTGGGGGCCTTAAGGTTTAAATGTGATTTGACACTTCACCATCGAATAATTTATGATGGCCTGTGGGTCTTGTGTTAAAAGTAAAGTTAAATATCAGCCTAAAATTGGTAATTCCAATAAACTTTATTTTACTTAGTATATTTCGAAATTCTTTAAGGACATAAAAAATATGACTAATTTACCTGAAAAACAAAGTATCAGCCTGTGCTAATGCTGTGCTAATGTTGGGTAAAGGCCTCCATCATAGAAATCAAGTCTTCCCTACTTTGATGGGACTAGGCTTAATCACCAAGCTTGCCCAATGTAGTTTGTGATCACTAATTCTAGGTTTTAAGAAGTGCTTTAGTTATCGAGAAAATGCTAATATTCCAAAGCGTTTAAATGCGGTAAGTTCTAGGTTTGGGAAAAAAATATAAATGTCTGACATCGAATGAATGAAGAATGAGTATAATTCACTACGTTTTGTAGCAACTACACTTTGACGATGCTTCGACACGCAAGCAATGTAACAAGAGTTCAAAGTGCCTATAACCCGGAAACAAACTACTAAAACACTGTGTGTAATGCGGCATTGTTCCGTGTAATGTTCTACGTGTAAAGAATTCAGAAGGATGGATGGATTGATTTAGCTGTGCCCGAGAGTAGGTAACGATTCCAGGTCACGCACCGTCGCGTCGGCGGGAGACGGTTCCAGCACTTCGTGGCCGCAAACCTAAAAAAACACGGATTGCCACCGTACGGTGTCTGGCAGTAAGAAAAATGTGCGAGAATGACCTACTTGAATAAACTTATCAAAAAAATATTCAACGATGACTTAAAAACACACATACAAAATAACGAAACCTGCTCATCTTCACTTATTCCAGGGGCGTTCTTACGTGGGTAGTTTTAAACAACGAAAAACAGATACGAAAACAGCTTTCAGCCCAGTTTCGATAGACAAAGTTAGAGCTTTGGCACAGCGGACTATTTCCGTACAGAAGCTAAGAGTCAGATATAAGTTTCTGAAGAGATGCACACGTATGTTATCGAAACATGTTGTGTTTCTTGATGACACTTGCTTGAATGATTTGATGTGGAAAACTTATGTCTTTTGACTTATAGACCTGTCACATATCCCTCGGGATAGGTGGAGTGACGAATTACAATAAGTTACCTTCAAACTAGTTTTTAAAAGGTCGGCAGCGCACTTGTGACTCCTCTAGTGCTGCGGATGTCCATGGGCGGCGGTAATCGTTTCAGTGATCCGTCTCCGCACATTAGAGTGGAGTCACAAGTGCGCTCTTTTCGAATGCAAAATCTTGCGTGTTTGCTCACGTGTGAGTCACTATGTAAAGTCTGCACAGTGCAAGATCCAGCAGTACAGCTAGTCTACATCGTGTGCTATCATTATGTAAATCAGTCTGGAGTGCTAGGTGGAAGGGATTAGCTGAGCTGTTCTTTCAAGGCCTGAAATACAGCAGGATTATCCAATGTCGCGAAAGATCCAAAACATAAGCATCGCTAAAGCAGCTCACGAGACAGAGCTTAAGTCAATTCGTTCTTATCTCCAAATAAGGTTGCCACTGTCGTCTGGTTTTATAAACGTAAAGCCGGAAATCTTAGCAGTATAATCGGACATTTGGGTAAAGCATTAAAGATTTTGAAACAACAACACGGCATTTTGTAGCAGCGTCCATTTTGGATTTGAAATTTGACTTATTTTATGTTTTATACTTATCAAGATATCTCCTTTGATGCCTATATAAACGAAATCAAGTAAAAATATGAAATTCTTTGGTGGCCATCAAATAACTAAAAATATTCCTGACTATTTCAACTATCAAGCAATAAAAAAACGAAAATCCAAATCTTTATCCGTTCGGGAGCTATGATGCCAAAGACAGACACACACACAAACACATTTAAGTACCCTGTTTTTATTAATCACAGTAATTATATTGGGAAATTCTGAAAAACTACTTTCCTTTTTTTACTCCATTGCCCTAAACAAAGTAGTAGCGAAAGCAAAACACATAACAAATATGCAAAAGACATATTCGAAAAGCCTTGCAAAATATCCGGACGACACAAGACCACTGACAAGTAGCAACCCTATCCCCAGACGAAAACAAGAGCTTAAGTTTGTAGTTCTATGTTTATTCAGAAGTTTAAATTATGGACCTATCCAAGAAGTATCCCTGAGTATATTGTATACTAATACAGGGTTATTACAACACTGTAGCTAAATGTTTAAAGCAAATTTTTTACTCATTGTACGATACAACTTTCTAGATCATACATACATATATTTTTTGATCATACATCGAAATATAAGAGACAATACATAGCTTCACTTAAACCTTGAAAGAAAATTTGAACATACATCATCAATTCCCATGTTGAGCAATAAATTTCGAAGAGATGAGGATCTTAATAGCTATTTACGAACGTAAAGCTAAAATTATTGGGTTAATATCAGCATAAAATTGCTATACTCGATATATTTTGTTCGTGTTTCTGGCTAGAGTAACGGCTAAAGACGTAAAATTAACTTAATTTGAATTTCCTAAATTTTCAACGCGCAATCGACTTGCATTTGTACCTCTAAGCCCCATGCCAGTTAAGCATACCTAGCAAGTATCGCGTATACCTACCTACTCTAATCCCTTTTAAATTCCCAAATGTATGTGTAATATTTGACAATTTTTTTTTTATTTGACGATACGTTTAGCGCAATGGTTTGAGCGCCGGTTGAGACGTAAGGATCGCGGGTTCGATTCCCGCACCGACACAAATGTTTGTTGATGAAACAGTTATTTGTGTCGGGTCTGGGTTTTGTGGTTCCTTCGTTTTTTCTGGTTTCCATAGCACAAGGGAAAACCTTAGTTTGGGACCAGGACAATTTATGTGATGTTGTCTCAATTTATTTATTTATAGCTCATATAAAACGATATAAAAATTCACTATGGTAAATCAATGAATTGAAAAAACATAAGAATCCCGTGCGTAAATGTTAGTCTTCTCAGGATTGACATAAATCAATGGATCGAACTAATGAAGCTCCGGTATGCAAGCCCCGGAATAAGTTTTCGGACAACGTTAAATGAAGCTGGCTCACTTCCGAACTGGTAACACAATTTTGGAGTTCCAGTGGAGTTATGCACGCCTGGTGGCTCACACCTCGCCGCAACTTCAATGGATGGGCAACGCAAACATGGCATAGTTGCCATGATGAAGTTGCAAAATGGGTGTGGATAACTTTCGCACCATGAAACTAAGGGGACTTAACTTTACATATAATGAGTTTCAGTGCAGTTATGTATGCCTGGTAGCTTATACGTCGACGAAGGACTTCAATGGATAGTAGGTTGCGAAGTTAGGGTTTTATTTATACAACTTTGCCACCATGAAAAGACGGGAAATAATAAACTTTACCAAAAACTTCCAGATCAATTATTATTCTAAAAATAACAGACAAGGATTGGATCTACAACAAAACATTGCATTTTTAATGGATGTCGCTTTTGGAGCCCCCACCAAATGCCATAAAACTAAGAACCCAATCGTGATTTTCAATATAATGCAAATACTCGGTTAAGTCATATTACAGTAATTATAATTTAAGTTCCGCTGTATGCATTATTTGCATGATGCAACAACGATGCACAAAATGAATTACCCGTTCGCAGCGCCCTCTGCAGAAAGTATGATGTAATGCGCAAACGTGTTGAGTTTAATTTACCAGATTCATTCACATACATTTACTCTCAAGCCAGTGATGCGCCATCCGAATTAAAAGATGAATAGATAGACTCAATGAAAACTTATTTCGCTAACACATCACTTAACTAATCGAATACAAGTTAAACATGGTTTCGTGGTAGATGGTAAGTGGACACCGCCAGCCATGAATACAAAGTGATTAGGAAGATTTTGGCTCGATTCAAAAGAAAAAATACTAAGTTTCTTCCCATTATAACTAATGTGGAAATCGATATAATGATTCAATGGTCGATTAATATAAATGACATTCATAAGTTTTCTGTTTGGACCTAAATAAAAAAAATATACACCTATATTTATGGTTTATTTATAGTTATCAATGGCCCAGAAGCGCATTTGGTAGTAGGCCTTGTATGTCAAAGGTCGTGGGTACGATCCCCACCCTGGACAAGCATACGTGTGATGAACACTTGTGTTTATTCTGTGTCTGCACATATTGTATTGTATTGGTATGTGTCTACAGCATGGTCAACTGATTATTTAGTCGTGCGTACAAGTATATCCTGGTCCATTTATTAAAATTAAACCGCTGCTCGCCCAAACCATTAACTCGAATCCAAGTTTAAGTTGATTTTTTAATTTACTAGAATCGAAAACGATTTTGAAATTGAATTCGAATATAAAAGATGACTCAAGGCACATCACTAACCAACAAACTGGCCGACGACCGAGAAAATAAACATGCAACGAACGTTTTATTTAAGTTACGAAAACGCAGTACATTTTCAGGACAGGTACAAACAGCCACACAGCGCTTTACTAAAAATCCTTACTTTCTTCTACTGACATAGAACCAAATGTGTTTGACATAAAGATGAGAATCGATTGAAAATATTTGACAGCCTTTTATACATTGATGTGTGATTGTCCGGAGTAATTTTGTGGATGTCTGTAAAACTGAATAATTAGCTTTTAATCACAATCAAATTCCTTGTTAATTAAATTTCACTATTCAAAATGTACTCTTAAAGGAAATTTTTGACTAAGAATTAATCATCTCTCATGTTGTTAGATAGGAATATGCCTGAAACGAATTTCGTCCTTAATGGAACGTCAAAACAATGAGTCGCCGAATAGTAATATATTTAGTTTTCATACATTGTGGATGCTCTAATTTCCTTGTGCCTAGAGAACAATAGAATTGTACCTACAAGACAAACCTAAAGGTAAAGGCTTTCAGATAATTTTAAGGCAAATCATGAAAACTATAAGTAAATGTAATAAAGCAAGTAAATAAATGACTTGAACTTACTCCACCGCAAAGCCCGCCACTGTCGGAGTTAGTACATATTTGACGACAGTCAAGTCTTTATATCGTTTCGACACTAAATCAAAATTTAACTTCTTCCTGAAATCACATTGTCCTTCTGCAGTTAGATCATTTTATTTTAGTATGGAAAGGTCACTAACAAATTATAGTTTGGAGTCCACTAATTACCAGCTATATCATCATCATTATATGTCACTAAAGAGATGGTATTACATCTGCCTTAGATTTGATTAGCTTAGCGTTTGCGGTCAGATGCAAATCGGACGAGACATCTACGCTACTACTCATTAATTTGTATGTGTGTTACAAATGGTTTGCTAATATCTCATTTGGATATTATATGACTTAGGTATTTAGTTAGTAAAATGGGCTTTGATTGGGAACTTACTGCCGCACATAAAGACGTCCACTAACTTTAATTGGCACTTTAAAGAAAATTAAAGTTAAATGACATCGCTGAGTGCGCTAGTAAGCCCTATCTAAACAGTTATTAATAGTGAAGTTAGGTATATTGTTTCAGATTTTCATGCAATAGGTTTGCAATACATGAAAAGTCAACATGGAATTTGTTTAATCTAAATACAATATACTCTCACATTAAATTTAATAGTCCCTAGTAGAAACTACTGGAGCTACCAGGGAGACATGGAAATGTACTGCACATTATTACGTCACACAACGGTAGGCGGTATATCTCCCAACAATTACTGCGACCGCAGAGGCGTAGACCGCAGCCGCAGTCCCACGGGACATCTGCTGTCACTTCGGTACGCTCTCAGCGTTTATTATTTCCTGGTACCTCATGATATCGTCACTGGGTGTTAGAATACCAAATATGTTTACCATCTTATTTATGTACGTGAAAGCATTAAATCATACATCATGTAATACATAAGACGTATTTTACTGATACATAGGAATTAGAACCAATATACATACTTAAACCAGAGTGTAATAATGTATTGGCATTTAGATTGGCTTGCAAACCACTTAGTACTGGATTCCCAAGACTTTGTAAGTCTTCAAACTATTTTACACTTATAAAGTTTTGCTGCTGGGCGAGTACACTTCAGATAGTATCTGAAGAAATTACACGAACTAATTTCAACATTGCTGTGTTGAACGAAGAGTTAAGCTTAACCACTTTCCCGTTGTTATTAACAACATCTAGTTAATAAAATGTATTTTTCAGGCAAAATGTCTTTTAAGGCTAAAATATTATGGCACCTTTGGACAAATAACATCATCGGGTATACCGATCCGTTCTCGAAATAGAAAGGGGTCTCACCCAATTCCATTTAAGTTTGCATTTACATATTATTTTGATAGGCGCTCCTAATTCACCGCTTAACGCCATACCTTCGAATACTCATCATTTGTTAGATACGCACTATTGACATTAGTCGCTCGCTAACAGAAGTGTGCGGCAATTACGCGCGATGTAAATGAGATGTAAACACCGTTCGGCGTTAATTGAAGCACCCCGAGATGTTTGCTCGGGGCCGAGGGTTATTGCGTCCCGGAGACCACTGGTAGCACCCAGGCCCTTTTTTGCCCACGCGCACCCAAGCAGACTATTGAACTAGGTATAACATGTACCTATGTACCTACGAGTAGTAGGTATATGATACAAGTTTTGAACATTAAACGTATTTTTTTTAATGGAATCACCTTTTAAATTATTAAGATCAACATCGTTATTTTAGTTAATTAATGTTTATAATATATCAAAGGAATATAATGAATTTCCCACATCTTTCTCTCTTTATGCTTAGCAAGGCAACACTGCAAAATTTAAAAAATAATTGAGCCGTATTTAGAAATTTTGTCATTTGATAGTCGGATGATACTAATTCCTGCAATTTCTAATCCACATCTTCACACGCCAGAAAATTACTTAACTCTATTAGAATTTCATTAAGTAAATCGCAAATAGTTTCGCAACAAAATACAAGGGAAGCATAAACCACGGCAGGTGAACACATTATTGAGGTTAGCGGTCCCCTAACTGATGAAGGCCTGAGGATCCGTGACAACATAATGCTCGGTCAGGGCAGACTGATCGCTTAATGCGGTCATTTCACAATCACCACTTCTGCTGTGTTCATTGTTGGTGCTTGGAGAAAAACGATGTTGGAAATTCGTGCTACACAGGTAGACTAAGGTAGGACTCAAATACTAAATAAAGGGGACAAAAATTTTGCTGATCATTTATTTAGGCCTTTATGGCGTCGTGAGTAAAATGTAATCGTTTGTGTCAGCAGTTGCTATGAAGCCACGAAATTGAACTAGCTTTTTAATTTAAATAATTCTTAAAGTTGCTTTAAGAACACCTTTTCGATTTTACGGCTAAGTTTGACGGACTTAATTATTAATCCTAACCATGTAAAAAAGGGATGAACTGTCAAACCACATCGGACAAGATAATATAGTACCAGGAGTTAATAAATGGTGAGAGAATCACAACAGGTGATTTACAGCGGTTCGTGGTCTGCGGTGGCGTTGGTTGACAAAGAGCGACAGAGTAGGGAAATCTATCAGATTTTCCTGAATGGAGGTGAATGAAACAAAAGACCATTGGTTGTTTTAAAGCATCAAACGACGATAAATCTTTCCGATCATCAACAAAGATGTGAACGCAAATCTATCAGTGAGACCTCAGTTTAAGTAAATTCTATTGAACTGAATTCTAAACTAGAGAGTTCTTTTTAAATAGTTGGCTTCGCACTTGATCCTTTTTTTTATGTGCTAGACGGCAGACAAGCAGAGGGACCACCTGATGGTAAGCGATTGCCGCGCCCACAGAGACGCCCAATACCAGTGGAGTCACGAGTACGCTGCCAATCTTTTAACGCCCTTTTCCCCTATTGGGCATCCGGCAGGCGCTGCTTCACGCCGGTCTTCTGTGAGCCTCGTTGAGCCGGCCCATTCATGCGGAAGCGTGGCTCTCCCACGGTTATAAAATTAAGCAACTTTTTGGCTGCACTCAATCACAAAAAATCTACGAACACACGTGACATTCGTGTAGTCTTTCGTTCGTAGTTATGTATCACATTATACATTATGTATCGTACATACTACATTATTTTAACATTACCGTTATGATGAGCCTTTGTTTTTGTATTATATTGGTAATACTAGTACCTAACTAAGCACTCGAGTGCTTAGATATCATCTTCCAATGGAGGTTTTCTTACTCAAATTGAACTTAGCTGTTATTTTCCTCGTTCCCTCGATTTTCGCTTAACTTACCTGGAACAAAAACATTGTGAGGTTAGAAAAAATTATAAATAAACAGAAAAATTGTCGCTATAATAAAGCTTTGAAGAAAACTTTGATAAGGCTTTACAAAAATATAGCTTACCTATTAAAATAACATATTGGTTACAATTCGTAAAATATAACATTTATAAAGAGACTTAGGGCCTCGTTCACCACCTCCGAGTAAAGTGTAAGTAATTTACTTGTCAATTATAGTAGGTTCGGACAAAATTGGCCCCTGGTATTTGTATTGAAAAAAATATTTATATTAAACTAGGCCGCGGACCAGGGGCCAATTTTCTCCGAACCCACTATAATTTAAATTACTTGACACTTACTCGGAGGTGGTGAACAAGGCCCTTAATCTATAGACATCGACAAATCGAAAAGGCGAAACACTAGCGCGATACATTCGACGCCCATCGCCACCTATTGTTAGACATTGGAACTACTTTCCCGAAACAAAAAGTGAAGGCACTAGTTTCAAACATAATTGATAGGTAACTCTATCACTAGCGGTTGAAACAAAATTTATTATTTCCATCCAATATTTTAAGTTCTATTTATGTCCCAAGCCCTTCACAAACCCGAAATCGTTAGTAATAAAACGGAAAAAAATCCTTTCCACCCTTCTCAGGTTCAGAGTTAACGAATTAAAATTCATTTCGGAACAAAAATGACTGCTAAAATTTTATGTTGAAATATTTAAAGTATCTTTAACGCGTTGAATTAATTAAAACTTCTAGACAACTTGTTAAGATTCTAAAGAGGTCTGCTTTGGAGAACCGGAAAAGTGTATGTTGCCGTCATTAGGCGAGTTCCGTAGGTTATAAAAAAGAAGACATTGTTGTTGTAGCTAAAATTTTTTTTCATACTTCTTTTTAAAGGGGAAATCCCCAGCAGATTTCTCCTCTTTTAGGTCACACTGGTTATATACCACCAGCCCGAGATGTTTTGGGCTGACTTCCTAAGGGTGGTTTCAGATTACCATATGTTTCGCGCGTATACGGTCGTTTCAGTACACATAGGAGCTTACACGCGCGTTAAAACACGCTTCAAAACCAGATGCGCGTATACGATTACATTTCAGTATACACACACATCGTGTTTCTCCGTCATACGTTCCATGTCCTGTGTCTCTTTCCAACCACGCCGAGATCACTGTAGGTGCCCATGTATGTTTTTGTTTGGTTGAGCTACATAGTTCACCCACCCATAGAATACTATTAGGTGGATACATATTCAACTGTCGCGTTACCAATAATTTAGCTCGCATAATTTCACAAATTTTGAATGAAATATTGCTTAGCTTGTTTAGATTGTGAAAATGTCAGTGCGTACAAAATATACTAATGCGAGGATAAGCTAACATAGCTATCGTTGTGCAACACACACTACCGTCTGTTTAAATACAAATAAAACGGAAACGAACATTTCCGTGCTAACATTTTCAATAAGGAACCCTATAAGGGTGCTCGCAAAGTTGCTTTCTAATCTACTTAAAACCATTTACCGCTATATGACATTGTTTCGCGAAAAACTTTTACACGCCCAAAGCGGTTTTGTGTGTCGGCTTAAACAATGGACGTTTAATGAAAACGGATGCTTTGTGCGTCTGTACGTAGCTTTCAGTTGTTCCCGCTGAAATATGTTGCCATTGTATGCGAACGGTTTAATTCAAATTTATACGTTCCAAAAGTTTTTGATGTCCTGACCACATATGCGTTTATGTGCTGTGTTTTGTTCTGTGTAATCTGCATGTGTTCGGCGAAAATTTTATTACAAATAGCTTTATTAACACAGTACCTATGATACAATTCCTAGATGTAAGAGGTCGGAATAAGTTTTGCAAATAAATCTTCAGACGTGTTAAGTGAATACTCGTAATATAAATGATCAAACTTGTTAGAAACCATCCCTAAAAATGTGGTATAAACTCCATAACGAAATTGTATTTATAATGAGAAAGGAATTCGTAACACACTCGTACATTCTTGACTAAACAAACTCCAAATCTTAAAAGCAACTCTATTTAACCGAATCAACCCACCACAAAGCGCAAATTAAACTTAAAATAACGTAAGCAAACAAACGCCTTCTCAAATTACTCGTTAATTCAGCGAGACTGTTGAACGCGCGATTTGAATAATTCCGCGGTACCAGGCGAGCATACGACCCTGGAGGTGATTGGGCTAATATCCAGAACGCCTACCCGCCAAATTAAATTAACATGCGGGGCGTACAGTGAGACACGCAGGGTGTCCTCGGTGCGGTGCATAATTCAAGACGTTTGTCGAGTTAAGGCTGTGCGCTCATTGGGAGACTGTATTTTAACAAATTATAGATGTTCACACCTGATTCAGTGATATTACTAGTAAGTAGTGAAAACTTATGATGACCTAGTGATATAGCTCGGCGGAATCCTGATCGCTTAGAGTCGACGATTAAGTGGCAGGTATGACAATGATGACTCAATATCAGGGACAGAGCGTAATTAGCAAGAGACCTATTATACTCAGCAGTCCAAACATAGCGCCCTGAACTATGTACGCAAGCCGCACGGCTGATTTATCCACTCCAGCAATACTCGTAGAACTCGCCATTAAAAGACATTACAGTCTAACGTTGTCCATCGAATCTTTGCAGTCGTGGCTCTGCCTCCACGACCGACCTAAACAGTGAGAAAGAGTCTTGCTGCTCGGCCACTCCATCGGAAACCCAAGCCGCAGCAGCGACTGCAAAGATTCAAGTAATTAACTTTAGTCGCTGTCGAGAATGTGCGCTCGCCCTAGCCTCCATTTGGTTCTGGCTTCCTGGTACTTCGCAGCGCTCGCAAAGGGCGGGGAGCAATGTTTACTAAACCAGCCTTATCAATTACTCCCTAATCTATGTTAAGCTCAGGAGATATGTATATGAGATTAGATAGTGGTGTAGAAGCGTTTTGCTTGTCATTTGCTTAATCTTGTTGCGACAAGGCAATTTCACCGACTTCGATTAATTTCTGTGTGTACAGAGGGAGTCACGAACGGTCTAAGAGGAACTCGAGCTTACTACGAGTATCGGTTGAGCAATTTAGAAATAAATGCTTATTTACCATCAGATAACCTCAATAATATCACCAAAATAGGAGATCGATGGGTCCATGATATCACCAAAATGAGAGGTCCTACTTGGATCTGAGCAGCTCAAGACTTTGGCGAAACAGAAAGGAGGCCTATATTCAGCAGTGGGTACTTCCGGGCTGATGATGATGATCCTCAATAAATAATACCTACTCCCATCTTAAAAACAACGAGAAACAGGAAAACTTAAAAACACATAAATCTGTTTCACTAGTTCTATCACAAAATAGAAAATTATAATGATTTTTATAAAGGCAAGCCTTTACCAAGACAGATATATGACCCAAGTATCTTCAAAAAATTAAAAGAAAATTATCATATTCTCCACGCGAACTGCCAACAAAATTTACATTTAATTTCAATGTTATTTCGCCCTCACCTGAAACATACGTAGCAATATTTCACTAGAGCAATAACCGCGGCTATGCTTGCTAAAATAAAACGCCTGCTAACCAGTAACCGGGAATCGGATCTTATTTATTTTACATCGGAAAGAAAACATCAGAAGGGACGTTAAGATCGGGATCACACAGAACCCCGGAATTCCACAACTAGTAGCTACTTCAGTAAAACACATCTATTATATTTAATACTAGCGGCCGCCCGCGACTTCGTCCGCGTGGAAAAGTAGCTTTTCACCCCCCTTTTAACCCCTTACAACCCCCTTTTCGCAATAAAAAGTAGTCTATGTTCTTTCTCAGGGTCTAGATCATCTGTATACCAAATTTCATTTAAATCCGTTCAGTAGTTTTGGCGTGAAAAAGTAACAGACAGACAGAGTTACTTTCGCATAATATTAGTTAGGTAGTTAGGTTGTAGGATCTGGGTGTCTGTGGTAGGTATCTTCGTTGTTCCTGGCTCTAGTAAACCTTAGTTTGGGACTAGGACAACGTTATGTTGAGTTACTTTTATTTATTTGTAGTTATGTATATGAAGTACTTCACTACATTTCAAAATTTAATTTGCAAATTAGATGCCTTTTTTGGCCAATAAATGGCGTTATGGTGGCTATAGGCGTTGTGGTTTTCTGAAGTTATTAGTGGTAAAGGAATAAGTGGTATAATAGTGCGGCAAAATATCTTTCAAGAATAGTTTTTAAAATTCTGACAAATTTAATTCTTGAATTGGCACAAAATATCTTACTAAACAATGTCTGGAAGAGATAACTGACAACGATAAAATCAACTCGGTGTACACAGCTCGTTTACACAAAATAATTTCACACAGAAGGTAGACTCAGCCTAATTTTGAATTTAGAAGAGTTCGTTGACATTATGCTAGGGTTGTTGCCCGGCATGAGTACATAAGCGCGCGGCCTCTACCACAGACCTCGACCAGTTCGACAATCTTAAAGGCTAGGATTAATGTGGTCGAAAAGGCGTATTTCCCCGTTAGTGCGCATGCGTGACACGTTTTAGCTCTTAGTGGGCAGCCTACTTTCTGTGTGCAATTATTTTGTGTCGTTTACTCGTAATACTTAGGTATTCAGTTTTTTTTAATAAACTATAATGTAGGATACAATATAGAGTTTTCTATCTATCATTGAAAACGTTTTCGCTCATAAATATGAAGACCTAAAGCTTCAACCAAATTATTCCAAATAAACAACCCTTTTAAATAATAAAAGACGTCCGAATGAACAAGATAATATCGTTGGACCGACTGAATTACTCGAGATAAGGACATAAAAGGCTAAAAATACAATATCTATCAAAAGAACTTCGCTGAATATAGTAAACGCTAGGCTAAATAACTCTGCATGATCAAAGTCTGCTAGGAAACCTTTGAAACTAAGTGTTTCCAATCTTTGAAAAAAAAGAGCCCTATGCTCATCATAGGGCTCTTTTTTCAGTTACAGAAAATTTATGTTTTTTTTTTGGCTGATGGTTATTCATTCCCGTTGCCCTCATTAGTAAAGTCACTTTAGCATGGTGTTAGATTATCAAAATAAAAATGAGCTCTTCCTTACAGACAAACGAATATTAACCAGTAATGTATGGAACACCTGATTTTTATTTTTCTTTTTTTGTCACCATCATTTATCAAACGATGTCCTCATGATGTTTTCCCTCACAACCGAGCTTATAAAAATATGTAATATTTGAAAAAAATACGTATGCCCTGTTGGTCTACTGGTTTAAGTACCGGGCCGTGATCTCGGGGTCCCGGGTTCGATTCCCGGGTCGAGCAAAAGTATGTTTCGGATTTTTCGAACATAGCTCGTGATGGTACTACGAC
The DNA here is from genome assembly GCA_014851415.1 of Cnaphalocrocis medinalis. NCBI lineage: Eukaryota > Metazoa > Arthropoda > Insecta > Lepidoptera > Crambidae > Cnaphalocrocis > Cnaphalocrocis medinalis. The sequence continues at coordinate 5,582,101 of CM026292.1, forward strand.
CACCCTTTCTTATCCACTCATTTATAAGCAACCATTGCTCAACTTTTTAACTTTGTAGCATCAAGAATCTGAAACTTTGAGAATCCCAGAATCTATACATTTGTTCAAGCACACGTCTAACATGGAATCCAATAAAAATGATAATCTTGTAGGTACTCATCTCGTATCGGATAACTCGGTACATTTTCTATTCATTACGTTCTATTTTAGACGGATTCGTTCACTATTTCAGTCACGAATTAATTTATTTGAACGTGCTGAGCAACATATGAGGTTATTAAAATCTGTCGGATTTCCACATTTGATATCAAACCAAAAGATACGAATCTGTCTCCTAATACTATGTTATATGTCATATTTATAATTGATAAATATACAGGGTGATTACCTCCTGGTTAAGGTCGCTTAAGGATGTACCAGCCACAAAATAAAACCAAGAAATCTCTTTAAATTTACAGGTTTATTGTATACCTAATTTTGTGTATACAGACTTTGGCCTATGACCAATCAGAAAACCCATTTTGCTTGTGCGATGTAAGTTAGCATTGAGACATCTGTTGGCAGTTTAAGGAACTATTTCGACATTAGATCTATAGATCATTGCCATCACTTGCAAGTGTTTTACACAGGATGTATCAAACCTTTGCCCCTGGAGGGATCATCATCACCATAATCAGCCTGGTAGTACCTACTGCTGAGGTAGCCGGTCCTGAGCTGCTCGGATCAAAGTAGGACCTCCTATTTTGGTAATATCATCGACCCACCGTGAGGCTGGAATCCTCAAGTTAACAATTGTTTAGGGCGTACTGGCTTATCACTGGCATATCATCGCTCATAGTGATAAAACGCTTAGCCTAATAAAGCTAAAGTGTTAGAATAAAAAATCTTCAAAATATTTTTTCTCGCACAACAAAAGCTTTTGACATTGAGATTAATATCGTCCCGTCTAAAAACGCTATCGCCGTCTAGACTAACTAATACTTAGCAAGTCTTATTAATTATTTTGTCTCTGAAGGCGCCGTTTAAATTGATTAATAACGGTTAAATGAAATGAACTAAAATTTAATGCTTGAATGCTTGCAATCTCTCGTTTCCATTAGTCACAGGCAGTGTTATAATTTGGAATTATAGAAAATGGTAAATCTATAAATGTCCTCCTAACCAAAGTTTTCAACTATGGCGGGCAATCTCTACAAATTAGCCATGATGCAGGACATTTATATTGCACAAGTGTGTGCGTAGGACAAGTGCACTCTTTATTACCTTACCGTCATATTTCGATACCACTGTGATACGACCGAAGAGGAATCAGGCGCAATACCAACAACAGCTTATTGTTCTTTTCGAGGCACGAGAGTATAAGACCATCATCTTCCAGACTTCGATCTGATACTGAGACTGAAAGACTGAGGTAGATATTTTGGTCTAATCGGACCCGGGGTTATCAAATTGTATATTAAGGTGTAATATAACTTGGATTGGACAACCGCGCAATAAATTAAAACAATATACATTCATACAACATCTCATACATTGACCTGACGACGTATTAAATAGATTTAGGTAGTTCTTGTGTTACAGATATCAAACAACAGAGGAATTATTAATACATAATATTGCACCCAGACACTGAATTAACAGAATTGTTAATCATACCAATAACGGTCAAAAGTGGAGATAGGACCTAAGATCGTATGTATGAGGCAGTAGACAAGTCTACGGCAAATTAACGCGACGTATTCTCATCTTATCCTATGATAAGGTCTTCCCGGCAAAAAACTACTTACCACAATATGACAAACTCAACTAAGGCATGAGTAACGATCGGTGTGGGAGTGCACCCGATAAATCTAAGTTACAGCGACCCTCCCGCCTCGGTGAGCCTCCGAGGGCGAGTGACGATAACGGTGAAGGTACAATAGAAGGATCCCTGGAACAGTAACTATTTAGGCTTATTGTTGTAAATGCTGATTTATCTACTGGCTTTTCTGAACTCCTGGTAATCGCGCTTTGCAAAATTTTGTCACGATGATCAGAATTCGGGCTTACAAAACAACTGCTTCAATGAAGACGTCATAATATCCCAAATAATAGTCTAAGAAAAAAACCTCACAAAACATGTTAAGGTTTTACGTCTATCCAGCATAAATCTAATTACAACAATACCTATGTCAAACTCGACGAAATGTTATAGCTTATTGTTGTAAATACTGATTTAGCTACCAACTTTTCTGAACTCCTGGTAAATCGCCCTTTGCAAATTTTTGCCACGAGAGCAGAACCCGGGACCTTAGTTACCTTATGTACGCTTAAAAATCACTGATTCAATGAAGAAAATCATAATACCCCAAATACTTACAAAACAAGTTTATGTTTTACATATACATATTTCGCATAAAACTACCTACCACAATATGTCAAACTCGACAAACAGTATGACTTATGAGCGGCGCGGGAGTGCACCCGATAAATCTAAGATACCGCTGCCCTTCCGCGTGAATAAGGGTTCAATAGAAGATTTGCTGAACCAGTAATTTGTTAGTAGTTTGATCAAGTTACAGTCCAGTAAAATGATCTGATGAACTTAGGGTTAATGGCGACTATTTGGTGTGGAAATCTGCTAGATAGGGTCCTGTTATACTGAGGTCCACCTACGACATTAATGGTTGTTTAGTGACATTTTGACCACTTACTATAAAGAAAACCAATGACTTTGTATATGGACCTCAATTTTACAGTGCGCCATCTAGCGGATTTTTCACACGCGATAGCCCCCATTAGGTACATAAAACTGATGACAGCTTCCGGAGCTCCACGCGAACAGTTCTACGCACACCGCATAACATCATTACGTAATTCGCGCTCCTGCATTATTGATGCAGGTGAATAAATAACGCAGGAGCCCATTAGTGTTGTCTAACTATCGATAATTTCACCAGAGATAGATTAGTCGACGAGCAGAAGGATCTGATGGTAAGCGATTGCCGCCGCCCAACCGCCCATAGACGTCTGCAACAAACACTGGGTAGCAATTCTCGTGCACACGACATTGAAGTCGAATTAGAAATTTGTATGGACGAATGTATGAAATCCCTAAATTCGACTTCAATGTCGAGTGCACGAGCGTTGCCCCCTGAGGTGCAGAGTCACAAGTGCGCAGCCAAACTTAAACCCCCTTTCCCCCCAGCGGCCGGCGCTGCTTCACGCTGGTTTTCTGGGAGAAAGGTTTTGATACACAAAAGATACCACGGAGTCTCTTCGTGGAGACAATATCACACACATACATTGTAACAACAAAACACACATTGTATTGGTAGCAAACTAAGGTTTTCCCCTGTACTTTGGAGTTACAGTTACTGTGCACTCGTAGCTCGTTTTCGGTCCTGGGTTCGATTCCCAGATCAAGCAAAAAGTGTGTTTCAAATTTTTCGAATACTGCTCGGTTTTGTAATCATCAATCATAGTAGCGAAAACTTGATTTCTATGATGGAGGCCTTTAACCTACAGTACAGTAGGACAGTATAGGCTGATACTTAACTTTTTTGCAAATGCCAAATAACTTACACGTTCTACTAATAAACTATCGACATCCAACTACAATTCGCTATTGGGTTACAACACTACTTCGCATCCTGTCCGTTTGTAAACCGATATGTACATTAGTTGCAGCGATATACCACGACTCTTATGCCGACGTATTAAGGTTCACATTCCGATATTTACTTACACCGTGTTAGTGGTTGTACATTAGGTGTGCAAATGTGGTTATAGGAGAGGGAATGCGTTATAAGCCGGTCAAATGGACCGCTTTACCTAAATGGTATTGCTGTTTGAATTTGTACTAATGTAAGTACCTACATGTGCCCAAGGGGAAAATAGATATAATACTCTTTATCATAGTCATCCAAATTCACCCTGACACTGGTGGAATCACAAATGTACAGCCAACCTTTTAACTCGCCCTTTCCCCGGTTTGGGGTCCTTCTTCGGTCGTGTCACACTGGTTTCCCATCGAATTAAGGTCAAGGAATAGAAGTTGCACCTCCGTTTACGCACACAATTGTGCACTATAAATATCCAGCGTCGATGGCTGATGGTTAAGATTGGCCGCCATAGCCGTATTATTGGTAAGGAGGACATTATTAATATTCCCAAAATACCTAAAGAGACGTTAGTACGCCATTCCATCTAAGACACTGATCATCCGTCTCCAACAACCGTTGAAATAAAATAGAATAGAAAAAAATATTATTGAAGTTAGGTCCATACAGAACACTTATGAATGTCAAAACATAATCTATCACTGATCGGAACGTCGATCGATTTCTACTGAGAAGACACCAGCAAGAAACTCAGTAGTTACTCTTTTCACTGACTGAACTGAACACCACAGCAGTTGAGCTCAGCAAACAAAGGCTGACTACTTACATTTCCTTGCACCACTTAATAAACTCGATAAAAGACGGTAATGAACGAAACAAGCGGACCAAGAAAAGATAAAAGTTGTTTGGAGCACTTGTCTCAGCTCTTTTATAACTTCAAACTCTCTGGACGGGGGAAATTAGATCTTATTACATCGTAATAAAATGATAACTTACATAACGTGTTGGTAAGTAGATTCATTAAAATGAAGAAGAGAAGTGTACATTTTTAATTAGGTATAATTTATGAAAGGAAATAGTTTTGAGCGAAAGTAGTCTAACCTTGAGCTACATAGGTGACAAATGAGTAGACGAATCACGTGATTGTCAAGCCATGGACACTCACAAGTGTCCTTCCTACCTTTTCCCCTTCCCCCAAATTAGGCCCTCTTACTTACTCGATCTCGATTCGAGATACACAGCACATACATATCAGTGCTTGTGCTGTCTGGTGTTTCTCCGAGTAAGTAAGAGGACGCTTACGCTTCGGCATTAATAATACTACGATCTCATAGAAAATTAAATAAATAAAATAATATTTATTGCCAGAAAATGGTACAAATGGTCTTGTTATACAACGACTTCTGCACTAAGCAAAACTGCTTGTGTCGCAGAAATCCGGTGACAATTAACTTTTGCTTACATTTCTACCGGGTCAGACCTAAATATTTACTAAATACTTATATAATTTTTTTTTTAAAGAAATATAAAGTTAGTTAATTTGAAAACAAAATAAAATACAAAATAAAATAAAAGGTAAGGTATTACAGAAATGTTCCAGGTGTGTGTTATTTGGAGCAGAGAGGGTGGGTCTGTTAGGGGAAGCTATGCCTGATTTTGTGTCTGTTGTGTGTATTGCCGTGTGTATTGTATGTATCTATGAGTGTATGTGTGTGTAATTGAGCGGCGTGTCCATTGTATGTTTTTTTTTTTTTTTGTATATTGTATGCGTCTTTGTGTCTTTGCGTGACTATGTGTGTGTAATTGTGTTTTTCTCAGGATTCAGGGCGAATTGTGTGATGTGAAAAGGGTTTACCTACAACCTTTGGAAATCAAATAAATTTTCTGTCTGGTCGTAGTCTTGCTTGAGTAACCAGGATTCAACAGTTCTTTTCGCTTCCGTAATTGAGGCATTACTGAGGTCAACTTTGCGGCAGATCGCATTGTAAATGCGCGGCAAAAGGAAATATGGGTGTCTTTTTGCAAAAGTTGAATGGGTTGGAGGGACTTTTACCTTATGCACTCGCATTTTTCTTCAAATCAAATCAAATCAAATCAAATCAAAATGTCTTTATTCAATTTAAGTCCTTTACAGAACATTTATGAATGTCAAATTTTATAATCTACTGCTGATTCGGAAGGTCAATTTCTACCGAGAAGAATCAGTAAGAAACTCAGTAGAACTTAATCTTTTCAAATTTGTTATCATAAAATTTTTAAAGAATTAAATAAAATATAATTTCATAATACATAACACTGTGTAGGTGAACAGTTTATCATTTCCACAAATTCTTGTCATTTAGGTATTCTTCAATTGTATAATAGGCATTTGCCATCAAATAAGATTTAACTTTAGATTTAAATTTATGTGTGGGTAAATCAACAAGGGTTTGTGGTAATTTGTTAAAAATTTTAATGCTCATTCCGACAAATGAATTACCAATTTTATGAAGTCTGAGATTTGGAACAGCAAGTTTGTGTTTATTTCTGGTGTTTAGGCTATGCTTATCAGATTTCTTCGGTAATAAATTGAGATTTTTATAAACATACATTATACAGTCAAAAATATACTGTGATGCTAATGTTAAGATGTTGATTTCTTTGAACAAATCTCTAAGCGAGTCTCGTGGTCTAAGTCCGTATATGGCTCTGACGGCTCGCTTCTGTAGCATAAATATGGCTTGAATGTCAGCCGCAGTTCCCCACAAGAGTAGACCATAAGACATGACGCTATGGAAATAACTAAAATATACAAGTCTTGCTGCTTCAATATCGGTCAGTTGTCTTATTTTTCTGACTGCATATGCAGCTGAACTGAGTCTTCCAGCCAGAGCTGCAATATGAGGGCCCCATTGTAATTTTGAATCTAACCTAATGCCCAGAAATACGGTAGAATTAATAACTTCAACATCTTCATTATTCATATTGATCCTAGTGCTGACCTGTCTTACGTTGGGCAATGTAAATTTAACACATTTAGTTTTTTTAGCGTTTAGAAGCAAATTGTTTACAGTGAACCAATTTAGCACTTGGGTGATAGTTTTAAAAATTAAAGAAGTATCATCTGCAAATAATACTATGTCACACAAGTCTTTAGTAAGGTAAGGAAGGTCATTTACATATATAATAAACAGTAAGGGCCCTAATATCGAGCCCTGGGGCACTCCCATGTGTAAGAGGGCACCGGAAGAGTCAATTCCATTAACATTGACTTTTTGAATTCTATCACTTAGGTATGACCGTATTAAGCTCAAAGAGCTGTCTGTGAGACCGTAATGCTGTAGCTTCATTAATAATGTTTGGTGATTAACGCAATCAAATGCTTTAGAAAGGTCGCAAAATATACCTACAGCATCTTGCTTATTTGCCATGCATCAAAAATGTGCTTGATGAGTGCAACTCCTGCATCAGTAGTAGATCTGCCCTTAGTAAAATCCAAATTGTTTATTATGTAATAATTTATTGAGATTAAATGACCCAATAATTGATTGAATATAATTTTTTCAAATATTTTACTAAGGGCTGGTAGGATGGATATCGGTCTATAATTAGATGGGTCACTTCTATCACCTGATTTGAACAGTGGTAGAACCTTGCTATATTTCATCAAATTTGGAAATTGACCGATATCTACGCATTCATTAAATATTACAGCTAAATAAGGGGCAATAATGTTTATTATATTTCTTAATATTTCTACTGATATACCCCACAAATCTTCTGTTTTCTTTATATTTATATCTTTAAAAGTTTTAAGTATAGTTTCCGAGTTGATGTGGTGGAAACTAAAAGAAGTTAAACACTCATCTACACTCGATCGACTTCGACTTCTTCGACTCTCATAGTCAGGTGCCTCCAGAAAAGATTTATGGATGGCGATTACTGCTCTAGCAATGAAAAGCTGACGAACTCTCAGTACATTGCATTCTTTATAAAGAAGATTGGTACTGAACCGGAATGGTTTACCCAGCATCACTTTAAGCACCATCCTTTGAGCTCTTTCGAGTTCGATTAATGTTGTCTTCGGTGCACCACCCCAAACTTTGTGGCAGTAGAGCAACAGTGACTGACAGAGAGCTTTGTATACCATGATTAGAGTGTCTTTCAAGGCAGATAATCTCAACGCCTTCATGACATAGGCGGTCTTCCGTACTCGCGCTGATAAGGCTGCTATATGGTGCCTGTATGACAGGTTTTCGTCCACTATGATTCCGAGATATTTTATTTTGTCAGTACGTTCGATTTGAGGGCAATCACAAACTGTGCTTTGTTCTCCTTGGGCACTCTTATGCAGCTTCAAAACCTTCGATGTCAGAAGCTGCGTGGCTCTTGTTTTATGAAATGCCAAGTACTTTGTTTTTTCAACATTTAAGGTTAGTAAATTTATTTGCAACCAGTTCATAACCGAAGCCATACCACTCTGTGCCTTCTTGAAAGTTTCGTCCCATGTCTTGCCCCGAAACAGTAAAGCTGTGTCGTCAGCGTAGCATATTATCTCTGCCCCATTTGCCGAGAGATGTAGAAGATCACTCATGTAAACAATAATTGATGTAAAGATGCAGTCATCAAGTACTATTCCAGTTTATTTAGAATACTTGTTACACCGCATTTTCATTTTTAACTTCCAACTACCTATATTATGGCAACATTTTAACTTGCTATCATAATTTGTGATCCTAATGTTCAAATAGCTACAATGCGACTGTTTCACGTGAGTTGCTGTCAGTATTTGTTGCCCCTTGATTATACAAATGTTCGTTCACATTCTGTGTAATATAATATTGTCATACTGTCCGATTTTGTTTCACCCGTCAGGATTATTTTGAATGAATGGATTTGTGTAACCATGTTTGAATGAAATAAGATTTCCATCTAACTTTTAGATTTTATGATTGAGAAACAAATGGAAATATTACCCTTAGCAAAAAAGAAAACAAATAAAGACAAGCGGAAAAAAATAAACAGTAAAACCCCATTTAAATTGAATCAATCTATTGAACACCCAATCTCAATTTAATCTAAAAACCTCCCGTTTAGAAAGCGTTTAAACGGTCGGACCACCAAGGCATCATAGAACATTGGAGCTCGGCGGGGATTGTCTGAATAACTCCAGCGGAACTTTTTCATTAGCAAATTATTCCTACGCAATCGGTTAGAAGTAATTCAAAGAGTGCTTCAGTGATACCGGTTATAGGCGCTGAAAATTGATTGCGCTACGATAACAGTTTTTTTTTGAGGACATATCGCCATCATTATATGCGAGAGATTTGAGAAATATGGTTTAGAAGTCATACGTTCTTATCTACTAAGCCACCATAGGCCTCATTACCTTCCTCATCATTAGGCCAATCAATCATTATCGTTAAACGCCGAATCCATTCTATGCACCAATCATTCTTCCGTTAAACCATTTAATGAGCGTAAAAGCGCAAGGAACAACTTCCCATAAATCATCTAGCGATAATTGGCGAAATTGGCGAAATCCGCAACTTGCTGGCTAGCGAGTTGCTCGATGAGAGTTTAATGTACTATTGACGGGTATCGGGAAGTGAAATGGTGGGAGCGGTCGGATTTTAACTAATTACAAGTTTAACATTGCTGAGTAGAACCGTGGTTATTAAATACAGACATCAGACAACATCACATACAACCAGTTGTTAATCACGTAGAAGTACGATGTGAATTAGAACATATTCTTAAATACTTTTGTATGAAACCTATTGTTGCTTGATAATGTGAACATTAAAGAGTCAGATAAGTGAAGGAGTTTGGCGTCAGTGGCAAAAAAGTAGCCCATTTCAGAGTTCAATGAATTGCTTAATAGCCTATAGAAGAACATCTATATAACCACGTCTTCATCCCCCATTTCATAATATTTTTAATTTATGAAAAAAAACGTCCCATTTCCCTTTTAAACCTGAGAGCAACCACCAGGCGGTTATAAGTTATCATGGGACACAAAGTGAGCACTCTCGGCATTACTTCTGACCGATTGCGCGGGAGTAATTCGCTAATGAAAAAGTTGCCGAGCCGACTAAACATCTCTGTTGTTCTATGATCCCCTGGTAATGAGAAAGGTTTTGAAAAAGGAAATCCGTATCCCGTGTTCATTGGAGTTATAATTTGGATTTTGCGAAAAAAATGGTTTAATATTTTATTATTAATTTAGTCTTTTACCTATCTACGCAGCTACGCCAAGATTATAATATTATTCTATAATATTTTTAAAATGCCTTATGTAAAATCTAATTATAGTGCCTAAATCATTGGTTTCGAAAATATAGTACAGTGCTACAAAAATGTTTTAGTGTACAATTATTTCCGTCTCATGATTCAAAACTGACCTTTAAGCTTGAAGGCTACAAAGTATACGTACCAGTTCCTAGTAACCATTCCTTAAGAGGATCTAAGGATCGTCTGTATTTTTCACGTAATTCTCTTGTAGTCGGATGAAGACGATTCCAGTTATGCGACTATCTATCGGTTGCCATGGCGACGCGCTTCCGCGAAACCTGTGATGCTTCGTTTGATAATGTGAGGGTAACTTGCCGATATTTCTTTCTTCTGTCGCATCTACACGTCATGTTACGTTTCACCACTGGAGCAGTCGCCCAAAACTGAGAATTCAAACTTATAAGAGTGTGATAAACACGGCAGATCCTATTATTGTATAAAATCACCTTCGGAACCAGCACAGGCATCAAATCCTTATCTACTTGTGTCTAAACTTGAACTCATGTCATTATCTTCAAATTAAGAACTCAATTCAGAAACCTCTACCGTGATATGGACAGAAATCTCTCCGTAATCTACGCCTATGTGATATAGCAGTTATACATTCATCTGTGGGTAGCAGACGGATCATCTGATTGTAAACTATTGCCGCCGCTCATAGGGTGTCTAACACCAGTGGAGTCACAAGTGCGTGACCAACATATTATTTAACTCCCTTTTCCCATATTGGGCGTCCGGTACCCGCCCTCACACCACGAAACACAGCACAGGTGCTGCTTCACGCCGGTCTTCTGTGATTCTGTGGTACCTACTGACGTGGTATCTCCCGGTCGAGCCGGCCCATTTATGCCTAGGCGTGAGTTTACGCCAATTGTAACGTTTTAAAATTGTTACTGCACAATAAACAAGTTATTATTTAGTTAGAGACTTGATTTGTTTTTTAAAATATGTTTTGTTTTATGGTGACAAAAGTATGTCACTCAAAGAAACACAACAACAATAAACATTGCCTTGTAGCATTAGTAGCACAAAAAATACAAAAATGCTATAAACGTAAACACAACATGAAAAAAAACAATTAGGTACAATTGTACGGGGATGTTACACATAAAAATCAGTAAGTATTATGAAATTATAATGATAAATAACAATAAACAAATAATAATTTTGGAAAGTCAAAACAATTACTAAAAATAATAAATATTATGATATGAATTACAATGAGACTTTTCCAATGAACAAGATAATAAAAATGTTAATTTAAACAAAAATATGAACCACTAAATTTTTTAAACAAGCCTGATTAATTGAAGAAAATTTTAAAGACATAAGTGAGTCACGCTTGGGCGGGAGTGAACGCGGCACGAGCGTGACGTCACGGGAGCCCCGCCGGCGCGGCGCCGCCCGCTTCCGCGCGCTGTTTGTCCCGGCACCGACGTGTGCTTAATGCTTAGATCCCTCATCGATTGCTTTGTGCTTCAGGTGCCGGTACTAAGCTATGCTAAGTAGTCCCGGAACTAAATGATTACGAACTGGTGTTACAACCTAATCGGGAGAGTTTTAAGAACACTAGCTGTTATCCCCGACTTGGTCCCCGTGGAATAATATCTTTGGGTAGCATTTTTAATTATTTAATAACGTGGAGAGTTACTTTCGCATTTAGAATAATACAAGTGGCCCGTCCTCACTTCGTTTCGGGACAGTAGTTCCACTGTCTACCAATAGATGGCGCTGGGAGTTGATTGTATCGCGCTAGTGTTTCGTGTTTTCGGTTAACCTATAGCCCTGGCGTGGGATACGAGATTAACCTCTTTATTAAAAGTATAGAAGATAGATTTTAGTCAAGTCAGGATTAGGATTTTCAAGCCTTTTTTTCTACCTAGTACGTTGGGGCCTACTGAGTCGTCATACAAATAATTCTCACAATCGCACAACATGTCAATAAAAAATATTAAATAATTAAAAATGCTATAGCTGGAGGCACGAAAGTATAGCGATGACCGTTATTTTGCGCACTTGTAAAAAAGAAGACTTTCTATCAAAATTGGTTTCTGCGCACTCAAGGTTATAACTACACTTTCTTGCCTCGGATTACAAAACCAAAGACTACTATTCCACGCGGACGAAGTCGCGGGAACAGCTAGTGATGAAATATTTTAACCGAAAAAATATCTTATTTAAATATCGTTTGGCACGTGTCTAAAGTCGTGCAAATCTCAGCTTGGTCGATGAGCCTGCGTTTAGGCCGAAATCTTTCATGTCTCTAGGAGGAATGGAAGCAATTTCGTTAAAATCCTTCCGCGTAATGTACGGTCGGCAAAGGAAATGGAAATTCCTTTTGAAAAATATTTCTACATCTTTCATATTCTAAGTGTATTCCGTGTAAGAAATCTTTCTTATGGTTGGTGAAATATTTGAACTCCGACATGGTATGTTTTTTTTTCCTGTGTGTTCTTTATGCTCAATATTGTAAATTGCGCAGATCGTAGCCGCGCCAGGTAATCGCCATGGTAATCTATATAAGAATGACCCATTTGTCAATTTGAAAAACATTAGTTGTTGCAAATATCCATGAGCGGCGGTGATGACTTACAGGTGAGCCGTCTGCTCGTTTGCCCGCTATGATGTAAAAAAAAATATGAAAAATGGTAGTGTTTCGCTGAATGATGGATTTTTTAATAAATTGACTTGTAATTGAAATTTCTCTGCTATCCTTACGAGGGATACAATTCTGAGAAATATTTAGTTTTTGCTTGGCACAACTCACTATATTTGCGCATATTTTCGGAAAATATAAGAATTTTCCTCCTTGAAATATCGTTTTAAATCTTTGAAATTCCTGCAGTACGATGAATAAGTGAAAACTTATTCAATAGCGAGAACCGTATTCCCAATGCCTACTAGTTTTATTTATTTTTTACATTTTAGTTACAAAATAGTTGATACCTATTACCTATAATAAACCTTGTGATGTCGCTAAAGCAAGTTAAGGTCTTAGGGTAATGTTAATTAGGTTCATTATTGTTTGTTGTACCAACCGAAAAAAAACCTGCGTCTCAAACACAGATTGCTGACTTGAATATTCAGCACGTTCTCTTTGTGTCTGCGTCCCTGGTAATTACAAATCCATTACTTGTCTTATCACTAAATTAATTAATGGCAAATAATTAATATTCTACGTTTGTCTGAAGGTCTAACAAAAGTCTTAATTCTTTAGGACTAGATGCTAAAGTTTACACGTACTCGTATGATGCGTCGAAGAGTTTTGTACTCCAAAAGAATTAAGACCAAGTCTTACATTAAGCCTGAAGACAATTCTTAATAATAATATGCGAATATAATTTAATTAAGGTTCAAACAAAGTTTTACCTTTGTCAAGCTGATAACACGAATTAGCTAATACCTATAGCTAATACCCAGATCATCAGACCCATATTTTGTTAATTACTTTCTGTTTAACGTGATAGGTAGGCAGATGAGCAGACGGATCACCTGATGGTAAACGATTGCCGCCGCCCAGTTGCAACACCAGTAGAGTCACATCACAAGTGCGTTACCAACCATTAACCCCCGTTCCCCCTAATTGAGCCACCGGTACACTCACTCACTCGAGGAAACATAGCGCAGTTACTTATTCCTATTTTGGGTAAGATTCTTTGATTTTCTTTTACCACCTCAACAAGGCTTCACAGTGAATTGATAAGAAAAGAAATCGAATCATCAATTTTTAGACTTCTGTAAGCCCGGTCAAATCTCTCCACGTTTCTCATCATCATCACAATTCGCAGCGTCTGATAAAATCCCTGTCAAATTAATTCTACAAAACAATTACTCAACTGTCCGAATTCAAGATGAAAGGGAGTTTCGGCAAAAATTACCAGGCGCACAGACCACCCTAGTTTGCTTGTTTCGTCTCCCCCGATATTCTAATTGAACCCATTTGTTAGGGGCCCGTTAATTATAATATTAACGGCCTCGTTTGTAGATTAGTTTAATTTAGTCCAAGTTAGGGGATTTTGGACTAAGATTTGGTTGCGTTGAATATTGGGAAAGGATTCCGACGTGAAGTACTTTTAAATTGTTCGCGAGCTCCTGGTAAAACGCTTGGTTGTTTATAAGACGATTCTATCAAGACTACGTTTAGGTAATTTTGTAACATAACGATTTAATTGAAGACTACGAAACTTAATTTGCTTTTTGAGGCATTTTCGAAATAAAAGTACATACTCGTACGCACTATCGAGCACACATACAAAAGTATTGTGCATGGACACGACTTAAGTAGTTCGTCGAGCTATGTAGCTATACCGTACCTTTTCTGGGTCACTAAATGCTTATTTACCTAGAATTAATTACTATCTGCCCTTATTACCACAACTAAGGATTCATTTCAGCATTGACGCAACTGGCTCAATAACATAAATTATTACCTAACTCTCCTTTGTAGGAGAAGTTAATCACAAGACGTTACGCGCCTCCCATATAAACTTACGTGAACTCGGTCGTCCGTGACGTCACACGTGTCTCGTCTCGATCGACTCGATACTTCCTCCGCCATCGTGCTGCCCTGGTACCGTGCGCATTCAACCGTGAAATTTGTATTGATTTTTAAGAAAATAACTATTAAAATATATGGGTGGAGCCTGCCTTATTGAGATTATCTTTGACTTTATTTTAAAAAAAATAGACATCACTTTTTTTAGTTAGCATCTAATGTATTTTAAAAGACAGATGAGGATGTGGTTTTATTTTACAAAGGACTGGTTAATATGAAACAGAGCTATACTCGTTGTCCTGCTCTTTAAAGGAGGCAGGACATGAGTTGCCCTATTGGTTGGAAGGACGATTATGGATGATTAATAGTTTTTAAAGGAAGGGGATAGTATAACTCGAGTGACGAGAAAACATTCTTAACATTGATCAAAATAAAATATCAGCGAGGCTATTGTTTTAGGAAAGTTTATACTTTCATCTTGTTAATTTTCTAATTCTTTTCTTGTGAACTGCGTCGAAATTTTCTAACCATCAAAATAATATTCATTTGCATAGACTTATTATACACATCACATACAAAACGTCATACATTAATAAAAAATCTTGTTTATTTCATATCTTAAACGGCAATAACAGAGGAAATCCTTTTCTTATCTCTTTTTATTGCGAGCGCATAAAACTAAAGAGAATAACAACTTCGCTACGTGTGAAGCGATATTAAACCATTTATCATAAAAGTTATACAGATAGGTAGTTACATTTACTTTGAACATAATGTATAGTCAACATTTGTACGAAACTGCAAATACTTGAATTTGCTGAAACTTAAAACGAATTCCAGTGGATCCAATAGTCAGTGGCTTAATATTGCAGGCTTTAAGAGCGCCTGTTTGGTCTAATGACACCGCAATTAGATTTTATTTTGCGAGTGCCATTGAAATCTCTTTGACTTTTATACTCCGGGCTGACTATTCCGAAATGACTCCAGGATAATTGTTCTGTAACGGACTTAAACTGAATAAAGATTTTTTGAATTTGGTACAGATTATCTAAAACTGGCAATTGGGATACTAAAGCCGACGCCCGATTTTGTCGCCATTGTTTTCGCTGTTACCAAAGATTGCACCACTTATTATTTGCGTTTAGAATAGTGTAACAAAAAAAAATTTATACGACACTATAGGTACAGCTGGCGGCACGAAAGTTTGGGGATGACCGTTATTTTGCGCACTTGTAAAAAATAAGACTTTCTATAAAAATTGGTTTCTGCGCACTCAAGGTCATAACTGCTGTTTCGTGCCGTAAACTATACCTCTAAACACAATCAAAGCGAAGTTATGAAGGTTGGGAAATTAATAATACTGTCAACTGTTTTTTATTGTTTTTAAACTAGCACGTATACCAGTGACTTGGCTCAGATTGAAATCTATATAAATGAAAATGAATTGCCGTTCATTAATCTGCTTAAAACTCGAGAACGGCGATTTTCCTAATTTTTCAAATATTTGTTGAAGCCCAGGGAAGCTTTGAAAGATAAGAAAAAATCGATATGGAGTTCGACGGGTCAGATAATAAGATATACATACATATAGTTATTGAACAAAACTTATTTATTACATTACTATAAACTTGCGCCACTATTCCATATAACATCAGCATAGCAATTTGGCCAACAAAAGACAAAACAGGGATAACCGTTGCCGTCACTTAAAAGTGACAGAATTAGGTGCCAGAACGCAACTAGCAACTCTCCAGTCTCTTTCCACCTCATATTTACAAATCCTAGTCGCGATCACACGAGATATAAGCAAACAGTTCCCGCTAGAGGGCGCCACTCACCGGCTTTTTGCTAAACAAACACCCTGTAAGTGGTCCCCAGCTTTACATACTAGTGTTGTTGCGATAGCGATATTTTGACATCAAAAATCAATTATACACATCGATAGTCCTATCGGAAATAACATCATTTTTATCACTACCGAGTATAGTGACGATTCACCTGATGCTAAGTCCCTCACCGCCGAGCTAATAGTAGAGATATGCACATAGATTTGAAAAATCTATAGGTGAATGCTCTCACTCGAACTACGACGCCCCCCCCCGTACGGTATCATTAGCAATAGTACTTTATTTTAGCCTGCTTGATCCCACTGCTGGGCATAATAGGCCTCTCTATTCGCTGCCATTATTACCCAGTTTTAGTAGTATTGATCCTAATCGTCACGCCATATTTTCTTAGGCCTACCTCATCTGCAGGCTTACCATCAGGTGATACGTCTCTTCGTCTGCCACATGTCCCATAAAAAAAATCTCCGGATGCATCCTGCAAACCTGTCTTGCCCAATCCCATTTTAATTTAGCGGTCTTTTCACCCACATCTGCTATCCCGGCCCATCCGCCATAGTATTCTGATAAAAAAAACGAGTGTACTATGTAATCGAGTTAGTATCGATAAATGATCGCTATCGAAACAAACAACACTGTTGCTAGCCTGAGGCTGATGTATCTGATGTATCAGGCCCCGAATATTCGCTGAAAGGAACATTTGCCTATCCTTTTGGTGGCCGATTCGATTTGACGTGGCTTCAAGTTCGCTTTCTGGTAAAGGCTATTGAATCACCTACAAAATAGCCTTCGGGATCAAGAGTTTAAGTTTGTAAAACGATGATGAAAATTATTTATACTCACAATTCGTATTTTTTCTTTAATAGAATCACAAAAGGTCGATGTTGTCAAAAATATTTGATTTAGACAGTCAATGGCTTTTAGGAACTCTTGCGCCCGATGTTAAAGATTAATTCATTAATTCTGTGATAGTTATTCCCATGGTGGAAAACATACTGCGCCAACCTCAGATCACCTGGGAATAGGGCAGGCAGATGATGATGAGTTATTCCCATGGTAACTAACACTAACTGTTAAGCTTTAAACCGAATTGGCGCGTAACCATTTTAAAATTTAGTTCTGTATTAAAAAATGTTGCAAGATCAAAGTGCTTAATCTTGACACGCGCAAGTGGACCTAATTGTACGAAGGATTGTCTTTCGGTGAAAGGTATTATGGTTATATGAAGGCTCGAGCTGATAGCAATACAATATTTCGTAGCCCGTAGATAAGTTTCCGTAGTGTAGCGGTTATCACGTGTGCTTCACACGCACAAGGCCCCCGGTTCGATCCCGGGCGGAAACAAAAGCCTATTTTTACGCATTAACAAAATATTATGAATTTAGTATATTATTTTATTACTTCAATAATAGCACTTGAGTCTTAGATATAAGGTCGGTTCAAAGAAGGGCAACTCGTCGTGACGCCGCGTGTACACAGTTTGTATACCTACTAAATATAAAAAAAATCGGCCAAGTGTGAGTCGGACTTGTACATGAAGGGTTCCGTAGCAGCAAGTAACGGTTAATTTTTATACTTAATTTCATTTTCGTTAAATTGTAGTTTGCGATTTATGACGTCTTAAAAATAATTATGTTATACTTACTACGTCTTTTTTGTGTATGAAAATCTTAATGCGGTTCACAAAATACACTTATTTACCAAGTTTCAACAATATTAATCTTATAATTTCAGAAAAAAATACTAAGAAATACGGACGGACAGACAGACAGGCAGACTAGAGAATATTATAAGGGTTCTGTTATTAGCGGAATCACGCGTGCGGCTATACCCGTGCGCGGGACTAAGTCCAAAAAAAAGGGTTCCGTTTTTTGTTATTTCGATAAAGAACCCTAAAAACTACAGTCGACACCGCCCAATTGAAATATCTCTGCACACAATCGATACAACAACAACTGAAAACAGAGGGTGACGCAAACTTCGCCCCTTCACATAGATGCCATATTCCCGTCCCATAAGTCCCAAAAACTTCAACACGAATAGTTGTAGTTCTGTAAGCCTCCGCGAGGGGGCGCCAACTCCGCGTAGGGGCGGAGGAGACTTCGTAGCTCTAGTTGATGTTACCAACTCGATATCTCAATGTGAAAAAAAAACTGCCCAATAGCCTTTTTCTCTAGGGGAAACCATCATGGCCTTGCCCTACTAAAAACCCCTGGGATGTCCATCTCAGCCATCGGGGTCGGATACCCTACAGCTGGGAGTGGACTGTACCGGACTGTTTTATCCAACTATTAGCGTAAGCTACCACTGCTTAATACTGCATGACCAGGTTTCTCTAGAGTAGATCTATAGGTATTTTTTTGTAAAAAAAAGTAAATTATGTAATCTTAAAATAATGTTGTACTCGTACACGTATTCGTCATGGAGCGATAGATAGGTTGCCCATAAAAAATAGGCCGCAATGACTTGTAATCATTTTATATTTATTTTGGTAATAGAAATTGCACCTATGTCTTTTTTTTATCAATTTTAAACCATTGTTATAAAAATGATACAAAGAAAATAAAAATATAATGGTCGCCAGCTTTTAGATTGCCGAAACACTAGGGTTGCCACGTGTAAAGTACAAAATGTAATACCCTGTTGAACCCCTTACGTACAGTTAAAAAAAAAATTAAGAATAATAAAACTACTGTAGTGTAGGAACTTGTCTTGAAAATAAGTGCTAGAGAAAGTCCTAAATGCTCAGAAAGTACCATGCTAGCAACACTGACTCCTGGGCGGGTAGGAAATCCTCTCCCCCCTTCTTCATGTACAATGAGTCCGGGTGATTTACTGCGACGTCTGTTGAAATAACTTTATTTTGGCATGCAGAGAGAACTTAGGTACTATGACACATAGTAAAATCAGACATACATACAGTGATTTATGCATTTGTCGGAAAGTTTTCTTGTCGAGAAAATCTTACTTCATTCCCTTAATTTTATTTTTATGTGATAGGCAGACGAGCAGATGGATCATCTGATGGTTAAATTATTGCCGCCGCATATAGACACCTGTCAAAGACAATCTGGAGAGAGACAAGTCACCTGCCAATCTTTAAGCCCTTTTCTTCAGATTGTGCCTCCGGTACCCAACCTCACTTGACGTAGCACAACACAGCCACGCGGGTCTTACAAAACATGGTCTGAAGTTGTTTCTTTATTAAAAATGGCCTTGCTCTTGGCTACATACGAGAACTGGACCCTGATTTGAGTTAAACTGTCACTTTGACAATTGCTTCTAACCGATTGTGATAGTTCACAGTAGTCAATTTAAAAAAAAGGTAACTATGGATAAAAAATCGAGCCTTAGCCTTGGGCACTCACGGTGCAATCGGATCCGAATCCTACGACCTCCCCCATTCCGCACACATAAGCCGATAAGCTACTGGCTCTAGCAATATACCTACGTTGTGATATCATCAAATAATATTATAATAATATTGCGAGTCTGTACGTATGATTAATGAGTTTATTACTGTTGATAACTAGAGCAATAAATTTGAACTAAGTGAAAGGAGGTAGGTACCTATTACTCAGGCGAGCGCCGAGCTGATACCAATTAAATATTTCGTTACAACGAAGCAAGTTTCCGTAGTGTAGCGGTTATCACGTGTGCTTCACACGCACAAGGCCCCCGGTTCGATCCCGGGCGGAAACAGCACCATCTCTTTTTTTTATTCTAGTAATGAGCATATTTTTTAGTTACAACTTAACTCACGCACATATAAATTTCGATAAACTGTTTAACGAACCTATTTAGATTTAAAATTAACCTTTCCGAGGCACGGGGGTAAAAATAATGCCAACTTCCAGATTTCACTTCCAGGCAGACACTGAGAATTTCTAACAAAAAAACTCAGGTACAAATTTCACTCATGTAGCCAAGTGACAACACAAGATGTCATTCCAACAGCGGCGAAGCATCTCCATCCATTTTAATTGCATAATAGCATCAAAGGCAAATGCTTGATCTAAATTGTAGGGATACGCGTATATCCGGATATATCCGACGATTCCGAGCTATCGGAGAGCCGTAATAATGACGACTAGGGATGTGAAAAATAACAGTTAAAGGATAGTATACAGGGTGGATCTGTATACATTTACATCCCTTTAACCACGTTTCTTACAACTTTTTTGAAAATTGTGCACAGTTTTTTTCACCAAACCCATACGTGTGGGATATCTATAGTTAGGTCTTAAATTTTTTTTTTCGATACTAAATAATTTCAGCTAAAGACACTTTCAAAGTGGTAAAATGTATATGCCAGTGTGTGTATCGTCAACTTATAAGAGAATGAAAGTACTCGTATATAATTATGATGTACACATTACTATAAAAACTACTACCGACTACGCACTTGGCCGTTTTTTACGGTGAGACTTGTGAAAATAATTACAGTTTGTGGAAACCCAGTGTACTTTAATCGGATCGATCGATTTTACATGTACAGTCACACCCCTAACGACAAAGCCGTCGATTCTATCACGATAATTCGTATTGGAACTCAATCCATTACCGCTGTTATAAGCCGAGAGGACTGCGTGGTACAGTTAAGAACGACAACGTAACTGCACAGTTGTGACTGTTTGGCTCTTAAGTCTTGAGCAATAAGATCGGAAAAGTTTTAAAAAGTTAATGCCTATTGCCTCTGTCGACGGTCCCAGTCCTAAAAAGGATAAAGGGGGAAATCTCAGATGTATGTAATTCTGATTTGTTGTATAATTTTCACTTAAAAGAATTTTATAACAAAGATCCGCAGTCTAGAAATGTTAGAATCGTTTACATACGGCCTGGATTACCTTTTTTATTCGTATGTAGTACTTTTATTGACAAAATAATATGATTATATTATTTTTCTTTCTGTTTGAATAAAGGAATTTAATGTCTAATCCAGTTTCTATACGGAGTATGCTTGTACTATGATCCAGAATACAATTAGAGGTACCTAACAAAATTGACATAACCCTCAACTACGAATAGTTTACACATCTCTCCACTTTCTGTTATCCTTATACATTGTTCGCTTAACTGCAAGGAAAAGGAACTTAAAACTGTACAGATTTCTCAAAAGCACTAAAACCATTTGCAACATTTACTTATGTAAGCTTAATTTCCTTTTGTCCCGCGGTAGGAGAAAAATTTCACAAACAAAAGACGAAACAGTTAAACCTTTGTATTCCGTCTCAACAGCGAACAAATAGTCCCGCTTGTACCGTCCACCGCAAAGTAAATCGACAAGCAAAACTGAAAACGACATTCAACAAGAAACAACTAACGGAATAAATAAAACAGTTGGACGGATAGTTCTGGAACGGACTAGATTCAATAAAACCAAAAGACATAATTCTCTGTGGGGCTATAAAAGTTTACTTTCGTTCCGGTCCGGCTGTAGTGGGCCGAAAGTTAGCGGAGGGAGTACCAGGCCTGCAGACTGGGAAAAGAGATAGCCAATAAAAATAATCTTGGAACTTTTTTAATTATTGCTTCTATCTAAACGTATCTACCCACTTATCAGTACGTGAGCAGTTTCGGGAAAGGATTTCTTCTGCAAATATTTTCTACGAGTACTTATATAAAACAAAGTGATCTTGAAGATAAATGTATTTAATTTTAATTCATGAGTCAATTATTTAAGTCAAAGCATTAATGTTTGTCTATTTTATAAAAAGTCACCCGTCCATCCATATTAATGCCGGAGCCATGGTTTTACCGACTAACTGCAAAATAAAATTAATCAAATGGTCCATATTTACAAGCCAATAATCCATTATACCAGGAATAAATAACACAGGAAGAGGTTCCAAATAAAAATAATCTTCAAACTTTTTTAATTACGGCTTTATCTGGCGCGTTCCATTCCCGACATTTCGAAATGATTTACTCCCATTGTTCATGGCTAGTTCGTATCTCGCGAAATGAAACGTCCTTTTTGTTACAGTCGTAACAGTTATGACGTCATATGGGCGGATTACGGTTTGCCGCGGGATGATTGCAGATAAAGCTGGAAGCTGTAGTGTAACACAGTCACGTTTTTGTGAGATGTATCTACACACGTGTTATGGCTAAGTGAGTGCAATTTAGCAAGATAGCTAATCAACTGCATTACATTAATCTTGTTTCAATGTTTCCTTCATAGCAGTGAAACGAATATAAGAAGTAAGATATGACAGAAAAGAAATAGTTAAGCAACATCCATCACGTTCATGCAACCCTGGTCGAATAACCTGTATATGAATTGAACGAAATTACTTATTATCACTATGGGAAGAAAAAGGACTTAGTTTATATTTTAAATTTAATCTAAAATATTACACTTTTATTCAGATATGAAATTTTAAGTACGTACCTAGCGCAAATGGGATCTATAAATCTGTTGTCTCTAAATAGATTTACAAACCCGTCAGAATCAATTCTAAAAAGCGACACTCTCGCGTCAATTCCGACAATTATTGCCCCAAACGAAATCGGTAAAAGTAAATTGAAGCCAAACCCGATTATTGTTGGGGAGACACGTATTGTCCCAAAAATGGCGGAGTATCGCCGAAATAAATTACGAGATAATGTTGTTAGTTCCAATTCGAATTTAAGTAAAGATAAAGACGTTTGAAATTCGCAAGAAGTGGAAGCATTTAGAGACATTTAGACCATAAAACACCTTTTATGAGACTCCGAATATAATTTAGCCAGAGGCACTACTGCGTGAACGATAATTTGAAAACAAAATCAATTACACCAAAGACAGAAACAACATAAAGAGTTAGAAACAGACGAGGAGAATTTTTCTGGAGTAGAGGACAGAAGGAGTGCAAATGATCGGATAGTGACGATTCGTTGTCGTCTGCAACGTCCACAAATATCAAAATCATTTAATTCTTTAAGGAAACGCATAAGTAGGTCACCTAATGGTAATATAACTTTTGCTACAAAAAATACCAAACAAGATCGTCTTTTTGTACTGCGATCTGTTATGACCTGTATCTTTATTTCGGTTTATGCAATAGAGAATATCTATCCTATCCACACATCTCAGTTCTCAACGACGTTCCGTTTATCACAAACGAGTGGCAAGGTGTCGTTTCCCGGAGATCGGCGGGATTGCGCGCGCTCACTCGTGAAATGGAACGTAACGCAAACCGGGAGGGGAATCTGGATAACTAGACGCTTGTTACACCGGTTAGTGAGGCCTATTGTACACGGAGCCTTGTGGATCATATCCGGATCATATCAAGGAAGATAATATTATTGACCCTTGGGAACCGGAAAATAAATTCATACAACATTTCATACACAGATCTGATTCCGTATTAAGGAAAAATATTCATGGGGTTGACAAGATAAAGAAATGTTAAGTGACAGACGAGCTCTTCATCCACTGAGGAAAAAAAAGTTTTTTTTAGTTTCTTCGAACAGCAACAAATATCCGATTGTAACTGTGCAATTGAATACCTACGATATGTGTTTAAATAATCCAAGCTCATCTCATCATCTCCAACTCATTTAAAAAAGTGGTCCAAGCTAGGAAAGCCGAACGTTGTCAATTCACATCTACGAGGAGCATTTAGAGGGCCAATTAGAGGCTAGAGGTAGCACAAGATCTTCACAAGACGGTCTTCTTCACATATCTCGAGTTGACAGTGAAGCGGATCATGGATGACGGTTGTCGACCTAAGAGAGTTTCAGGGTAATGACTGGCGGAAAATAAAGCAGAATCGATTTCTTGTTTCGGAGGTCAAGTCTCTATTCCAGGTGCTTAGTCAGCGGAGTCAATAAAAGAGACATTGATTCGGCAATGTTAAATTTCTTTGGGACTGGAACAAATTTTGACTTCATCATAGAACATATTTCTCTTGTACACGTATTAATTAATGACAGCTAATAGGTTTCAAACAGTTTGTAACGAAACGTCTCGTAGCTCAAATAAGTTTATATTGACACGCCGGTCGGATTGACTTCGGAATTAGTTGCTAGTGATTGGAGTGTGTCAAAATGTTTACATGCCACAGTTTCTAAACTAGCAGTGATGTTTAGTAAACAGGGAGAAAATGTTATCCAATCAGAACCAAATCGTGACGTGGGCAGAGAAAAATAAAACACTTAGCAGGTAAAAATTGGAAAATTGCAAGAATTGAAAGAGGAGATTGGCGACAAGCTAGCTGCGATCGAAATAAATGGCGACATCTCATATCGGAGGTCAAGACTCATTTCGGGCCGTTGAGCCATCGCAGTAAGTAAGTAAGCAGGTAAAAAAAAATTGCTCACCAATAACCTACACCTCCGATGTTAAAGTTCCACAATTGATATTGAACTAAACGAGTTCGACATAAAAACGAAAGTCGATTGAAGAAATTTGGCACATACATAAACGCGGGGCTATCCGTACTTTAAAACAAACCTACTATGAAGAAATTGCAATTCACGGTTCATACACACTAATATTACTTGCTTACAATAGTAAAAAAGAGTACAAAAGAAAGTATTGGTTGAAAAATATTTTAGGGACCCTAAAAACTAAAGTCAAATGGAGTGAGTAAAATGGAGTGTGTATTATGGCAAAGATATTCAACATGACTTAAGATAATTCCTTATCCGTTCAGCAAAATGTTTCAGCAGCGTGTTTCAGCAGAATTTCTAAAAAGTGATCCATAATAAGTAGATCCATAATCCATAAAAGTATCTTTGTTCTTAAGTAGTATTTAAGAACAACGGAGATATTGTGATTTGATCTTTTACGAGTTTGCCAACGATGAAAACAATTGAACGGTAACAATTTTTTATTTTTCAGAGGCACTCAAAGATTTGTAAATTCTGAAGACACATCACTGGTTTCATTGAATTGTGCCTACCTGTGTGATTAGTGAAGGCAAACTTTAGGTCGTGTGGCCGTGAGTAAACATGTGCTCTAACATAATCTAGTGTATGTTTCTGCCAAGACACGTACGTCCTTCGAGCATTATCTACAGAATTTTCGATCACAATCTCATACAGATTTAGTAACTCAATAAGTACCTAGTTTTAATTGAATTTGCCAACCTTATAAAGTTTCTCGCTAGATTATAATAAACACTAAGGTTGTCATAACTCTCCGTTGTGATTTAAGAACCTTTGGTAAATGACAGCATTTTCCTCATGTCTTATTAAACGTCACACAAGTGTACACAACCTCGCTAAAGAGATTACCCCAAAAACGGCGAATTGCCGACGAAGCAGCATAAACGGAGGGTAGCACTAACTCCTGAAAGGTGGCACTTTACACCGTCGCGTAGAATGGCCGTAATACCTACCCGAGTGGAAGTTTATTTGGGCAACACATAGACTGAGGCAACAATGCCAGTCAATGCCTCTCAAAAAGGTAAATCTGGCCCGCTCAAGGCATTAAATAAAAGGCGGCAAAGGTTACGGCCCGTGAACAGGTTATAAAAATGGTGATTTTATTGGGGTCGCATGAGTATCGAGGAGGTTAGCGCGGAAATGCGCGGACCGCTCAGGTGGAACGCGCCCTATAAATAATAGCAGACGTGTTCCGTGTTACGTGCGCCGGATTTCTGGAATCCTGGTACTGAGGTGTACGTGATGTATGTTTCTGGGGTATGTAGGTGTGGGAGTAGGAAAAGAAAATCAGCTTGAATCTTTTGTTAGAAGCAGTCAGTAATAGAGTATTTCAACACTGCAAATATAACATAAGCGAATAAAGCGAATGGTCTCACGACACTTTCGTCTTTACTGACTGAAGTAAAATTTATCAACCACATTAAGAATGTAATTTTAAAAATCATTCTCAAGATCATCTTATTAATAAATTTCATCATCATTGTTGACGATGGAAAAGAAGAATATAGGGTCAGTGTCAGTGCGTGTCACTTATTGTTATTGTCATACTTCTGCTGAGCAAATAAAAACGAAACCTTAAACTATATTTTTATTCCACGTCGAAGACCAGCCTCTCCATCGTTAATAATCATCATTTCAGCTAATAGACGTTCAATGCTGGACATAGGCCTACTCCAATGTTCTCCACACAGATCCGTCTTGTACATACAAGGAATTCCCGCGACCTTCACTAAATCGTCGGTCTATCCGTCGGTCGGTTTTGGTTTGCAAGTCGATAAATCAAAAACGTGGAATTAATTTCTTAACTCCTAGTACTAAAAATTTATTAATTAAGCAAGAGCCAGTTCGCCAGCTCTTAACTTGTTTGAACCTCACAAACGGTTACATTTAAGGCCTGGTAAAAAAGCGGCCAAGTTGCACTTTTAAAGAAGTAGAAAACTGAGCGCCGATTCACGCGTCCTAATTGAAACAAACTCAGCTAAAAGTTCCACAAAGGCAGCGGACGAGGTTAGTGTTGAGCAACAATCGATAATATGTATCGATCATAATAAATTAGAAAATTAAAAAAGCCACCGTATTAATTGTATTTATACATCATTATATTTTCCGTGATTTCGGAATCCTGGGAGCTCTGGCTCTGGTTTGTGATTACAGGCTCCAAGTTGTAGTCCGGAACTCCTAGATCCTACGCAGGACTAAAATCCGGATTGAGTGATGGAACTAAAGCGGAATTGGGCCGAACACTTAGCTAGTCGCGTTGATGGCAGGTGGAATGAAATTATGACCGAATGGTGTACGATACGAAAACCGATACGGCAGACGCAATCCAGGTCGTCCAGTGTCACGATGGGTCGATCGTATCTCTAAAATTGGAGGAACTAAATGGACTAGAGCAGCTCAAGATCGGGGTACATTGACGCAAGGGAAGGGAGGCCTCTACTCAGCAATAGGTACTACCAGGGTGATGATGATGATGAGTCCGTATTAGGCAAGCATTGGGATTTAACCTAACCCCGCCATAGTAGCGATGACTTCATTTCTATTATGGAGGCCTGTGCCCTGCATGGGGACAACAAATGATGAAACTTTACATCGATATCACCTATCGACCTTCAGCTACCAATGTGCAGCACTAGGACAAACGAGTCGGCAAAAACGGGCGCTCCACAGGGCCTCCATTCCACCGTTTCTGCACGATGATTTACTAAAGAGATTTTTCGCGCTTCCCAACTCGTCTAATAAATAGTCGCTGAATCGAATATTGGCCCATTGTCCTAGTGTACGAGTAGCTATTATGTGATGTGGTGTTGTTATATGTACTAGAGAAGAAAATTTTTGGTCATGTTATTTTTTTATGTAGATGTAAAAAACGCACATAATAAATTATTTTGTGCTTGAAGTCACGGTGACATGTTAAGTTACCCTTGGACTGTCTTTACGTCTGCGCTATACCTAAACCATAAATACTGTCCATGGTTAAGATAAAGAGCATTATGGTTAAATGACATCTCCGAGTGTGGCAGTTAGTACTCCGACCATACTCCCAATTCAGACTCCAGAAGGTCAACAAAAAATCCATTCCCAGAGGACCGTGAATACCTGTCAAATCCAAAAAAAATAGACGCACTGCTCGAGTGAAAAGGACGGAGAATACGATTCCGTTCGAGACTTCCATTTCGTTGTGGACCCCTTAGAACATCGTGTTACACTCGGATTGGCATCGCAAATCGCTCTCATTCCGCTTATCTAGCAAAATCAGCGTTATTAGTACGAGGTGTAGAGAAAAAATATAAGAAAATTACCTACCGTTCATCCTCGGAACGAGGGGGCATGTTATCTCCACAGATAGTGTCAAGATACAAGTCGACTTTTACACGAGTGACGAAAATTGTATTCTGTTTAAAAAAAATCATGTTTCAAAATACCCGCCGACAAAACTGTCGTAGTATTGGAGTGTACTTTACTTACTCTAGGCAAGACTTGATTTGCCAGAGATGTTTTAAGACGTTAATGGGTGACTTGAAGAGAACGAACCAATGATTTAGATGTCCATTTACAATCGAGTGAAATTGTAAAATGATTCCAATGACCATTTGGGGGCAAAATAGTGCCAACGTTACCAGTTTAGTATCAAAGTTTGATTAGATCAGAGGGACGTCTGCATGCTCGTCTTTCTATTACAGCGATAAAAGTGCAGAGTGGCAAAAGGTGAGAGAGAGAGTGCAAAAGCAGGGTGGCAAAATTTGACTACAGTGGCAAAGTTTGACTAAAGTGGCAAAGTTTGACTCCAGTGGCAAAGTTGGACTACAGTGGCAAAGTGTTTGACTTTCCAGAGCAGACATGTCATAGTAAAAGTTGATTTAAGTGGTAAATTTAGATTGTATAAGAAATAATTTACTCGATTCGGAGCCTCGACTGCCACCACTAGCGGGATGTCAGTTATCTCCATAAATAGTATCGGCATGATTTACGCCGGGCCAGGAGTTTGAGAGCCCTAAGTGACAAATGAGCTCCGCGTACTGCGCCTAAATTTTAAACTTATTTCTGTGCGGTGTTGCCATACAGATAATATTTTGGTACTGTTTTGTTGCTCTTATCATGTGCTACAAAATTAGGACACTGAAATTTTATTTGTCGTGTCAAATTTGAAACGTTAAAAAATGCAAGCTATTTGTTTGTGCTGAGGTCTAGTTTATTTTTACCCAGTTGTTGACAATCAAACACTTGTAATTTTTTTTCTTTCAAAGTTTAGCAAAATTTGCCTTTATTACGTCAGAATTTACATAATCGACAGTTTGAAGTCATCACAGAGCCACAAAGGCAACACAATAAATAAACTCCACCCTCCCAGCCATACTTTATAAAATTATTTTCCAACCAAGCTTCACTTAGATTGCTGAAGCCGTAATAAATCTTATCGATGGAAAGTTATTTCAATCAGAGTGGGCTGGGAGCCCGACTGCAATAATTGCATTTCCAATTGCCTTCTTACACTTCCGCGATCAATAGACAATAAGTCATAAAGTCTAAACAAATTGATGCAGACTTTATTTGTTAGGGCCTAAGGTAACAAATTGATTAAAACTAAATTATAGTTACAAGCCAATAAGATGACTAATTTATTTTGAGCTTTATTACAGTCGAAAGCCTAAGGTAGCTTGATATGAAAAGGTAATCCTAATCGTCTGCGCATTAATATAAATTAACATCATTTCTCAAATCAAGGCAATGAATACCTAAAACGTACCTTTTATATATGTGTCTATACCAATAAGAAAGAGAGAAATCTCATAGTCAACGCCAAGGCTTATAGAATTATATTAATCTAGGACAGCGCCAACTGTTGGTACTTGTCTAAGTTAAATAATGAATTTCACGTCACCGAAAAAGATAGATAGATAGATATACTTTGTTGCACAAAAATCACAACTGACACAAAGAATTAGACATTACAGAAACTTTGTGGTGTTTTGTGTTGTAATTTTGTGTGTGAAAAAAAGTAGTACATTTTCTTTTCTTTCCACTATGGCAACACCGACCGCCATCTTAGCGACTTAAATCTTACAAAACGGAATCTGCGTTGCGTAATCTTTGGCACAAACAACTTTATACCTCATTAAATTATGGTAAATGGGGTAAGGGCTATATTGAATTCTCAAGTTTCCCTGCGAGGTGGAACCGTGTACCAGATGTTGCTAACAGGTAACGCTAGAGGTAAATGTGCAAGTAAAAGTTATAAAGTAAACGAGCTTTGTGCGAAACGTTTCCAAAGATTCGCAGCTCACAAACCGCTAAATTCCAAGCAATTTATCTCAAAGCCTCAATGCAAAGCATACTTTGAGTGAAATAAAAATACTATGAGGAAGAAAGAATGAGTAGATGCCGCAAACATTTCCTCCTTAACATGTGAATTTATGATCCTTATATATTTAAAATTAGCACCTTTTTGCCATTCGTGTGATACTTGCGTTTTTCAGTGCCTGGGCTTTATACAATGTATTTAAGTATTTAATATTTGTAATTCCTCTGTTATCTGTAACACAGCAGTTTAAGCTACTTAGTACGGAATCAGGTTGATCTGATGATGGCGATTGCCCCCGCCCTTATAGACATCTGCAACACCAGTAATGCCACAAGTGCGCTGTCAACCTTTAACCCACTTTCCCCCCAATGATTGTATGATTGAGATGTTGTATGAATGTTTTGTAAATTATTTGCCCATAAAATAGACTTATTTTCTAATAAGGTACTACGGTATATCCAAGTCGTACGTTCCGAGGTCACTAGGGCGTCAGAAGGCGCGAGCAGTCATCTGTCAAAATTACTACGTGAGTGTGTTTTGTTCGAGAATGAAAACACTGCGAATGAATACATCAAGGTATGAACCGAGCCTTGGGGTGTTTGAATTAAAATGTAACTTTCCAAGGCAAAAGGTGAGCAAATGTTTAACATGGCGTTATGAATTTGTGCAAAACGAACAAGCTTTTCATAATTCTGTAGACTTTCGCGCTGCTGAACTATAATGTAGTGAATGGTATGATGTCGTAACCAACTGGCTTTATTAGCCGTTAAATTTAATGCCTGAATGATATTCAACCGAAGCGTCAGTTACAACATTTAATCAACTGACTAATTGCTTAGGCAATTCATAGGATCAGGGTGGTTCAACAAGTTTTCGATCGCAATTTCCCTTACACATTATTATGTCTGTTAAGTTATTTTAAGCTTCATCTGTGTATATGTTAAGTTGTACATAGTTAAAACGTCAAGTACAGTAAATATTAATAATAATGTTCGTTAAATCTTCGTGTGCTCATTTCATATAATCCAAGAATTATTGGTACTGAACTACCAGGAGTTCATGAGTCAATGGATATATTCTTATGATTGGCTGAGATGGAATATAGGACGATAGTGAATGTTCGAGGATTTTTGGAAGGCGAGCCTAAAAATCATGTACAGTACTCCACAGTACAAAAGGTTCATAATACGTTGTAACGTTTTAGAATTCTATTTTGAATTCCGCTCTTAGCACATTAAATCAACCTAATAAATACCGACTTTTCAAGCTTTCAATTCCCATCTATTACTGTAAAGAAAGCTATGATTCATGTCTCAAGCAGCTCGCCAGGGTCTTAAATAACACTTAAATTGCACTTAAGTTATTCAGCGGGAACGCTCGGGGTATAAAGGTATTTTAGAACGCCTTACTGGAGCTCCATACGGGTAATAGTGTTGGATAAAGGTACTCAAGCGCTTAACGGTTACTCTATTTCACGGTTTAATAGAACTAAGACAGTTATATCAAACACTACATTACTCATTAAAACAAAAATTTAAAAATCTTTATTTAGTAAAGTTATATATAGAACACTGAAGAAAGTCAAAAATGTCTAATAATATGAATGGCGGATATATTATACCTACGCTAAATCGGACAGAATTTTTTTAAATTCCCCTATACTTAGAGGGGGGATCCCCATACTTAGAACCAAAACTCAAAATTATTTTCTTCATGCAAACTATACGGGTAATAGGTCTAGGTTTCTAATAGCATTTTTATCGTGAGAGACACTTCCAAAATATAAAAATGTATCCCTGCCCCTCAAATTTCCAAAATTAGAAAATGATAAAATTAAAAAAATATTTTAGTTGCAGATAGCTATAAAAAAAAGTAACTACTACTACTAGTTAGTTGTCACTTATCGTACACCGGAATTAACATTTAATATTACATTTAATCAACAAAATATAAAAATACTTGTTACTAGCTGTTACGGAACCGTTCGTAGGCGAATCCGTCACACGCTTGGCTTTTTTATTTCCTGCTTTGATGGCGTTAATTCTTATTTTTGTGTTGTTATGTATATGTAATATGGTGTGCCTTGTACACAGTGGGTAAACAAATGTTACCATGTTACCTTTGTGCCTTCTAACCACCCCGCGATGTGAACAACTCCCCCGATGCTCGGAAAAGTTGCAAACTGCGTGAAAGATGAAACATCGCGACGAACAATCTAGCATCGTCGCAAACTTGGCGTAACTTCCTTGCCGGTAGAGGGCGCAATTCAAAAAGCAGCAGTAAGAAGTTAACTTTTTTTTTTCGATGGGTTATATTTACAAACAGGAAAAATCTGGCTACGAGTATTTTCTGTAAAGAAACGACAGTACTACCTTCCTACTTTTTGTAACATATGGAGTGCAATAAAGAATATGAATACTATTGAACGCTTATTCAGAAATAAGATAACCAGGTGCTCTACCAACCATTTTGAAACAACATTTTTATATGACTTTTTAATATTCGTCGAAAATATTTTCGACCCCCAATACAAAATTACCGAGACCCGTGACCGGCATTGTATGAAAAGTAGTTTTTTTTTATACGTATTTCCAAAAGTCATAGATGAATGAATGAATGAATATGCTATTTATTACAGGAGTAATGTACAACAATGGCGGCCTTATCACTGTGAGCGATCTCTTCCAGGCAACCTTTGGGTAAAGGACACTTGATCAAGGTGTACGGCGGTGCAATGATACATGTTTACAGATAGATACTTTTTAAAAACAAATCAACTTGTTTAACTGCCTTCTTATTTACTGTAGCTTGGTCGCGAATGCTGCCAACAAACTTGTCGCGACGTGCACTGCGACTTCCATATTGCGGAATTTAGGTAAAGTTCACTAGAAAACGTGATGGCTTTACGATCTTTAGACTATGTTATAGGAGGAGAATTTAAGGTAGTTGGATTTTTAAATAAAGTTTCAGAAGCTCAATGTAAGCAAAAAAAATTACACACTCCACCCGAGCTGAACGTGCAAGCGAGAGCTCGTGTAAAAGAGGCCCAATCGGCTTAAGCGTTCGACTTGTGAGCAATGCTTCGGCATGAATGGGCCGACTCGAGATACGAGTACCACGGCCGCACAGAAAACCAGCGTAAAACAGCGCTGTGTTTGGTAAGTTCTTAAGGGTAATGGAGATCCATTCTATTGAGGGGTAAAGGAAGGTAGCGCATTTGAGCCCCCGCAGAGTGTTCAATATATCCTTGGAAGGCGGTTTCTTATCACACAGTTACCATGACTCTGTGCAAAGTAACTGATTCACCAACATATTCAGTGCAAACATGGCTTTTATTACCTGAACAACAGTAGGTACACCAGTGCACAGTGCCACGCCACACGGAATGGCAAATGTATTTGTCGAGAACGTTTATTTAGGACCTCGACTGCTAAATTAGCCAAAAGTTCGCGAACAAAAACAAGAGATTTGATTAGCATGCGAGCCGTAGGACAAGGAGCATAGCGAGAGACAAACAGTGAAGTAATGACCTTATTTATTACTTTTGGCTGTGCTTTTGGTGTGACGCGGAACGGTTTGCATAGGATGGCTAGAAGGAACGAATGTGGAAAATGGAAAAGGCTATCCAGAGTATCCAGTAGTGGACTGCAAAGGGCAGATAATGATGATGATAATTAATAACTTCTTTGTAAGTTAAAATACAAACACGGTTAAGCAAGCCTATGGGGTGTATCAGTTTATAATTATAAACCTGTCTGCTAATCCAACTCCCTGGGGAGATGAAAAAAAAATCGACGTATTTCCAGAAGTTGAGAAACAGTAATATTGTTCAGAAGAATTAGTAGAAGTTGTGGTTTAAAAAGAATTGCACAGGAAAAACCTCATAAGCTTACTTACCGCTTAAAAAAATTAAGGTGACGAGTTGGATGATTCCCTCTAATAAGTATTTTCTGTTGTGCACTTACCTGAAACAATTGCAATGAATTAATTTAACTTAATAAGCAAAGGAACGTATATAATAAATTTGGTGCTTAAAATATTGTTTATAAATAAAAACCTTCCTCCCAGCTAGTCTGGTACTAACTTGTAATAACTGGTTGTAAATCTTCATATTTTATGTTTACTCATTCCTCTCTGCGTACATAGCTTATAATGAGGCTTAATCTTTGACAGGTTCCTGTACAAGTAAAATACGTCGCATTTCCACTTCGCGAAAAGCGCTCAATCAATTGATACTATTTATTATAATATTCGCTGGATGCAGAAACGGTGCGCTACCGTGTGCGAGTCCAGTCATAGCAGTGAAATGGTTGTTTTTAACAAAAAACATTCAAAAAAAAATCCTGCGTATTTGATCAACTTGGGACAATTGAAATATTTTTTTATAATTTGAAACAGTGCAAGTTATTCACTGATCTGCAATATATTGTGCCATTCACAGAAACCTCATTGGTTACACAAACAAGATGGCGTCTGATTTTCAAAGAAAAATATGGCCGAGTATGTAATAATGATGTTTGATATTCAGTTTCAATTGAGTTTATTTACTTATGGAGTTATTAAGAAAAGTCAAGAGTTGTTTAAATTGTTACTTTAGTTATGAAGAACATACTATACTATAACCCTCATCATACATAAATACATATTGCCTCTTTACTTTATGAACGTGTCAAGTTTAAACAAACTTGTCACTTTATTCAAGTAAAGAGATCTCTTCAATCCCTCACCGCTTTCTCTTATTTCATCAGCCATCTGCACTAGCTTAAAACCATGGATGAAAAAAATCCAGTAAAATATCAAGTTCAAGTTGATTCGAAATTACAATAAACGTTTCGGTTGGTAACATTTACTAGAAATATTCTATACCAACACCGGGTTATACATAGTCCGGCATACATATGGCATGTTCTGTAGTCCGAGTACCATCAAAGGTCAATCCTGAGGCTAGATTGGGGCACGGGCAACAATAGGTGGCCACATCGTCTCAGGTTACTTGTCAATCAATTAGTTCTAGAAACCTGATTGGTACATTTCTCGGAGGCACAAAGCGGCTTATTACACAAAGGCGAATGTCATCCGATATCTTTGATAGGTAGTTATGTAATAAAGGATAGAGGCATTAGGCGTGTCTATGAGAGGTATTGTGTAATCTATACGCTGTTGTCTTATCTCGAGCCATCTCATTGGCCTCAAAGCTAAGTTATAGATATTAGAAATTGGCTATTAGACATGGTAATTAGTTATTCCTAATTACCATTATGCGATTTCCTTATTTCAGCCAGATATTATCTTGAATACTGAGGAAGACAATAAGTAACTTAGGAATTAGGTTTATATTTTATCGATATCTGGAAATTAACTCACAACGGTTACTGTCCCTTGAAAGTAGGCCAATTTCCAAAAAAATCTGTTTTTGTACGCGCGGTAAAAATGTCAGCGTTTTTTTATTATACATAATATGTGAAAGTTTTTTGAGTTTATGGGTAACACACATACCTACACAAATCTTTTGTATTTATAATATTCAGTAAAGATTTATCAGGCAGTAATTACAGCATCAAAAAAAGAAAAAGCTCCTAAAATCACCTCTCATCTCGATCTATTGTACCAGGCACACAGCAGCCCGAGGAGTTGTACACCACAAAAGACCTACACACGGACAAAGGACTCGAACATCTATTCAAATGTAATGACTCGTAGCGGTGCCCGAGCCGGCTACTTGTCTCGCTGCAATCTGTGGTACCAATCTACGTGACGTTTATGAGCACACCGCCTATTATACTCTGGAGTCCAGGGGGTCTAATTTGAAGTCACTTTGAGACTCAACCAAACGATTGAGAATGCCATTTCCTAATTTGAAGTGACCATTCTTTCGTTTGAGACCGATGGAAGTTGTTTTGACAGGACTTGTCTCAAACCCTAATTTGAAAGTTTAAAATGACATTCGTAAAATTGAATTTGACAGCTCAAGTCTCGGGGTTTTATGTCAAATTTTACGATACCTCGAAAGGTGTCGTACTTCGGTTGAAGTGTTGAACATTTCATACATAAGTACATCGGAAGATTAGAAATTATATTAAACTAGTCATATAAAAGTTACGATAAGAGTTTACTAGCAAATTAGGTACCTACATAACAAATATCTGTAAAGTTAGTTTAGAGGAAATAATAGGTAAATAAATAATAGTTTTTGTGTCTAGAAGAAAATGGTCATGATGTATCTATTACCTACTTAATAATTTGTGATTTTTTGCAGTGAAACGGCTGGTAGACTTTTGAGGGATTCCTTTTGCCATTGTGACGATATGGTGCCGTACTTAGTTGTGGTTGTGGGATGCATCTGGTCGAGGTATGTACTACCTCACCTACTTCTATTTCTACTTATTTATGCCTATAGGTAACTTACCTAACTATTCCTTAATAAAGACAATATTTTACAGATCCATAAGTAAAGGACTCAACTACTATGCATCTAAGTAGGTACCTACAGTGTAAACACACAGCAATAAAAGTGTTTTGTTTGTTTGAAAGTTATGGAATAGAAAATCATGAGCCATCCAAATTATGTTCATACCTAGTTAAAGTCACAAAATTCCAATGAAAGAAATTGTTTAGGTACCAAGAGTAAATAATGAACTAAAAAATTTAATTAATAGATCTCCGGTAGTGCATTTTTTTGGTTGATACTTATATGTATTTATTTATGTTTACAGATTTTATGAGCGATGATGGCATTATGGCAGATGGATGTACCTATTGATTACACCCACGCACGGGCGTGGGGTCCATGGGGACACACCTAACACCACCAGTGGTCAGTCACCAGTCACTACAATAGAAAATAAATAAAATAATAATTGTTGTATGAACATATTGTGATTGTCAATATTTTTTTTTCTATTCTATGCTGAACACAAAGATTATGTACCTACATACCTAATTTGAATAATTGATCTTATAGCTTGCGTTAACTTGTTACTGTTAAACTTACTAATAAAATATCTTTAAATAATTAAATTGTTTTATTTTGCCAAGCCCGATGAGGCTGACACCTCAGCTTTTTTGTACCTAGTATTGGAATTCCTATATTTAAAACACCCCATTGGTTTAGTGGTTTAAGTACCGGGCCATAATCTTCGGGTCCCGGGTTCGATTCCCAGGTCAAGCATAGCACGGGTTTGTGATCACTAATTTGCATTAGGCAAGTGTGGTGATTAAGCCCAATCCCATCATAGTAGCGTAGACTTGATTTCTATGATAGAGCCCTTTGCCCTGCAGTGGGACAGTATATAGGCTGATACCTACTAAAGTATCAGTAGTAAAGAATTTTCAATTACTTAATTATAAATATTGTGTGGGACAGTATATAGGCTGAAAATATAATTAGGTAATTAAAAATTTCTCAAAGCAATAGCATATCGTAATGCATGAACACTAACATCACAAGACAAGAAGCTAACTTACTGCTCAAATGAAAAACATAACATAAATAGATACTCTTTATTGCACAAAGTTTACAAGTCTTCTTAAGCTGGGTAATAAATTTTGCTAATATACAATAGCTTGTAGTGACATATTCCTGTGTTCAGTTTGTCGCAGGTTGTAGAGAGAGATCTGTAAGGAAGAAAATTATGGTATTATTGATAAAATTATAATGATAATATCTACTCTACTCTGTAATAATAGGGCAGTGGTAGCTCAGTGTATAAGGATGGGAAGTTGTGGTTTGAATCGGACATAAATGAGAATACCAGCACATATTGGACAGTATCTGAAATGTTTAACAACAGATCAGTTTGTCTGGTACCTCTATTTAAGGGCAGCAAAGGTCAGATGGCAGTTGCTCGATGGTAATTATCAAACAATCCGGAATCATTCTCTAAGCATACCATGAGTTCTAGAGTTTTGTATGCATCTGGGATTCATACACTAAGTATAGAAAGAGATCCCTATACCTACATACTCTATAACAATGGATCAAAAATTATATTGACCTACCAAATAATTTAGATAACTTTCTTTGCCTGCGGCTTAGGTGTGCTGTAGTATAGGTAATATCAGGCAGTAGTAGATGGTAGGTAGGTAGATTTCATCGGTGTACAAGCTCTAGTTTGGGACTGTATACTGGCAGATACATTAATTTCCTCTTCGCCTTTTATTTTTAGTCAGCCCAGACCTAAAAGAGTAAGTAAGTACATTATTATAACATAAAATATAACCATGTAACATCTACTATTATGCACCAAAAGGGTAGAAACTAAATTAGACAAAACTTTACATGCTCGGAACGATGGAAAATACTTAAACAATACCTACCTTTTGATACAACAATCCAACAAGCACCAGTTAACCATCTCATTCCATAGCATGTACCTAGGTTACGTAGGTACTAGATCTCCAAACCACCGAGGAATTTTTGCAATCCTTAAGTATTTTCACCTGTATGTACTTTTCAACAAATTTATCTAAAAATCCAAATAAATTATAAGTTGCAAAGAAAACAAAATATTTTTCTTAAAATTGATCAGCTGTCATTTTTCGTTTCTCTTTACACTTACAGCTTTGTTGAGCAAAGAAAACAAACGCCAAACAGCCAAAAAAACTAAATTCTAAAAATTATGACAAAATGTTATGTTTTCACTACATAAAATCCTTCTTTCAAACACATCAAACAACAATCTATTTATATAAACAGCCAAATATTTTTTATTTATTAAAAATTTCATTGTTTATAAAATTCAATTGCTTCAATTGATCAAATGTGTGTAGCCGCCATAACATAATCTTTCGGCGGCACTTTCAATTGATTTCAAAACTCTATGGTCTCCGATCGTAAATGAGTGTCCGTCTCAAAGACATTTCGTTATCGCAAAACAAATTACGTTTGGTTGACTCTCAGCTCAACCGAACGAAAGTATTTGCCAACTTCAAATTAGACCCCCTGGTACGCGAAATTTGGAAGCGAACATTTTATTACTACGATAATGCGGTCTACGGATTCTGTAGTCCTGTTAGTAACTCGTTGGGTTAAGTCATTTTGAATAACCTCGAATACGAGAACTTAATTAATGTAGTTTCAATTTACTTCACTATGTACTTTTCAAATACTAGAAATAAATGGGTAACGAAAATACTCGTTGTAACAATAACATTGAAGAATAATCCGAACTATAAACATTTTGTATTTAATATTTAAAGAGACACAGTTTTAGTACATTCCCTGTACTCGTTAATGGATATCTTTAAAACGAGGCAATTTCTATACTTAGACAACAACAAAGTTTATACTTAAGTAGACGGAAAGTGTTACCGACGCCCAGCACCATCTATTGGGACAATTTGAAAAAGTCTTTAGCCATTAACTAGAGAGTTTTCATTATCAAGAAAACAGCTAACATAGGTACTACGTAACACAACTACATACACATACTATATCGCACGCAACAAACAAGTTGTAACCTTGTCAAAACAAACGTCTCAGCTTGTCGGTATTGGCGCCGCGTATTTGTCGCCCGCTTTTTGTTTGCAAAGGTCCCTGATCTAGCATTAAACTGCTGGGAGACGATTTCAGAAGTCAAGATGCCTAAATACGAATTGAGATTTTATATCTGGTTCCGTATAGCTCCTTTAATCCTCCTATGGCTCCTAATGTAAGATCGAATGCCTTCATCGTTTCGTTTTCATTTGCACAGTGCGTTTTGTTCAATGCATTGTTTGCAAATAGAAAATAGTTTACAAATTTAAATCTTTAAAAATCATATTACTTAATTTAACAGGACCTATGTTCCAATTCGGAATATTTTTGAAAATATTGTGCGGTCTTCCGCCGGTCTTCTTTCTTAAATTCGAAACAAACGTGTCTGATATTAAAGTCAGAAGCGATTTGACAGATTTCTATACATTTTTCAGTGAGGTCGTGGAATCACTCTAATCTAGGAGACCCATTCATACCGAAACGTGGCTCTCCCACGGGTAAACTACTACAATTATGATTCTAACCCTATCAACAGAACCCTAAAAATATTTCACCCGCTTTATCGAATCTGCGTCAGTGTCGATAGGTATATAACCGAGGTTTCCGTGGATCCGTCGCCCGAGGCGGGAATCGAATTTAGAACCCCGAGCTACCCAAATTGATTTACCCTTACCCCGCCCCTGCGGCTCTTAAACGCGAAATCCGTGTGATATCAGGTAGAAAGTGTCATAGTATGGCGCATCTAGCCTGAATTGTGTATGATTTACTTCCACTGGCTTTTAGTTGCCCTGGTACATTAGAAACGTAAACATTGTAAATCGGGGAAGAAAGGAGAAATGGAGAGACTACCTGAGGGGGTAATCTCTACACTCGACATTGATGTCGAAAATAGAGATTTCATACATTTGTCCAAAACTCTAATTCGACGTTAATGGACGGGAATCTGGGGAGCACTGACAATAACCTAAAGTCAATTGAAAAAATAAAACAATGCCCAAGAAAAAAAACTGCATTCTCAGTTTCGAAACTATGATCTCCTCAAGGCCCACATTATTGTCCACTAACCTATCATCGCACCTTTAGTTCACCGTTCTAAATAGAAATAAAACCAACCACCTAATACCAACAAACACACACTTCGAATATCAAGGTTCGAATAACCGTCAGTTATTCCATTCCATTGCCGATGTGACGAGCTCGTCAGTCAACGAGAGTCCTCGCTCGCAATGCATGCGGCTAACTGCAATCAATCGCTAATAAGCCACCGCATTCCGATGCAGACATCGAGTTGATGTATCGATTCAATATAGCGGGGTTAACGAATCGTAGTAGCGTTTGTCATACAGCTGATCGTTCAACGCGAACCCAAAAAGATTGCTGCTAATAGTTAGGTGATAAGCAACGAGTATTTTATCGCAGATATCGATAAGATGATATTACACCGAGCAAAGTAAATAATACGCTTAAAAATTTCACAACATTTTCGGTCATAATTGCTTTAGTTTTCGCCCGGTTTACGAAAAAGCGTGGGTTCAGTCCCAATCGTAGACTTAAGATGAAATTTTAGCCTTCTGTATCCCAAGATATTATTCGTGATCAATTACAACTCAACTCGCCCACAACGTGTAAGCTATCGCGTGCGAAAAGTCCGCTAGATGGCGTACTGTAGAACTGAGGTTCTACAGTTCTACACGGTGATCGGTTATTTTTGTTGTGAGTAACTCTGTGACTTATCATCAGCAACCCACCCTCGTCATAGGTATCCCCTAATGCACGCTACTACTCCCGATTTTTGGCCAATCTCATCCAGCCCACTCCAGCCAGCCTTCGAATGTCATCATCCCATCTTGTCGGAGAGCGTCCAACACTACGCTTACCGAGTCGCGGTCTCCACACACTCTGTGACTTAATGTATTGAATCTACTAGATAATAAAACTGCGTCAGGTATCAATAAACTACAGGCAAAGCCGCCATCATTGCACGTCGATACCACTCGAGCCCACCAATCAGCGATCAGTATATGCCACGCCGGCCGCGACGTCAACACAGCCTTAATTCCGTCACGTGTAAACCGACCCGGGTAAACAAACATGTTTGTGCTTCGGTTGCATGCTCCTCATTTTGGATGGCTTAATAAAGAGCTGATGTTTTCAGCACAAAATATATCTCTTCCATACTATTTATAAAGAGGTACATTCCATTCTCCATCTTGTTTATTGGCGTCCTAGAAATTTCCTGTCCTAGGGCATATTGCAACTAGCTACGGTTTCAGGTGACTTATACAGAATTTTCAATGTTTCTCGAATTTTCGATAACTTTCCATTACCAACGCGTAGCTTCGGTCGACTGTGCTTATAGGACATAGTGCACAACGGCAATAACAGACATTACCCATTGGAAATAAGCTCTATTTCCGCATGTTGCATGTGTATTGTTGTTGTTCGATTTATGTATTCGGTTTAGATAGATAGATAAAGTAAGATAATAAACGGTTTCAGTGCAATAAAGGATATTTATCTATCTATCTATCATCGGCAGGCATTTTAAGGTTTTAGTTTGGGAAGTGACATCTACCGAAACAAAGCAGAACCGCCGCCGTTAAATCGCCAAAATACCATGAAATATACATAAAATATACTACTAATACATAACTACTGCTAATAATACATAAAATACCATTGCTCTAGACTGAATCTACGCCTTCGGAGGTGGCAAGAAAACCGCCGCCATAATTATTCCGAATCACGTCAAATGCACGAACAACTCGTAGATATGCAAATACGATCACCCTTAATCAGAATACCGGAGTCCACAATAGCTCGTTACGACTCTTATCGCAAGGGAATAAGGTTCAGAATGAATTTGAATAGCATTTGACTTGGTGTTAAGGCGGAGGAGAAAGGTTTAAATTTGCGTAAGGTTTTAGGGGTAGGTGTTAATTGGCGAGAATCAAATATCGATACTCACTTTGTCGATACATTCGATTTTGACTATTAAATGTAGCGATATGGAAATAAGACAACAGAGGAATAAAATACTTGTTTTACTTAAGTGACGATTAAGGTTTAATTAACGTCTCTGAGCAGTGCGGTAGTATGATTGGATCCAGATACAGAACAACACACTTGAACACACAGTCATGTTAATCAAAGAATATGCAAATGATATGGTATGAATGTTGTCAGGATTTGCAGACGTCAATAGGCTGCGGAAGTCACTTGCCATCAGGCGAGCCGCACGCACTTATGAAGCCAAAAGCCCAATTTCAATAAAAAACTACTCATTTGTTGCTCATCGACGGGCTTGATGGTTGATAGTTTTTTTGAGGACAAACAAGCAAGCGGGCCACCTGTTGGTAAGTGATCACCGCCGACAATGAAAGTCTGAGAGATCAGAGAGGTCGCTGATGCGTTACCGGCCTTACTAATAGGTTGATACCTACTTTATTTAATAATTTGCATTAAAAATATATTTTTTTATTTGAAAAGTAAACTGCCAGTAATATCGAAATCCTACTATTAACTTGTATCTGGGTATCCCTAGCCCAAATCTAAACAGCTCTAAACACAGAACGGACCCATCCGGCCCGAATTCAATCAGATATTCGCCAGTAAATAATCACGAGGGACAGGTTGGGCCCCCCAGTTAGCGGGGGCCACAGAGGTGAGGGTGGGGCCACTAAGATCGCGGGCCATGAATCAGCGCGGAGATAGATGGCGCACATTTATATCCTAAGCAACTTAATCCGCTATTTGATCGCTTTTGTTTTTGGCTATAAATTGGGTTCTATCTGTGAGAGAAAAAAGTATGCAAAATCTAGTTTTAGTTATTTAGATGTAAACTAGGTAGGTATTTTACAGAAATAATCTAAGCAATTTTAAGTTTATATTGGTTTAAAAAAAGAACTAAGGTTTCTTAGAGATAAATTATCTTTAGCAAGACGGATCGATTGGTGAAATAAAATTACTAATCTTAATTTTTGAATTTTTTCCTGTTTTATCCCCGTGCACAAGGAAAATTAAAAACCTATGACTACCTAATATTTCTTAAAAAAATAAACGAATGATTTCTTCAAGTGAATTGCATTGTTGTTGTCTACGAGCGGCGGTTACCATTTATACCATCAGATGGGCCGCATGCTCGTCTGCCTACTTCAGCAATAAAAGAAAAAGTGAACCGAGGATTTAAGAATTGAATGTAGTTTCCCTCCTGGGCTTAATATTTTTTCCACATTGTATAAGTACAGCTATAAACACTTAAATGTGGTTGCTATTAAAGCCTAAATATCTGTAGAAGAAGAAATATTTTTCTGTGGTAGAAAGACCACCTTAAATAACTTTTAAACTTCGTCAAGTGCATACAAAAATAATGCCAAATCTCCACCAGCATAATTTTATGTTGTCTGTAGTTCGTCTCAAACGAGTGTACTCGTTTGAAGTTCGTGATATCGTCAATGGCAGAACTCAAACACATAATATGAGTTGCTATCTCGTATTCAGTAATTAGCTCATCTAAAGTCGTAAGTGACAGAAGTTGCTAACTGCGCCCGTAACAATGTAACTTATGCACTAGACATGTTGAAGGGGCCTTTACAACGTACGATACATGGCTTCTACCTTCACGCACGTAATGGTTGTATTTGAATTGTGGCCGAAATTTAATTCAATACTACTTACTTACTCCACTGGCTCAGCGACCCGAAACGAGTCTTGGCCTACGAAACAAGAGAACGCCACTTCGGTCGATCCTGTACCACTTGTTGCCAGTCCTTGGCCTGAAGTTCTCGCAGATCACTCTTGACGACGTCTTTCCAGCGATACCTAGGCCGGCCTACCGGGCGTCGGCCTATCGGTCGGCTTTGGTATGCTTTCTTCACGAGACGATCCTCGTCCAGTATTTAATTCAATACAACTTATTTAATACATGGATGGCAAATATACCTAATAGGATGGAATAAATACCTATTAAGGTATATTTATCGTGTCGTATCATCATCATCCTAACGTGTCATACCAAGTTGCGTTCACAGCAGTCGCATCACAGCCGGGGTACCTACGCTTGGACTCAGATCAAGAATATCGTTTGACCGTGGGCGAGTCACGTTTCGGCATCAATAGGCCGGCTCGACTGGAGTGATACCACGGCCTCATCTACGCCACATCTACGCTGTGTTTTATATTGCACTTAAAGCTTATGAGTTTCCAAATATAATAAATAAATAGACACAGCGTCCTTATGTTTCCACTGGTGTCCAGTTGTCTATGGACGGCGGCAATCGCTTGTCATCAGTAGATTTATTTATAAAGAGAAGAGGAACTTCTAAAAACAACGACGTTATAGGTATAACGAAAACGCGATACGCTTGCGCGATGCAATCGACAACCAGCGCCATCTATTGGTATGTTTTAAAACAAATAGCAGACAGGGACCGGATCTCGAAACAAAGTGATGGCGGGTTACTAATACATAAATAAAATGTGGCAAAGAAATCGTATCGTGTATTACCTTTAAAAGTTAGCAACATCACTCTTGCGACAT
The DNA here is from genome assembly GCA_014851415.1 of Cnaphalocrocis medinalis. NCBI lineage: Eukaryota > Metazoa > Arthropoda > Insecta > Lepidoptera > Crambidae > Cnaphalocrocis > Cnaphalocrocis medinalis. The sequence goes on from CM026292.1 coordinate 5,627,007, forward strand.
TGTGACGTCACGCTCCGCGGAAAATTCTAGTTTACGTCATTATAAAAGCTATATTTTGTATCTTAAAAATAATACGGTTTTAGAAAGTTCAAGTATAGTTTCAAGTTCTATGTTTGTGGATTTGACTATAGTTTTAAAAACTACTTGTGAATATTAGCTTTTTAGGTCAGATTTGAGTATTGGTTACTATAAACATTTTAACAACAACAAGAACGTGGGAGAACCACCCTTCGAACACCACCATTCGACCTATTCCAATCCCTGCTCATTTGTTAGCTGACTTTAGAAGGAATGCTGGAATTTTTTTAAATTGACTCTCATCGGCAAACGTAGTGTTGGACGCCCTGCTACAAGATGGGATGACGACATTCGAAGGCTGGCTGGAGTGAGCTGGATGACAGTGGCCGAAAATCGGGAGCGGTGGCGTGCATTGGGGGAGACCTATGTCCAGCAGTGGTCAAGCGTGGGTTGCTGATGATGACTCTCATCTCACTGTCATACGGAGGAAAATTGACAGTTTGTGGTAACCTGATCTGTGGCTGACGGTAAAAAATTCTAATCTATGTAAGTAAACGCCGATCTCCTGGACCAAACGGTATTGCCAACGTTTGTCATTCAGGGTGTCCGCGGTAGGGCTCGAACGGCCCTTTGTGCCGTAAACAAACATCTACGGCCGCGCCCTTCGGCACATTAAAGGGGGCTGTGAACCGAAAGGGGGGTATTGATGTTCATCTGAATTTTTTTCGTGATTAAAAGATGTATAATGTCGGCGAAAACATCTCACAACGTATAATGAACCAAAGGAGGGTCTAAGCGTGGAGAAAAGGGAGTTTTCACCAATGAGGCCATCGGGGGAAGGGGATAAAAGGTTCGCAGCACACTTGTGACTCCACTGGTGTTGCATTTGTCCATGGGCGACGGCAATTGCTTACCATCAGGTGATCCGCCTGCTCGTCTGCTACCTACCATACCTACCATACCCACCATAAAAAAAATGAAATTTGTAAAATCGGTAAGTTTTAAATCAAAACAATCTTTACTTTTGTAGGCATATTTAGATACTAATCTAATACTTATCACTACATAATACATTAGAAACATATTTATGTCTACGTGTCCGTATAACTGAAATGCATGCTAAAAATACAAAAGTTATACTAAAACCTACACAAAGTTTGTGTAGGTTTAAAAATATTGTAACAAAAATGGTGGCTATCACCAGAATCGGAAAGTTGATTCTGACAAGAATATCCTCCAACTCGCTAGTTACTTTTTTTAATCGCCAAAATTTTTGTTACAATATTTTTTGTCCCCATAACACATTCAATCAACAACTGGGACTGAATTATAAAAACAAGGGGGTTGTCATAGTACCAACGATGAAAACCTTAATTTGGGACAAGGATAATGTATCAAATGTTATCTCACTTTATTCTTTTTAAATAACTTCACAGTAATACTAAATTATTCTGGACTCTTCTCACACAACTCCCAAGCGTCGCTAAATCCAAAATCAGCATACCCATAATAGCCCATTTTCATCAAATATCTGTGGGCCCCCATAAAAATCATCCAAGTCCGCCCCTCTCGGAGGCTTTGATAAAACGCGCCCCTCAATTTAAATACGGGCTGCGGTCGGCCAGGGCCGCATTGAGCGCCCAACATTTGTAACCGTCGTGTGGTCACCGCAGTCCATTTGTCGATGTGAAAATTTAATCAAGGAATTTAAAAAGAACTACGAAGACGAGACGCGAGCGAGAGAAAATTAACTGCAATTATTGTATTTTTCCTTTTCTTCCTCCGACCAGTACGGTTAGAATGATTTCTGTGGCTTTGAATACCATTGTAATGTCGTAATTAAAAACAGTATTGTATCAGTATCTATTTATAAAGATAACTTCAATAGACAACACCAAGGCTTATAGGTAAACCGAAAACACGAAACGCTTGAGCGATGTAACTATACACAGCGCCATCTATTGGTTCATTTCGGAATTCCGGTCCCGAAGCGAAGTGAGGGCGGGCCACTTGTTTCATATAAATGGGACTAAACGCGAGGAGATTTAATAAGTACTTACATTTTAGCACTTACTGCTTGACGTTTCGACTGCGTTACAACAGCCGCGGTCACAAGCGGACTGGAGGCGCCCGGCTTGTGCATCTTCGGATACCCTCTCATTTTTGATATAGTCCCGTTTATATGCAGTACTTGTATAATGCAACGCAAAAATTTAAAAGTATTGTATCAGCCTCTATATTTCCACAATAGGACGAAGGTCTCCATCATATTATCTAAAACAAATCATAACAATACCCTTCGATCTCAAATCAGAAATTGGCTCTTCTTTTTTTTTGCGGCGAAGCCAACAGCCAAACATTTTTTATTATTATTAAACTATAGGCCAACGCTTAACCACAATCGCACTTGATGGAAAGTGACGATGAAGTAGACTTAATCGTGTCATCCTAGAGGATGACACGCGTTTGCCTGGAAGTTTTTTTTTGTGTAAATAGCCAGACATTCGGAATTTTTGTATTGAACTTGGCTCTCCTTTTTTACTTTATGCTTTGGTTGGTTATAATACAAGTAGGTACAAGCAACCTCAAAGCGACCAAACCAAGCAAAATATACACTGAAGTTCTGATAACATCTTCAGCTTCCTCTTATTTCCAAATTCAAATCTTCTTGACCCGAAAACTTGCAACTTTTGCCAACTTACAAATAACAAACCATATTAAAGAGCTTTTTAAGATGAATGAGAGTTCAATTTGTTGGGAGATGTTTCCCACAAAAGTTTCATCTAAGAACTTTCATAAAATTACCTCAAGGAAGATAATTTAATGAGGGGAAAGGTAGCTCAGTGGATTAAGAAGTACCTTCGAGCGATGATAGTAGGTTTGATTGACTGCCTCAGTGGTACAATGCGTAGCGGGACGCAGTTTAAAGCGTTCCGGGTTCGAACCCCGGGTCGGCCAATATTATGTGACAGGTGGAAGACGAGCAGACGGATTACCTGGTGATAAGCGATTGCCGCCGCCCATAGACACCTGCAAAACCAGTAATCACAAGTGCGCTGCCAATCTGTAACCCCCTTTCCCCCAATTGGGCCTCCGGTACTCACTCACTCGACGAAACACAGCGCAGGCGCTGCTATTACTTATTACGATAACTTCGGTATTAAAACGACTAAAGTATAAGGTACCTATAGTATAGAAAGTATGGAACGACATTCATGTTTAAACAGCCTATGTACCATATGGGACCACCAGATTTTGAACTTTATGCAGTTACGATAAGGTTGAAAACCAATGAAAAAAAATGTCCAGTTGCCTGGTTAAGGGTTAAAGTACAAAATATTTCTAGACGCTTCCACGACATAACGTCTACTGCAATTTTGAGAATGAAAAATGATCCGATCTCCTCGAAGACAGTCGGGCGCAGGTGGCGCCATCTGTTGGGCATGATCTATGAGCTGTCCGGCGTAAGGATACAACCACATTCAAATATGAACCTTAGTCCTGGCATAAGAGTCTAGGTGTTTACATTTTATTGCAGGCGACTCTACTACAAGTATACTACAATAACGCATTTTTTTAAATACATATTATACACTACGCATTTTTTGTACTGTATTACATCACTTTAAAGTATCCTACTACATATAAGGAACCTACCACCCTTTCGAATTTTTATTGATATACTTTCGTGATTAAATGTGAGAGGTACTGCCTTTTCATATTGGTATAGATAGAAGATAAGACACAAAAATATTGATTTCAACTTCAACACAAAAGAAAATAACGAACCCGTTTACAAAATTACACATTGAGTAACGTTAAAAGAAAGCGCTCACTCGCACACGAGCTCTGTTAAACGACTCGTACTCGATTTAACACAATACGTTTAAGTCAGAAATAAAGAACAATATTTGAATAAGTGCTCAAACGATATATCACAATCACATGGGTTCAATGATTTGATAAAGATTTTTTAGATAATATAGACATATTTCTTCAATGTCTAGACAGAATCAATCTATTTTTATAGAAAACAATGATCTTTTTTTAGAAAAAAGGGACATAACATATCTTTTATACTATTTGATTTGATAGATATGAAATGATTCTTATGGAATATAAATTGGAAACTATTATGTTCATGATAAGAAAAGATTTACTCGTACAACCTACAGAAAAATTAAGGCGCTTTTATAGGTAGGTAAAAGTAATTTATTTGACTTTCACATAATAAGGGTTATCAAAACACGAGCAAGATTAGAAAAAAACGAGGATTGGCAAGATTTTAATAGCATTCGCTGATGTTTTAATTTACACTCATGTTTCAATCTTATTTGGCAGTATGATGAAAATAAGTAATAACTTGTCCTTACACCAACATTTTTAACACACTTACTATTCTTAATGGTCTTTAAAGCCATGGTATTGTATAAACCTGACAAAACGTGTTTACCTTCGAGTTTATATAAAACGTTTATGAAAATTCTTCATAACACATTTTTTTTAAATAGCGGTGCAGATGCTTGCTGTCGAAAGAAAAGTGATCAGAAAAGTTAGTCTTAGTGGCACGGTTAAGAAGGCCATCCTATAATATCTTATCAAAGCACACACAGCTAAACATCAAACCATATCACCAGGACTACATAAACCCGAAGGACACATTATCTACGCCGCTATCCGTCCGTCTGTCGGACACATAATTGCATCATCTGTCCCTTCGATAAGAATCGGCCGAATTCCGACCGCGGCCGTACATCACCCGTCCGGAGCCGGACACCGCCCGTACGAGCTTGTCCGGCTGATAAGGGTGGCCGGAAAAATGGCGGGACAAAGTCACAAATAAAAATGGCCGCTCTCGGAAAAGTCGATTTTGTAAATTGTGATGGGACGTATGAATAATTTGACTGGTTTTATTGTACAAATTCAAATAGGTATTGCCGTTTTTTCTCACATAATTCAAAAAACCAGTAATAGTTCATAAAAATTTAGGATCTCGTAGACCAACCTAAATGCAGGCGTATTATCGGAAAACAGGACTTATATAGGTTTTAAAATGATTAATTCTCCCTAATGAATTGAGAACAATAGATGGCCAAGTAATAAATCAAATAACCTTTTACATCACGTCACAGACACTCCTGTTCTTTGTGCTTTTGCGTACTAACGAAATATTCGACAAATAAGTATAACAATTCAGGAAAATAATCTTTTAGAAACAAGCCTAGACCTTCCAAATAAGCCTTCAACGCATCTGCGCTCCTGGTGCAGCTAATGAGCGGCGGTGATCTCTTACCATCAAGTGATCCCGCTTGCTCGTTTGCCTTCCTATCTTTACTATTTATAAAGAGGTTAATCTTATCTCATAGTCCACACGAAACCTTGCGCGATACAATCAACGCCCAGCGCCATCTATTGGTAAACAGTGGATCTACTGTCCCGAAACGAGATGAGGGCGGGCCACTATCTATCTATCTATACTAATATTATAAATGGGAAAGTGTGTCTGTCTGTATGCTTGTCTTTCTTTCACGGCGAAAAGGGAGCAACGAATTGACGTGTTTTTTAAGTGGAGATAGTTGAAGGGATGGAGAGTAATATAGGCTACTCTTTGCCCCTTTCTAACCCCCCATTTTAGGGAAGTGGGGAGCGCGAGCGAAGCCGCGGGCAAAAGCTAGTCTCCTATAAAAAGGGAATCAGTTTCCATACATGGCCACATTGATAGGTCCTACATCTTGCTGTCCATCTCTATCCTGTGAACCGAGCAAATTCATTAAACCGCCCATTCGTCAGTTCGTCACCGCTCAGCGTTGGGCCGGATAGGCCCATTCTCTGTTTACGACCGTGCGTCACCCGGACGCGCTTGTTTACGACTCGTATGGCGCTCGGACGCTCGGACTTTAGCCTTCACTTTATGGGCCAGATAAACACGTCATGGGGACTCCGAATTGAGTATAAAACGCTCAACATATTTCACAGGGAGGTTCTGCTTTGCTAGATAACGTAAGGCGATGTCATACTCGAAGATAGATAAATGGACGGAATAGGTTATTCTGATAGTTCTTTGTGGCACTAAATCACTTTTTCATGTTACCTACTTCATATTAACATTATAGGTCAAAATCATTTCAAATAAAATCGGCTTTCCGTGTTTTTTTTTATATTAAGGACAATCAAGATGACCCCACTCCGCCTGATGGTAAGCGGCCGTGAGATCCAAATATGAGATTGACACGCACAAAAGAACAAAGTGTCCATTGAGTCTGTCACTCTCACCTTGAAGGCCTGCTGAGATGCCGTTTCACGCCCGCCTAAAAAACCCAGGATTGTAAGAAGGAGGACACACTTGAACTGGAAGGGCATTCCATGACTTGATGGTTCGTGTGGTTATTTTTAAGTGCTTTATATAAATAACGAGATAACGAAATATGAATTGCTTCCTATAGATTGGAACACATAAGAGTTTTCTTCGGTAAGAAATATTGCACGGTAAAAAAAAGGATATAATGAGGGGTAATAAGGAAATATAGCCCCAACAACATTCGCCTCACACAAAAGACAACTTTTTTATCCCACAACGGGGCAGACCTCAAACGTCGGTACAAGAATTCCTACCCACATTTCTAGTGCAATATATCTCACAACCCAAATGCAGAATAAAATATACCTGTCATCAAATTTCCCGGGCCACAGCCCCCAAATGAGATGACGCGCCGCGGCTCACAGCGAAAAATTAAAATAGGGGATCATGAGGCGTAGGGCGGAATTAACTCGATACGTGGCGACGCGCGGAGATACCGATTCAATCAGGACGCCATTACTGGACTAGGGATGGGAACCAAGATATCGAGATAGTAATTTTAAACTTTGTGCTTATTTCTTGCTTACGAGCCGCACGCAACGCATTTGTGATGCCTCAGGTGTTGCAGATGTCCATGGGCCGCGGTGATCGCTTGCCATCGGGCGTCCAACCGTCAGCTCGTTTGTCCGCTATAATATAAAAAAAAACGGGAATCAACGCGACGTTTATGACTTAAATCTTATTCGCACCTTTGGTCGCATTCGCATTATAGTCAAAAATTTTATACATTTGTTAAGTATGCAGAAATTATTTAAAATATGTTCTCCAATTTCTGCATACTTAACTTAGTGCAGTTTTTGACAGTTGTGCCCATGTTCTACCAAAGGTGCGAATCCTAAAAACAACACTAGAGTTATGTTATGACCACTGTAATCGTAGAAACAAAACGGTCATAATAAATGAACGTTATTATGGACTAATAGGAAGACAACGATAATATCATCTCTCGAGTCAGTAAGCATGATTCTCACAAAAATGGAATCTCGCTTGTAATACCCTATCTTATCAGATGCATAAATATTGTATCGATAGATCGATTTTTGGCGGTGCCCGTTTCTACTGCCATTCAGCCGCCCGGGGCGAGCTACCCTCTCCGAGCCGATATATTGCGAATGTGCAATTCCTTGCGTTCATGCCGCCCTGGTACCTTTATTGCATAAATATTTGTTTACTTGCCAATTTCGTTGCGGTTTTCCCCGTAGGCGACTTACCTGTAAAATGAAAATATATTCTTTTAGTATGAAGTTTCGTATTTTAGAGCTTGGTAGTATCTAACTAAATCAATTTTACTTTATCTTCTATATGAATATTTTGTGTTGGAATATCTGCAATCTTGAAGGAGCTAACTACCCTACAGCTTCCTAAAAGGCAAGCAACGCATCCGCAAGCTAGTGGTGTAATGGATGATGTCCAGTCCATTGGCGGTAATTTTGTTTTCCGCTTTTTTAAGTAAAAAATAGATTCTTACCCTACCCTTAAAATGCAAATGCTATTAAATAGCATTTGCATCAAAGCCATATTTAGCAAGTTGGCGACCTTACGGAAACCAGTGCAATATCTTGACCGTTATTGTACCATAGTCCTAATAACTCTTGTAAAGCTTAGACTTTACGTAAATTTGAGATGAAGTCACAGTAACTTTTATAGGAAGTTCACCAGAACAATGGATCGATCATCGTTCGATGGCATAGATCGATGGCAAAATGGCTGTCAACTAACGTCGATCGATAAGCAAGATGTGGAAGAAAGGGCTGGTATCACCCATAATTTTCTACAGAAGATGCTGCCTCGCTTTAAGGTTTGCAAATAACAACTTTAGCGTTCGTCATTCCATGTTATACAAAAAGGACTTATTTAATGTTATTCAATAAAACCTCTTTTACTCGAAATATCTTTTTGAGCACTTATTAAAATAATACTCGAACATAAATTTCAATCACAGTTGATTCACTATTGATTCAATCATAGAGAAATATTGCAATATTTCGCTAAAAGGAGTCGAATCAAATTCAATTCAATAATAAATCAGACATAAATAATTCAGAGAAAGACTAAAAACGATGATATTCCCGCCAATTAAACATCGCATTTTGAAAAGATTTATTTGAATGGTGATCCCGGGTTTCACGTAATTATATCGTATTGAATTTATAGAGCTAGATATTTTGTATTAATATTTTTTCATGGAAGGTGAGTGCGATGAATACACTCATTAGGTAAATATTGAACACTTCATTATGCATGACATGGTTACCAATGTAGACGGTATTTTTATTAATAGGCACATAAAAGCTTAACTTATAAATCTTTAGATTGTCTACCAGCAGAGAGCCCCTAAGGTAGGGCCCATCTCTAGATCAGCGGCATTCTCCTATCGATATTAAAATATAATAAAGTGTGGCAGGTAAGCACTATCAGGTAGCCCGCTTGCTCGTTTATCTCTGAGAATGCACCTAACTACATCCTTCAATATAAGGAAGTCCAATAAATTAATCGTATCTGTCACGCTTCACTACAAAACGAAACGGGACATAATTATTAATGGGTAATATCCGCCAACGTCATACTCATAATAAGTGTGTAACAGGGCAGCAGAAGCAAGAAAGAGCATCATCTATTCATGTCCCTAACTTTTAAACAAACGTTAAATCGCCAACCGTTTTCCTTGTCTCAGAAGTATGCGAACCGACAGATGAGTCGACAAAACTATCTCAAGCGACATAATGTATGCGGCGCGAGTGTGTCGAGGTACCAGGGTCGCAGAGTCACGTAAGAGTGTCGCAGTGCAGGCGACCGTTGTCCGGGGGGACGTATGCAATCGTTGCAGTTTCCTAGCTCTTTACCTTCTTTGAATTTACTTTGGTACTGTTACATTGTCACAAAAATGTTGTTATGTCATCTTTTACGAGTCGAAGTAACGTGCAGTCACAACTACTATGTACTATTTTAGCGTGTGTATAGTGAAAAGTCAATAGAGATTATTCTCCCATTTCACAAGTAAAAATCCGTTATACCACCGTATCTGATCCTCGGAAGCGGCGCGCGTAGAAAACGAAAAAACCAATTAGAAAATGAGTCCACTCACTGAACGGTGAATTTCAGAAAATCCCAATACATTTCAGGCACCTGTGAAACCAGTGTTCGGAGAAAACGAAATAAGAGTCAGACACTTCTGAGTGGCTTTAATTAAAATCCTGTTAATTCAAGTGGGTTTAATTTCAGAGTAAATGAAGGAATAGTAGTAAAGTATTTTTAAAACACAAAGAGTAACTAGCCATCCACTTTTTTTGATCATATTGTTACAAGCTATGTCTCAAGTAAGACACTGATCCGTTTAAAGTTTTTTTAAATATAATAAAAATAATATAGACGCGCATAGTTCTTTACGAACCAAATGTAATAAAATCTTATTACAGTACTAGGACAACATAAGAAAATGCAATAATAAATATTTCCTGCTAACAGGATAGAACAGATAGTTGCTTTCCGTTAATACTGGCAATAAACAAGCTAGAAAATTAAATGCAGAATACTTGCAGTCAGACGTCGACACTAATTACTACGATCGGATCTGATGTCTTCGCGCGTTTCCATTTCATTGTTTTTAGTATTTATTGTTATAGTTGCAATAAAATAGGTACCTACATAATTAGTGAGAATTTCAATTGCCTGGCTATCGCAGTTTTTATGGTACAGCCTGGTGACGAAGTCTAGTATAATTATGTTGAAATTTATTAATGTAAGACCATTGTAACCATATTCTGCAAATATTAACTACTACTAACAATGCGGTCCCGCCTATATCCTGTGACACTGAGTCCTAAAATGAAAAGATCCCTAAACAAAAAAAAAACATTTTTCACATTCGACGTTTATTTCATTCATATAACGAGTATGTTCAAAGCGTAATAAAACCTTTACGTTAAATGTAGCTCGAAGATGAAAAAAGGCGAAGCATCGAGCGATCGCGCCCGTGACGTATTAATTTAAACATCGTAAAGTAAAGCGTTCAGCTCGGTTTTATTAATCCGAGCAATCAAGGCCGGTGTTTTTCGCCGTAGATCCGCCCTTCTGCAGGGTTGTCACATGTCTTATTAACGGCTTTATAACTCGAAAGTCGGATCTAGCGGACATTGATATAGAAAAGGGGTCACCAAGTGGCAGACCGCGAGTTCTCCATAGCCAGATATGACGAGCTAAGAATGTGACCCCCACATCATAGGCTATATGATGAGCCACTGAGACCTGGAAGGCTGCGATGGTCAGTTCACTTCTGGAAACGAACTTCTGAAAACGTACGTTTTAGCAGTTCTTATATCGTAATCCATCTCTGTCGCTATGGAGCCGTATATGGGGAGTCTGGTAATTACAATGAAGCAACTGCCGTTTGGCCTGCGTAATCCACATACAGGGAGCAACCAGATCAACTGAATCATAGTTACACGATTCAGAATTCGTGGAAGACAGGGTCCATATTGTGCTATAATTACAATAGTATAAGACACAAAGGTGGCTAGAAATATCTTGCCACTTTTTGTAACATATAGAGTGCAACAAAAAATATGAATTTCATTTGCATTTATTCCCAGTTGCTCCCAAGCAGACGGAGACCCCAACCCTCCTTCCTCCTACATCTCCACTTCGTATAATCTTTGCCATCCGAAGATAAATAAAACTCCACCTAATATACAAAGTTTCACAGCTAAACCTGTCAACCCTGCTCCGGGCGTAATCTCCTCGACCCGTCAGAAGGGACCCTGCATTCAAGCAAGGCTTTCATCCAAAATATAAATACGAGTAGATACGCTTCTGCTAAATCATAATCTTAGGTCGCACGGCCTCTAATCACGACTCATTCACGTCTCTTTTTCATTTAAAAAGTACGTTTTTTTCGCAAAAACCTTAAAAGTGCTAAAAACAGCCAACATTTTGCTTTACTCGATTTTGTATACACGTAAATTATGTAATTGAATATAATGCCGTAGCTTTCTAAATTAATATCTATACGATTTATAAAGATATATAATGTAATCGAAAAGGCGAAACACTTGCGCGATGTAATCGACACCCAGCGCCATCTACTTGGCAAAGTTTCGAACTACATACTACGGACGATAACAAAGGGAAGGCGGACCACTAGTCACAAATATAGGCCTAAAAAGTTAGTTGTCCCTAAGGAAATGATACGCCTACACTGCAAAATTGGCAATAAAATATTTTGTTGATCTTATTTAGGATCAAATTAAATTAATCTAATTTTTTTCCAACTTCGACCCCCTCTACCTCACAATACCTCTCTCTCCCTCCCGTCCACCAATATGTCGCAATTTGGTTTATTGGTATTTTTACGTTATTATGGTCATAAGGCCCTGATTGTGACGAGGGTCCGACGTGTGGCTAGCGATATTGTGTGCAACCTCCGCGGCGATCCTGATTTCCTGGTGTCTTAGATGCGCGCTCAAATTAGCTTTAGCCCTTGTTTTTAATTTAGCGCCTGGTGTTTCTGTAATCTTGGATAACATTTTATTTATTACTTCATCGTTAGTAATTTTCTACTTTACTTTATTAGTTTATTGATAAACAATATTAATAATGAAACCGAATGGCTAAAGATTAAATTTAGAGGCGTGTGGGGGTGTGGTTTAAAACCAAGCAGAACTACTAATTTCAGTGAGTCGTTTTTACTTAACAGCACTGTGGTCTTATGGGTTACATCGATGGATTTAAATGCTGGTGTCTTGGAATTAAAAAATAATAAAAAATCTCGACATCCGTCTGAAATTATTCTTTACTAACACTGCGTTTTTGAATTGATAAAAGTCAGCTGCATTTTAGATTTCACCAAAACATTTATCTGTCTATTAAATTTAAAATTCTGTGTCCAAACAGTGCATAAACAAAATACCAGGATATCGAATGACGACGTTTTGTAACTCGTTCCAGCTCCAACGAAGCAGAAAAAGCGGCGAGGCTGGTATTACTACTATCGGATAGGAATCGTTTCCCCAGACAGTAATGCGATTCGTCGGCGATTGCATTATTATCTGCAGCGTAGACGCTAGATTTCTAGGTTTGATTGCTTCATATCTGTAGAGGTTATTTTTTACGTCAAACACTTCTGTGCAATCATGACGATGTGAAACTCTGTGGAGTGTGGTAGCTTGACGTGTCTTTAGTTCCGTCACACATCTCATCTAATTTCTATCTATAAAGTAAGCACAGTTTGTCTCAAGAAAATTTCTATCATCACGGCATGTCAAAAACTCATCTGTTGTAAACTCAGTTTATTTTTATAGCGCTTATAAATTACTACACACGATTCTACTATTGGCATCAATCAAATCTCAAGAGTCATGACAAACAAATCGCCATTTGCATTTGAATGCCTTCATGAATATATACGAAAATATGTGATTTGAAAACTTTTACATTTTGTTCCATTGTACTCCGAACAGAGCTGCATGCACATCTGTTTTCAATTATTCAAACAAACTCATTTAACTTCGGCGTCGCTCGGGTCTACTGCGAATATACAAGGGTAAACTACTTCCACAGTATCTTAATATTATTAATCATAACGTTACAACAAAAGCCGCTCCGGTGGGTTTGTGAACAGTCGTTGGACACTACATTACACTACATAATGGGTCGTCGAAATTATGTGCTCACACTAGTGTCCTACGATACGACAGCCACTGTGATACTTTCAAAACAACATGTAAAACTTTAAATAAATAAAAAAAATGATGATCGGGCTATCCGACAATACCAACCAAACCAATCATCAAATCTCAAACAACACTCTCTTACTCAAATTCATATATTCTTTTGTTTTGTTTTTCTTTCATATTTTATATGATTAACTAACTACTTACTAAAAATATCCTCGCAGATGATCTTACCTTAAACTGTCCTTAAATTAGCTAATAAAAGTAAAATGGTGACGCTAGTGCACCGAGCAACTATTTGCAAAAGAAGAACTTATCCAAAAAATGTATAAGTATTGCATAAGTATGCTATTACTTTAAGAAGGTCTCAGTTCTCAAATAAAAGTAGCTACGACATTAAAATTTTCTTGAATTAATTTATTAAATAGCAAACGACGAGCGCATCTTACGACAGCGTTGCACAAAACATTACTTGTCTACAAACTGCACTGAATCAAGTTGCGAACACCATTACAGCACACCCAGGCGCTTTTTAATCCGCACATCCGTAATGCATTTGTCGCTGCTAGTGATGTGACAATTTTTCGCACTTAAATGAACCTTAACAGCAAAGCAGGTGAAGAGCCTTATTAAAGGATCTCATGTACATATGTCCATCTATATCTCACACCAACTTCTAAAGTTATTAAGACTACACGGGCGAGACTTATATTATGTATGATTAGCTCAGTAAACCGTTATGCAATATTTATACAAAAATAATTAATGAATTATGTGGGACTAACTATGCTTACAATGAAATCAAAACTAAAAAGTTATCAAACTATAGGCGTGGCATGTCTGTCTTCAAAAATATAAATTTAAGTTCGTAAAAGAATAAATAAAACAATCGATTTTCTCGTAAGTACACACGGCGTCAAGTTTCCATTTTTGGACAGTATTTTGGATAGTCCTTATGTCTCAGACACAAGTCCTATTTTTCAGCTGTGAGACACCCCACTGGTAACTCCGCCGTCTGTACATCACTAGCCGCGGCGGGGCGCACTTCTGTTTCCAATTATTTAGATCCGCGCGACAAACTCATCTAACTTCAGAGCCACACGTGAATAATTCGATGGAATTTGACGCGGAGCTGCGAAATATTCCGTTTTGTTCACAACTTTTTGGGGTACCGACGTACCGTGCGAGCGGGGAATGGATTCGATAAAAGAGAATATAAAATGGAATTTCACAGTTTCACAGATGATGTTATGATTGTATATAAGCAAGGCTAACTTTTCCTATAAAAAAGTAACAAGATCCGGTCAAAGCATAGTACAAAAACGGATGTCGTGGTGTAATTTACCTTAATGCCCCTTATTGTATTGGCATTGAACAAACGATTTTTTTTAATTTCAAGATTTTAAATTAGTACTAAGTATACGTCTTAGAGTTCTAGTTCCGAATCTCGAATATCATCAAAAAAAATTTACTTCCCATACAAATTAACAATTACGTGACTAACTTTGTGTAAAAAGTTATTTTTTTATGCAAATTTCCAAAAGCCATAGAACAAAATATGATAATCAGATTATTTAGTAGAAGGCGTGGTAAAAGGGATGTAAACGTTCACAGACATACCTTGTATGGTAATTTAGTTCATTCTCATAAATGTAGGATGGGGCAAGGGAAACCAGGTTTAGGAATAAGTACCTATATCTTCTATATTAATAATCTTCAATTCACACGTTTTCTCGTCTTACGTCGACGTCGGCCATTCGTGTTCTATCTCACTTCCGCACGTTCCTTATCATGCATCTACTGACCATTAATCCGATAAAAAATTCACGTTACCCGAAAAAAGTAACGTAAGTCATTTTTTTCAATTCCTACTTCGAAATCCTAAGGCTTGCCAGTATTTCCAACATACGCGTTAAAACCCCTCTCGTCACTCGCTAAACTCGCAATGACCGATGGAATGGGTTCAACCGGGTGACCCCGCGGTCAATGGCTGGTTTTTTTTTTGCTTGGCCTTTTTAATTTGTTTCCTGAAACCTATAGGGATATTCCCTATAGGAATGTTTGCCGGAAAAAAATCGATGCAAGGTAGATGTCAGCTTAATTTCTTTTTAGTGTAAAAATATACTAGAGAGGTTCAACAGGGATGTTTTGTAGCAAGAAATAATAAAAAAAAAAAAAAATAACCTAAAATTTCAGTTTCGATACTGTACTTAGGGGTAGTCGAGATATGGTACCTATTTGCAGCTACAAAATTTAAAGACAACGCGGGATCAATTTTTTAAACCCATTTAGTATGGAATTGTGTATCTAGGAGCATTATCAATGATGTTACTTACTTGTTTTTGTATCCTTCAGCACTTCTAGTTGGCAAGTGCTAATAAAAAGTGCCTGCAAGACACAAACGGACGAGCTCTAGGATTTATCGCCGAGTGAATTGGAAAATGCGGACGACAGAGCGACGGTGGCAGGCCAATAAATAATAAAAAAAAACCGGCCAAGTGCGAGTCGGACTCGCCCACCTAGGATTCCGTAACATAAATAAATTAATTAATAGAGACAACATCACATACATTGTCCTGGTACCAAACTAAGGTTTTCCCTTGTGCTATGGTAACCAGAAACAACGAAGGAACCACAAACATAGGTTTTATTATTAAAAGTAGATAGATATCTGTCACTCTATATTGCACAGATACGGAATATATACCGATGTATGTGATACAACAACTACAGGTAGTTAAGGAAGGTGATATTATCGCTTGTAGCAATATCTCCCAGACAGGCATAAAATGGCGTTTTTGCGGGTGCTATTTTTAATATTTATTTCATTTTCATTTTATTATTTATTCCCAAAGTAAAAATATATTAACACTAACTTATCGTGATTAGTGATTGAGCAGAAATGGGAAAAATCGCGTTTGTTGAATGGGTGCCCCCTTCAATATTTATTTTATTTTGTTTCTAGTATTTGCTGCCGTAGCTGTAACAAAAATACATAATTTGTGAACATTTCAATTGTCTAGCGCTGCGCTTTGTGAGAAAGACGCTGGTGACAGACAGACAGACAGAAAAGTCTTTGTAATAAGGTCCCGTTTTTACTCCTTGTTACGGAACCCTGAAAAGTTCACTACACGCGGCTAGACAACGGCTTGTCCCATCTGTATTGTGGAACTTTTATATAGGGCTTGTTTGTTTTATGGAACCGGGTTTAAAGCGTTCCAGATTCTACTAGGAATCTTTGCAATCCTCCTAACCGATATTTAAACTGTGCCGATCTCAACGACCAGCCATCGACGCAGGATATTTATAAGCACAAGTGTATGGGCAAACACAAGTGCATTTCTACTTCGAAATCCTAAGGCTTGCCAGTATTTCCAACATACGCGTTAAAACCCCTCTCGTCACTCGCTAACTCGCAATGACCGATGGAATGGGTTTAACCGGGTGACCCCGCGGTCAATGGCTGGTTTTTTTTTGCTTGGCCTTTTTAATTTGTTTCCTGAAACCTATAGGGATATTCCCTATAGGAATGTTTGCCGGAAAAAATCGATGCAAGGTAGATGTCAGCTTAATTTCTTTTTAGTGTAAAAATATACTAGAGAGGTTCAACAGGGATGTTTTGTAGCAAGAAAAAAAAAACAAAAAAAAACCTAAAATTTCAGTTTCGATACTGTACTTAGGGGTAGTCGAGATATGGTACCTATTTGCAGCTACAAAATTTAAAGACAACGCGGGATCAATTTTTAAAACCCATTTAGTATGGAATTGTGTATCTAGGACATTATCAATGATGTTACTTACTTGTTTTTGTATCCTTCAGCACTTCTAGTTGGCAAGTGCTAATAAAAAGTGCCTGCAAGACACAAACGGACGAGCTCTAGGATTTATCGCCGAGTGAATTGGAAAATGCGGACGACAGAGCGACGGTGGCAGGCCAATAAATAATAAAAAAAAACCGGTCAAGTGCGAGTCGGACTCGCCCACCTTTTTTTTTTTTTTTTTTTTTTTTTTTTTTTTTTTTTTTTTTTTTTTTTTTTTTTTTTTTTTTTTTTTTTGGTCACCCCTGGAGAAATGCCTTACGCATACCCGCCGGCCGGGGGGCGGACGGGTTATGTCGAGGATTCCGTAACATAAATAAATTAATTAATAGAGACAACATCACATACATTGTCCTGGTACCAAACTAAGGTTTTTCCCTTGTGCTATGGTAACCAGAAACAACGAAAAGGAACCACAAACATAGGTTTTATGATTGAAAGTAGATAGATATTTATTTATTAAGGTCCGCCAACAGCACATCATACAAACATAGATTTATAACATTATTATACTACCTCTAGGGTGATAGTATGTGCGCCAATTACAGGCGAACACAGATATCTATCACTCTATATTGCACAGATACAGAATATATACCGATGTATGTGATACAACAACTACAGGTAGTTAGGGAAGGTGATATTATCGCTTGTAGCGATATCTCCCAGACAAGCTCTAAGAATAGGCATAAAATGGCGTTTTTGCGGGTGCTATTTTAAATATTTATTTTATTTTCATTTTATTATTTATTTCTAAAGTAAAAATTTATATTAACACCAACTTATCGTCATTAATGATTGAGCAGAAATGGGAAAAATCCCGTAACTTGTTGTATGGGTGCATGCGCCTTTCAATATTTTTTTTATTTTGTTTCTAGTATTTGCTGCCGTAGCGGTAAAAAAATACATAGGTAATTTGTGAACATTTGAACTGTCTCGCTGCGCTTCGTGAGAAAGACCCTGGTGACAGACAAATGGGCAGACAGGCAGGGAAGTCTTTGCAATAAGGTCCCGTTTTTACTCCTTGTTTACGGAACCCTGAAAAGTTCACTACACGCGGCTAGACAACGGCTTGTCCCATCTGTATTGTGGAACTTTTATATAGGGCTTGTTTGTTTTATGGAACCGGGTTTAAAGCGTTCCAGATTCTACTAGGAATCTTTGCAATCCTCCTAACCGATATTTAAACTGTGCCGATCTCAACGACCAGCCATCGACGCAGGATATTTATAAGCACAAGTGTATGGGCAAACACAAGTGCATTTTCTATTCCACACGACCGAAGAGAGATCATTTTTCCAAGGCTCGGGAGTGCAAAACCGCCATATTCCAAACTTCGAGCTGATATATTTGTTTGCATTCGCATAAAATACTTAAATGAACGCATTCATATCTAAGATGTTTTTCTTTTTTACGTCATTGATTCATATCAGAAAACAACAAAATTCACCCCCATCAAGACAACAAGGACACCATATCATATCTCTCAAACTGCCGGCACAACAAAACATGAAAAGCACCCCCACTTGTCACAGGCACCTCCCCCCCTCCCCCCTCCAGACCGCGGAAACTCGCGACGTAATCAAATAAAGAGGGATGGACAGGCAGACCACTCAAACGGATGACCTATTTATGTAATTATGTTATAATGTGGTTAAGAGAGTCGACAACTTCGTTCATAGACACCATAGATAGATAGTTCTTGAAATCTTCGCGTTGCATTATAACTATTATTATTATAGACGGGAATTAACGCGACGTACATTTTTAAGCACATAATTATGTACTAACTGCTTAACGTTTCGGCTGCGTCAGCGAACTGGCCCAGTTCGCTTTTGACCACGGCTGTTGTAACGCAGCCGAAACGTCAAGCAGTAAGTACCTACATTATTATGTGCTTCAAAATTTACGTCGCGTTAATGCATTAAAACTGTCGATGCCAATGAAGCATCATCCTCGTAAGAGCGCTATTTGGCATTTTCGGAATTTAAAACCAATGACTAATGATATGATAATGATAATGATAATGATAATTTATTTCACAAAAAACAGAGTACATGAGATGGCATGGTAACAATATAATATCCGTCTATTTAACCACTTAGTGGTATGTGAAATATTACATAAAAGGGCATGCATTTTATTTATACATACGTTATTGAATCAGATTTAAATATACATATTACAATCCATTAAATTCAAATTAAATTATAGTGTTAAATTTATCATTTAAGAAGTCATTAATTGCGTAGTAGGACTTGTTAAGAAGCCACTCTTTGAGGTGCTTTTTAAACTGATATAAAGTTAATTTTTTTATATGAGTTGGCAAATGATTATAAATCGGTTATACACATTGCATAACAATTTTTTTTAAACAAGGTAGTCCTTGGTACAGAGTTGAAAACCAATCTATCTGGATTACGTGAATCCTTGGATATTTATCTTTAGCTGTATAAATAACTGCGGATGCATCTTCACAAAGCACGCTTACCTCCAGAATGTACATGCAGGGTAGAGTTAAAATACCTAAATCTACAAAATGAGGCTTACATGATACATCTGGCGGAATGCCCACAATTGCTCTAATGCATCGTTTTGCGAAAGAAAACATCTATTTACCTCAGAAGCATTCCCCCATAACAATAGTCCATATCTTAATACAGAGCTTACATGACCATTGATAAGCTAGAAGTGTAGTCCGTAATTGAGGCTAGTTTTCCTTAGTCTACTTAATACATAAACAAACTTATTTATTTTATTACAAACGTAATCAATCTGTGGTTTCCAATCAATGTGAGTATCCATAGTTATTCCAAGAAATTTCGTATTTTCGACTTCGTCAATCTTGATGTCATTGCATTTTACATTTAATTTTATAGAGTTGGATTGTTTACATTTAAAATTCATATAATTCGTTTTAGTTAAATTAGCATTCAAATTATTTTTTATCAACCATTGTGTCACCGTTTGGATCGTCCTATTTATTTCGTCATCAAAATTAATTAAGTCGTTACATGTTACGATTACAGATATATCGTCAGCAAATAAAATACAATTATGATTAATAATGTCAGGCAAATCATTAATATATAGTAAAAAAAGCAAAGGGCCTAGAACGCTGCCTTGTGGGACTCCGTATTTATTTAAGTCATACGAAGATCTATTTTTTACAACCGTAAGGTCTTTTCCTACACTTGATATTTCCACACATTGCAAACGATCCGATAAGTAGGATACCAGCCAGAACAAAGCAGGCCCCCTGATACCATAGTTTTGCAGTTTTTCAATAAGTAATTCATGCGATACAAAATCGAAGGCCTTAGACATATCGAAGAATACTACTACGGACGGTATCTTCCTATCAATATTTGCAATGACATTATGTACCAAAGTGAACGCTGCTAATGTGTAGATTTTCCCTTTTTGAAAGCCGTTCTGCTCAGTTTTTATTATATTAAATTTGTTTATGAATGATGTCAATCTGTTATGCCTTGCTTTTCAAATACCTTAGAAAATATAGAAATCAGTGTTATTGGTCTATAGTTGGACATATTTGTTTTGTCCCCTTTTTTGTATAAAGGTTTTATAACAGATTTCTTCAGACGTTGTGGAAAAGATCCTTGTTCAAAGGATTTGTTTATAAGGTCTGTTATAATGGGACTGATAATGAGACAACATTGTTTTAAGATATATGTGTAGATACATCGTCATAGCCAACAGATTTAGTATTTTTTAGATTCAAAATTATTTTCTGAATTTCTGTTGTACTCATGAATTCTAAATACATACTATTACTGACTGAGCTCTTATTTGTATTTTGCAGATTTCTACATTGGCTTGATGTCTGTTCAATGTAGAATTTGTTAAATTGTGTGGCAATTTTATTTGGATTTGAAATTATCTCGTTTTCTACTTTTATTTCAGTGACAGAACTGCAGTCTAAATGGTTATCAGAATCGTCCTTAATAATATTCCACGCTGCCTTACATTTGTTTTGAGCTTTGGATAGAATTCTGTGATTATGAAGTTTTTGAGACAAGGAAAACAGTGCTTCAGGACCCTACAATACTTTTGATACTTGATCTGGTTTCCTTTCGACCTAACTTTATAATAATTGTATCGTAATACTCGTTTGGTGTTACAGCTGAGCTTACTATGGATTAGGCTCGAAATTAAATCACTACATCTTACTTTCGATCTCGACGGCATATTCGGCTCTTCTGAGCGTGTGTCTGTCATTTCAGAGCCTGGGGTAGATACTTTTAAATCGTGATTCAGGATTAAGGGAGATATTAACCTTCGCAATCTTTTAAGATACCAACTGAATTCTGGTTACACGCATCAGAAACTAACCAAAACGTACTGGTTTCACGGTGTGTTCCTTCGACGCCGGGCTAATATGGTAATGGTATAAACACGCAAAAAATCCAGAGGTATACTCGGATTCGAAGCTACGACCGACGAGGAGTTAAAAAGGCGCACGTTCTTATTCACTTAGCAAACCATCACCCCCTCAAGTTGGCTTTAGGACAATTTTACTTAATATGATATATTCGTAATATTTGTTTTCTTTAATTTATTTATTTCTTTCCTTACCGTTTCCCTAATTTAAAAACAAAAATTAACATCATTTTTCATCTTCCATTAAAATTATTCTGAATTTTCCCTTTTAAACATTCATAAGATCCCGAACGCGTAGCCAAGACAAAGCTCCAGGAGGAAACCGGCAAAATACACAAGTCATTAGAGGGACCTTAATGTAACGTCATAATTTAATGTGGCGGGACCAGGGGTCTCCGTACCTGAGGGTGCACAACGAAACCGTTCCCGTAGCAGAGTAAGATTAAGGGAACGGGAGATTGTACGAAAATTCGTAATTCGCTTGTGCTCGACCAGGTGGGTAAAACTCGTGCATTCAACATTCAAGTCAACAACAACAGTCTTATTTCGAGATTCATAAATTCGGTCCATACAAGATTCAAATTTGAGTTTAATTTCGACTTGTGCACTCGACATTGAAGTCGAATTTAGACATAATCGTCCACACAAATCTCTAATTCGACTTTAATTTCGAGTGCACAAGAAATTGTCCCCAGGGGCTCCGTAGGTCTAAACCAACGGGGCGTCTAGTAGGTGAAATGCTAGAAAAATCATACATTAAATAAGACTAAGGAATGGTTCAGTGCAGTTTACAGTAACTCTGCTTGTCTTACTAGCTACTGTTCATCTCGCTAGTGCGAGTGACTTGTGATGACGTCCAAACAGTGCGAATTACTAGTGCAGCTACTCGCTAGTGAAACTACGTAACGCTCGCAAAAAAAATTTTACGAGTAGAAAGGTGGAATAGAGGGGCCCACCTAAAGGAAATTTTCTGGTTGGACCCATACTACAGGCGGTATGTGGGAGGCAGCTGTTCATGGTTAATGTTTAAAACTTTTATTGCTGTTGTTAAAAAAATAACAGGCTTGCTAATGCGGCATAATGACTGCATAATTTGCGCCCAAAGTGTGTTTTTGTTGACAACTGAGTAGGGACAAGGAACGAAACACAAGTAGACGTAGCTATAGGTACAGACGAGTCACTCCCCGCAGTGTAAATTTGGCACTTGTGTTTTAGGCATAAAACGACCCAAAGTCCAAAAAAGTTAACACAGGTGACGCTGCGTGTGCACCCCCTATTTGGCATTAGAAATTATTTATTCTTTAGTTAAATAACGCACTTAAAAAATTCTTCGTAAGACTTCGTAGGTTTTAGATTCACGAGTGTGGTTTGGGCATAATACATTGAGTTGACCAACTAAACCATCTAATTAAATTACTTCGATAACTCAGTTGGCCAGAGCATTTTACAATTCAAAAGGCACAGCTAGCTTGCTTTTCAAGCTAGAAGTAGCCAACTTGCAGCAAGTAAGTGTACCCCGCCGCCAAAAAATGAGGTAATCCACTCTCAGCACCCAGAATTTCAGCACCTGGGATTTCAGCACCTGGCCTAGTCCACTCTCAGCACCTATTGATATTTTTGGCAGGTGCTGAAATTGGATACAAATTTATTTTTCCATTTTTGTCCACTTACAGCACCTGCAATTAGCAGCCTAGTGCTGGCTGCTTAACATGTCGATATTAAATAAAAGATATGGGTAAAAATCATTTGTACCTATATTTGCAGTGCGCAGTTTTTACATACAGTTGACCAGTTATGTGTTCTTTTTAACCGACTTCAAAAAAGAGGGGAAGGTTCTCAATTCGACCCGTATGTTTTTTTTGTATGTATATTACTCGATTTCTCCGCCAATTATAAATGGATTTTGTAATGGTATTTGGTAGGCCATCATTTAAAGGTCCCATATAAATTTTATCAAAATTGACTCGGTCGTTTTTGAAAAAAAAAACAACAAAATAAAAAAAAATGTTTAATGGCATAATGTGGCTGTAGTCTTGAAGTCGGTTTTCTTTTTTATCGTTGGTAGTTTTGATATGTACCTACAATATATATTGTTTTTAGATTTATCATTATTTTATTTTAGAAGTTAGAAGGGGGGGACCAACTTTTTTCCACCTTGGAAGCGTTTGTCACACAAACTATTCAGTTTAGAACAAAATTATGTAAGAAACTTCAATATCATTTTTAAAGACCTATCCATACCTCATACCCATGAGTTGGATGAAAAATTTTTTTGAACTTCAGTTCCATGTATGGGAAAACCAAAAATGTTTTTTCGTTTTTTGCATAACAATCTTATTGCAGTTTCACAAAATACATTACCTACCAAGTTTGAATAGTTAAAATTTAATAATTTCTGAAAAAAATGGCTGTGACCTACGAACGAGAGACGGACGGACACGGACACACAGACTTGACGAATCTAATAAACCTACTGCCTCGATTCTGTACCTACCTACTAGTTTTTTAGGGTCTTGTACAAAATCCTAATTTTGAGCTATAAATTAATTGTCGTTTTATTACAGAAAAAAAGTTTTTAAATATGTAACGTTATACGTATTTTTTAAACAATAACAATATATTTTAAAATTAAAAACAAAAAATAAAATTTTAAAGAAATAAAATAAAACTAATTTACAATTAAAAAATATATACATTTTAATATTTAACTTCAAACTACTTAAATTAACCTATTTTAACATATTTACAATATAAACATTTAATATTTTACAAAAATAAATAAATTTTCCCCTGGGTCACTTTTTATTTTTCTAATTGGAAAATACTTCCTCTTAACAAATTATTACAGTAAATCTATGGTATAAGGCTGTCATTCCATACGAATCGGATCGTTATTCATAGATTTACCTCGAATGAAGTGTGTGTGTGCTCTAATCGGGCCTAGGTCTCCTAAAAGGCGCTCTAGACAATATAACGTAACGTCATGCTACTTATTGTCTCATAACACCTTAGTTGCAGGGTGTTTAAATAGTAGTATACTGACCGGCAATCGCATGTTTAAAACAACATATCTGACAAGTAATAGATTTTATTGCAATTTTAAAGGAATAAATCGGATAGACAAAATAATAAGATATATTATATCTTAAACGTTCA
Organism: Cnaphalocrocis medinalis; assembly: GCA_014851415.1. Lineage (NCBI taxonomy): Eukaryota > Metazoa > Arthropoda > Insecta > Lepidoptera > Crambidae > Cnaphalocrocis > Cnaphalocrocis medinalis. Next base: position 5,651,426 of record CM026292.1, read on the forward strand.
AGTGATTTTATCGATATCTTTCATTTAACACTGTAAATGCTACCAGCACTATTTTGCTTGCAGGTGCTGAAAGTGGACATAAATGTAAATATAAATTTGTATCCAATTTCAGCACCTGCCAAAATATCAATAGGTGCTGAGAGTGGACTAGGCCAGGTGCGGAAATCCCAGGTGCTGAAATTCTGGGTGCTGAGAGTGGATTACCTCCAAAAAATGGCCAAAAAGATTATCAAAATAATTTCAGTACTGCTTTATTCACATTACACAGATTTTAAACAATATAATCACTCATTAGACTTGGTCGTTTCAAACCATAAATAGTTTTAATAACTATGTATTGGTTCAATACCTAAAATACGGTATTCGTTTCTACAATAACTATTTATTTAGAAAAACTATTTACTGTCGAAAACCCTTTACTCGTCGTACCAAAGAGTAGTATTATTGGTCAGTACGCACATTTCTTGTCTATGGTCGCGTCTGAACTCGGTTCTTTTATAACTAGTTATTGAGAAAAACTATTTATTTTGCGCAAAAACGATAGGTAATACGCTTTACTCGTCGCACCTACTGCGAGTCCTGTCCGTAGTAGTACCAACATAAAGAAGAAAGCAAATACTTTCGCAACGGTCTGAATCGCTGAAACTGATCATACAGCTCACGATTATAATCTGGATTTTGGCCGGTCACAGTGCCATGTATTTAATAATAATTTTGTTTTCCTTCGGGAATATTGTAGCCAGTCCTAAGCCTGGATGCAAGTATGAAGGATAGTTCAAATCTGTTATAATATTTTATATTCCAATATTTTTACGCCCTGTCGTCTCGTCTTGTTTTTAAATTTCTAAAACTCATTCAAAACTTATAACGAAAAACACACTTAAAACTTAGTTACTACAGTTATCCACGAAACGGGTAATTTCAATACCGGCCAAAGGTAAACACACCGGTACCGACCTCGGTATCACCGCATTGCCAATAAATAGTTACCAAAATAAATAGTTGCAATACCCGTTATCGCGTTTCAGACCAATACATAGTTGAGGTATTGCAAAAACACGTACCGACCCACCCCTATCACTCATATCATCAATCAATCACAATCAGTTTGAAACTTTATCACAAGACTTACGGTAATAATCAAAACAAAACAATAAGTACAATACAATACAAATGAACTGTGTAGAACAAAAGACTTCACCAGTAGCCCACAAAAACAGCCATACAAATCTTCAGTGAAGTTGATGTCAACAACAACCGCTTTTCATCCATACCGCAATCATACACAATTCAATAACAAAACGAAGTTGCTCCTCAAACTCGGATCGGTCCTTGAAAAACTTCGGGAAACGACAAAACACGATAACGACGCTTCGATGAATCAATACATTGTTGAATTGATGTGATATTGTAATGATAAGCAATGTAACATTAATAAAATTTAATATAATATAAATGTAAAAAAAAATATAGAGCGATGGTAGAATAGTGGAGACTAACGCGCCTTCCATGCGAAGGCAGAGTTTGAACCCTTGAATGCATTTCTGTATTTTTCTAATCTATACCGGCTGCAGACTGCGTCAGTACACAGATAGAAATTTAAAGGTCTATATATTTACCTGATTCTAGGCGTAATCTTGCGACGTGAATTCTAACTTACTGTTTTGAAGTTCTTGTAGCCACATAAAAAAGTATAAGGTGCCCATAAGTAGTAGGGATTCGAGAGTTCTACGACATGGCTCCCCCTTCCCCCACGCCCAAAAAAATTATTTTTCGGACCACCCCAGCTAAAAAAAAAAAAAAAAAAAAAAAAAGGTTTAGCCCCCCATTTGAGTCGATTGCAGCGATCCCCGTCTTGATATCTCTTAACCTAACCAACCTAACCTAACCTAACCTAACCTAACCTAACCTAACCTAACCTAACCTAACTAACCTAACCTAACCTCAACTAACCTAACCTAACCTAACCTACCTAACCTAACCTAACCTAACCTAACCTAACCTAACCTAACCTAACCTAACCTTTTCCCATTTTGAGGTGTCACAAAACCTAACCTAACTCGACAGGTTAGGTTTGTTTGGGTTAGGTTTCACCGGATTCGATGTATTTTCCATAAAAACACTTTTAAAATTTTGGGGAAAATTTCCCCAAAAGTGGGGAAATTCCCCATTTTCGAGGTGTCACAAAACCTAACCTAACTCGACAGGTTGGTTTGTTTGGGTTAGGTTTCACCGGATTCGATGCTATTTTCCATAAATAAGACTTTTAAAATTTTGGGGAGAATTTCCCCAAAAGTGGGGAAAATTCCCCATTTTCGAGGTGTCACAAAACCTAACCTAACTCGACAGGTTAGGTTTGTTTGGGTTAGGTTTCACCGGATTCGATGTTATTTTCCATAAATAAGACTTATAAAATTTTGGGGAAAATTTCCCCAAAAGTGGGGAGAATTACCCCAAAAGTGGGGAAATTCCCCATTTTTGAGGTGTCACAAAACCTAACCTAACTCGATAGGTTAGGTTTGTTTGGGTTAGGTTTCACCGGATTCGATGCTATTTTCCATAAATAAGACTTTAAAATTTTGGGGAAAATTTCCCCAAAATGGGAGAATTACCCCAAAAGTGGGGAAATTTCCCCATTTTCGAGGTGTCACAAAACCTAACCTAACTCGACAGGTTAGGTTTGTTTGGGTAGGTTTCACCGGATCGATGTTATTTTCCATAAATAAGACTTATAAAATTTTGGGGAAAATTTCCCCAAAAGTGGGGAAAATTTCCCCATTTTCGAGGTGTCACAAAACCTAACCTAACTCGACAGGTTAGGTTTGTTTGGGTTAGGTTTC